>CM038671.1:169528917-169988698 GCA_021605145.1 Aegilops bicornis
CGGAGGCGGTAGAGGTTTGCAGCAAATCGTGATTTGCTCCGGCGAGGAGATCAAAACTCAGTTGTACCCGATCGTGGAACAGGGTTCCTGACCGATCCGTCGCTGCGAATTCAGTCGATCGGCCCATAGTCCGAGATCGCCCCGGCGTGAGGAACGTGGGGGCCGGCGTGATGACCAATACAAGGGCCGCGAGTAGTATGAGCACCGATTCGATCGCAACGATCGACGTCGAGTGCCCACTCCTCCCCCAAGGGGTGGATCATACGCTCCTCGGCAGCAGGACGACAGACACCAACACAGTGCTGGGCGAAGAGTTCCAGTCGACCCCAGGGAACTAGGCTTTGATGCGAGATCTATTATCGTTCAAGGTTTGGTCGACAGGAACAGAGCTCACTGAGACGGCCATGATAGAGGTGTTCCTTCCAGCAGCAGAGTTCATGTCTCGGGACCAGAGTGTTTCAAAGAGAGCCATCGAGCCGCAGTGATTCCTCCCAACTTCAGGTTGGCGACTGGAGTCAGTAAGTTCACTGGCGAATCCAAGCCTGACACTTGGCTCAAAGATTACCGAGTGGCGGTGGCAACGATGAGGTAGCCATGAAGTATTTGCCTCTTATGTTGGAGGGTTCAGCCAGGGCATGGTTGAATCAGTTAGCACCCAGCAGTATTTACACTTGGGAAGATCTTGCCCGAGTGTTTGTCACGACATTTGAAGGAACTTGCAAACGACCAGCAGGTTTGACGGAGTTGCAGTCGTGTGTGCAAAAGTCGAGTGAATCTTTGAGAGATTATATCCAGAGGTGGATCACTTTGCACCACATAGTCGAGAATGTATCTGATCACCAGGCAGTCTGTGCCTTCAAGGAAGGCGTCAAGAATAGAGAATTGAGTCTGAAATTTGGTCGAACCGGAGATATGACCCTGAGTCGGATGATGGAGATTGCCACCAAGTATGCAAATGGTGAAGAAGAGGATCGGCTCCGGAGTGGTAAGTACAAATCGGCCGCCAATGAGGCCGGCGGAGGAAATTCCAAATGAAAGCGAGCAAAGCCGAGCCAGCCGCTCCCGGAGAGGCCTTGGCCGTGACCCGTGAAAGTTCAAGGGGAAACTCAAGGGTCCTTGGAATCCAAAGAAGGTGAAAGACCAGGATGGAAGCAGCGTGTTGGATTTGCCATGTCATATTCGTACAAAGAAAGATGAAGAGGGTAAACTCATTTACCGAAACATACCACTCGACGATGTCGGCTCTTGATTCAGCGGTTCAAGGGAAACAACTCAAGGATAAGGATAAGGAAGCAGACAAAGTTGAGGACAAAGATGACGGTGATGGTGGATATCCTCGTGTCAATTCCACCACGATGATTTTTCTTGGCGTCGAAAGCAAAAGTCGATTGAAGGTTATCAATCGGGAAGTGAACTTAGTTGCTCCTGTGACTCCCAATTATCTGAAATGGTCCCAGACCACCATCACATTCGACCAGTCTGATCACTCGACGCATATTGCCACCCCTGGGAGGCAAGCGTTGGTGGTCGACCCAGTTGTTGAAGGCACTCAGCTGACCAAAGTCCTGATGGATGGTGGTAGTGGCTTGAACATATTATATGCGGAGACATTGAAAGGGATGGGCATTCCGATGTCCGGACTTCGATTACCGATAATATGAGCTTCCACGGAGTCATTCACGGAAAGAAGGCTGAGTCACTCGGCCAAATTGCTCTTGATGTAGTTTTTGGTGATTCAAAGCATTTCCGAAAGAAAAGTTGACCTTTGAGGTCGTGGATTTCAGGCGCTTAGCACGCTATTCGGGAGACCAGCTTATGCACGCTTCATGGCCCGACCATGTTACGTGTATCTTAAACTCAAGATGCCTGGTCCCAAGGGCGTGATCACCATCACGGGCAATCGGAAGAAGGCGTAAGAGTGCTTCCGTGAAAGGCTCTAAGATCGCCGATGCTCGATTGGCGATGGTAGAGCTACAAGAGTATCGAAAACTGCAGATCCGAGTGATTTGTTGCGAGCTAAGAAGCCCGCCACGGAGTCAGCATTTCGATCATGGCGAGACGTAAACAGGTTCACATTCACCCGATCGATCCCAATGCTGCTCCGACCAACATCTCAACAACACTCGACTCAAAATAGGAAGAAGCGCTCATCCGGTTCCTCCGTGAGAACTGGGACATCTTTGCATGGAAGCTTCACGACATGCCGGTGTTCCTGTGGGGCTGTCTGAGCATCGCCTACGAAGTCGACCCAAAATTCAAACCGTTAAAGAGTATCTTGATTGGTCCGCCGTCCGGAAGAAAGGCCATTGGCGAGGAGGTGGCTCGGCTCTTAGCAGCAGAGTTCATCCGAGAGATCTACCACTCGAGTGGCTCACCAACGTTGTCATGGTCCCCAAGAAGGACAAGTCGTTAGCATGTGCATCGATTTCAAGCATATCAATCGGGCCTGCCCGAAAGATCATTTCCCTCTTCCTCGCATCGACCAAATAGTCGACTCAACTGCAGGATGTGAGAGGTTGTCTTTTTTAGACGCCTATTCCGGGTACCATCAGATCCGTCTGTATAGACCCGATGAGATTAAAACAGCATTCATCACTCCATTCGGTTGCTTCTGTTATGTCACCATGCCATTCGGTCTCAAGAATGCCGGAGCCACATTCATGAGGATGATTCAGAAGTGTTTGCTCACTCAAATCAGTCGGAATGTGGAAGCGTACATGGACGATATAGTGGTCAAGTCACGAAGAGGTTCTGACACTGTTGACCGACCTTGCTGAAACATTTGCCAATCTCAGAGGTATGATATCAAGCTTAACCCATCAAAGTGTACATTTGGAGTTCTGGTGGAAAGTTACTCGGTTTTCTCGTTTCGAGCAAGGAATCGATGCTAACCCGTAAAAGGTTGGCACCATACTCCGAATGAAGCACCACGCATGTGCACGATGTCCGTAAACTTCTTTGGATGCTTGGCGCTTTAAGTCGATTCATCTCTCGCCTCGGTGAAAAGGCATTGCCTCTTTACCGATCGATGAAGAAGTCAGACAAGTTCGAGTGGACTCTAGAAGCTGATGCAGCGTTTGCAGAGCTCAAAGCTCTGCTCTCCACCCAACCGGTGCTTGCTGCTCCAATTAGCAAAGAGCCTTTGCTGCTTTACATTGCAGCCACTGGACAAGTCGTCAGTACCGTACTTACGGTCGAGCGGGAAGAAGAAGGAAAAGCCTTTAAAGTTCAACGCCCAGTTTATTATCTTTAAGTAATCAACCCCATCAAAGCAAAGATACCCTCACTATCAGAAGCTTGTTTATGGAATCTATATGACCACGAAGAAGGTTGCTCATTATTTCTCTGATCATTCCATTACAGTTGTCAGCGATGCCCCTTTGTCGGAAATTCTTCATAATAGAGATGCAACTGGTCGAGTGGCAAAATGGGCAATTGAACTCCTTCCCCTTGATATCAAATTCTAGGCAAAGAAAGCCATCAAGTCCCAAGCAATAGCAGATTTCCTCGCCGAGTGGACTGAACAACAGCTTCTGACTCAAGTTCACTCGGAACACTGGACTATGTTTTTCGACGGTTCCAAGATGCTGGACGGTTCTGGTGCAGGGGTTGTATTAGTTTCCCCCCGAGGAGATAGGCTCAAATATGTTCTCCAGATTCACTTTGATTCTTCCAACAACGAAGCAGAATATGAAGCACTCCTGTATGGGTTGCGCATGGCCATTTCACTCGGCGTCCGTCGCCTTATGGTCTACGGCGACTCGGATCTGGTTGTTAATCAAGTGATGAAGGAGTGGGATGTCAGAAGCCTAGCTATGACAGGTTATTGCAATGCAGTGAGAAAGCTGGAGAAGAAATTCGAGGGGTTAGAGCTTCATCATATACCCCGACTGAAAAATCAAGCGGCGGATGATTTGGCGAAGATAGGATCCAAAAGGGAAGCCATTCCCAGTAATGTATTTTTGGAGCACATTCATGCACCTTCAGTGCAAGAGGATCCTTTCACGGAAGAAGCCCCGCAGCAAAAGAGTGCCAATGATCCGACTGAAATTGAGGTCCCAGCCGTGGTCGACCTAATTATGGAAGTTGTGGTCATTACTCCCGACTGGACGGTGCCGTACATCGCATATATCCTAAGGAAAGAGCTCCCGGAGAATGAAGAAGAGGCTCGACAGATCGTCCGACGATCCGAGGCCTTTACAGTGATCAAGGGACAGTTGTTCAGAGAAAGCGTGACTGGAGTCGGCCAGAAGTGTATCACGCCGTAAGAAGGTCGATAATTCTTGAGGATATCCACTGGGACCTGTGGCCATCATGCGTCCTCTCGGACCATTGTGGCTAAAGCATACCGAAAGCGGATTTTCTTGGCGAAAGCAAATGAAATGGCAAAAGAAATAGTTGACAAGTGTGAAGGATGTCAGTTCTATTCCAACATGTCGCACAAGCCTGCCTCAGCCTTGAAGACCATTCCACTCGTCTGGCCCTTCGCTGTTTGGGGATT
This sequence comes from Aegilops bicornis, assembly GCA_021605145.1. NCBI lineage: Eukaryota > Viridiplantae > Streptophyta > Magnoliopsida > Poales > Poaceae > Aegilops > Aegilops bicornis. The sequence continues at coordinate 169,533,419 of CM038671.1, forward strand.
GGACATGATTGGACCGTTGAGAACTGGCAGAAGCGGCTTCACTCATTTGCTAGTAGCAGCCGACAAGTTCACCAAGTGGATGGAAGCCAAGCCCATCATGAACCTCGATGCATGCACTGCTATCAGTTTCATCAGAGAGTTGATATTCAGATATGGAGTTCCGCATAGCATCATCACCGACAATGGGTCAAACTTCGATAATGACAAGTTCAAAGCCTTCTGCGCCTCTCAAGGCACGCGGGTCGACTATGCTTCAGTGGATCATCCTCAGTCGAATGGACAAGCAGAACGAGCAAACAGCCTCATTCTCAAAGGGCTGAATACCACGGGTGATGCGCGATCTCAAGCACGCAGCAGGAGCTTGGGTCGACGAACTTCCATCAGTTCTCTGGGGATTGAGGACCACTCCTAATCGGTCGACTGGGAGAACTCCATTCTTCCTGGTCTATGGAGCTGAAGCAGTTCTGCCGAAAGTGACCTGCTTCACAATGCGCCTCGAGTCGAGCTATACTCAAGAAGAAGCGGAACAAGCCCGGCAAGATGCAATCGACCTCTTGGAAGAGGAGAGAAATGGCCCTGATCCGCTCGACTATCTATCAGCAAGACTTGCGTCGGTTCCATGCCGAAATGTGAAGAGTCGAGCCTTCCAAGAGGGAGATTTAGTCCTCCGAGTGGATCAACAGAAACCACACAAGCTCGCTTCGCCCCACTTGGGAAGGTCCTTCGTCGTCACAAGAGTCCTCCACAACGGAGCATATCATCTCTACAACTTTGATCGCCATATCGTCGTGCCTCGAGCTTGGTATGCGGAGCTGCTCCGCACCTTTTACACTTAAAACTCACTCGGTTGAGATGTAATAAAAGTACTTTTGTAGTTTGTTTATCTAAGACAAGAATGTTATAATTTTCCCAGTGATTGTTATTGCTTTTTGTTGAAATTTCCCCCAGTGGGTGGCTTAGTTGCGAATCTGATTCGCCTAAGTTTGTAAAAAAAATCCTTTCCGAGTGCGAGCCAGTCTCTCACTCGGGGGCTTAGCTGCGAATCCGCTTCGCCTAAGTATTCAAAATCCTACCGAGTGGCCAGCCAGCCTCCCACTTGGAGGCTTAGCTGCAGTCCAAGTACTCGCCTAAGTATTCAAAATCCTACCGAGTGGCGAGCCAGCCTCCCACTCGGAGGCTTAACTGCAGTCCAAGTACTCGCCTAAGTATTCAAAATCCTACGGAGTGGCGAGCCAGCCTCCCACTCAGAGGCTTAGCTGCAGTCCAAGTACTCGCCTTAGTATTCAAAATCATTGCTTTTGTCGAGAGAGCCTCCCACTCGGAGGCTTAGCTGCAGTCCAAGTACTCGCCTAAGTATTCAAAATCCTACCGAGTGGCGAGCCAGCCTCCCACTCGGAGGCTTAGCTGCAGTCCAAGTACTCGCCTAAGTATTCAAATCCTACCGAGTGGTGAGCCAGCCTCCCACTCGGGGCTTACAACAGCCCAAGGATTCGCCTTAACATCCAAAGTAATAAATATCCCACCTCGTGGAGAGCAAACCTCCCACTCGGGGCTTAGCTGCAGCCAGTGCTCGCCTAAGTAATAGAAATCCTACCGAGTGGTGAGAAAACCTCCCACTCGGGGGCTTAGCTGCAGCCCAGTGCTCGCCTAAGTAATAGAAATCCTACCGAGTAGTGAGCAAACCTCCCACTCGGGGGCTTAGCTGCAGCCCAGCGCTCACCTAAGTAATAGAAATCCTACCGAGTGGAGAGCAAACCTCCCACTCGGAGGCTTAGCTGCAGCCCAATGCTCGCCTAAGTAATAAGAATCCTACCGAGTGGAGAGCAAACCTCCCACTCGGAGGCTTAGCTGCAGCCCAGTGCTCGCCTAAGTGAAGAATTCATCCCAATCCGCAAGGACGACAAGCTGCAGGTCGACTGCTGCCTCCTCCTTCGGAGCTTCGCCACAAGTACAACATGCGGTTCATCCCTATCCGCAAGGACGACGAGGTGCTGGTCGACTGTTGCCTCCTCCTTCTGAGCTTCGCCACAAGTACAACGTGCGGTTCATCCCAATCCGCAAGAATGATAAGGTCAGTCGTAGTCTGTGTTCCATCTCCACCTGCAGGATAAATGAAGCACAAGTCGACTGGAATTTCAACGGAATATCTTCCGAATGAGGAATAAAGTTCTCTCGAAGGCAAACAAAGCATGTTAAAGGATAAATCAAGTTCGGATAAACGTCCTACGGATCCAAAGGTGCTCGAGCGTTAAGCCTGTTAAAGTTTATCGGTTACAAAAACCACTCGGCATTCCAAGGCAAATTTAAAGTGGGACTTAGAAGTTTTTTACTCCTCCGGCGGAGGACTGGAGGGTGCAACAAACTGGTCGAGGTCGATTCCGTCGGCAATACGGGTAGCAGCAGCGATGAAAGTCTCCATGAAAGATCTGAAGTCGTGCTTCCTGGTGTTAGCAACCTTGAGAGACACCAGCTTGTCCTCTTGCGCTTCTTTGCAAGTGGACACGAACCGTAGATAGAGCAACATCAGCACCACACCGCGTAAGACTTTTTCCATTCTTGCACTCGACTTGGAATCTCATTCACCGATTCATCGTGATTCAAGGTTATTCAAGAGTCATTACGGCGAGAGTCGAGTCGATCCGTGACACTTTGCAACTTTCGGTCGAGCAAGATAATCCACCACGCTTAGCAACGCGAGACTCGGTCGGAGCACATTCATAGTAGCTTCGTCCTTCACGGGAGAGTTGATGGGGTCCAAGCTGGTTTCCACTCGACCGTTTCTTCTTCAAAGTTTTGGCAGAATTCTGAAAACACAGCTCAGACTCAAAATAACGATCATGTGATGAGCCGGTGAGAGCAAGACAGTCGGGTAAAAGAGATTACCTTCAAGCATGAGAAACAACTTCTTGGCGAGCCCTCCAAGATAAATCTCCAGGTCTTTTCCCTTCCCCGCCAGTTGGCCAGCCTTGTCAGACAGAACAATCTTGTCATTCTTCAGTCGACTAACCTCCTTGTTAGCCGCGTCAAGAGCGGCTTTCAGCTTGGCGTTTTCATCTTCGAGTTTGTCGACTGAGGCAAGCTTCTCTTCAGCGAGCTTTGTTTTCTCCAAAGCCGCCTTCTGTGCCTCTGCAAGGTCAAGGTCCTTCTTCTTCAAAGTCTCTTCCAGTTTACCTGCAAAGCAACAATGAGAAACGAGTTGAGAATGAACAGAAAAACAAAGGCGATCGTCAAAATTCTCACCAGCCATACCTTTTGCTTCATCCTTTGCCTTCGCAAATTCTCCCGAGCAAGCTTCAAATCGAGGTTGAGCTGGATCTGCTTGTTCTCTAACTCTCAAGATAGCGAGCCACAAGCTCGCAAGATTTCTACAAAGAGTCAACCAACGAAAGACATCAAAGACAGATCACTTCCGAGTGATTAAGGAAAAATAGTAGCATTTCTAAGACTACGATCGAATCAAAACATTCGACAAGAGTCTCGGGACTACACCAGCCGGTGCACTCAGCGATGCCCCCCTTTGGTTTACCAATTTGGTTCGACCAGTCGACCAAAAGAGGCAAAAAGGTTATGATTCTAAAACCATGGCTAATTGTTAGCGGTCAGCCGCAGTGAAAAAAAATATAGCTCTTTAGACTATAGTCGACTGCACGCAGTCGACCATAGTCTCGGGGACTACACCCAGTGGGTGCACTTAGCGTGCCCCCACCGGTTTTACAGTTCCATTCGACTTGGTCCGTCCTGTCGAGTGAAGAAGATCACAACATAAAGACTATAGCCGATCGCACGCAATGACCATAGTCTCGGGGACTACACCCGATGGGTGCACTCAGCGTCCCCACAAAAGTTCAATCGACACACACACCCGGTGGGTGTACAGATATGGAAATCTCCGAAGGAAGCAGTTTGTGTAGCATATCCTAACAAAGCAAGCAACGATCGACTTACTTTTACATTGCTCGAGAGCTGAACTAGCATCATAGGTCACTGACTAGCCTCTCGGACCGCTTTCACCTGCTCCATCATGATCCCTGCTGGCGTATGGCCTCCTTAGCAGCACTTACTTGGTCTTCCGGACGTGGTGTGTAGCAAAGAGAGATGGTGGATCAGCGATCGGCAGTGGGTCGGGCACTTGTCGTGATGCAATGAAGACACGTAAGCCGAGTGGGGTTGCCTCCCTCGAAATCAGCGTCTCAGAATCGCCATGATCGAGCAGCCTTGCCAGCAGGCACCTTCTTGTTCTTCCTCTTCCTCAATGGCGCTTCCTCGTCATCATCGGGGAGATCTATGACGTGAGGCGGAACTACAAGAAAGATTCAGATGTAAACATAGAAGTCCAATCGACTAAAAGTTCCAGTCGACTAAAAGCGAAACCTCAGAAATCTTACCAAGGTTAGAGGTGGCAGCATCCTTCATTTCCTGATCTTCGTGCTTGGCTGAAGTCTGGGGAGGTAGCGGCGCTGTAGATTTCAAGAATCGGTTGATCAGTCATCAAGTCGACCAAAAGTTCACTCATGTTGAATAAGGAAATACAAGGTTATGTTAGTTACCCGGAGATGGTGGGGATGACCATTGGCATCTTGGGCAGGGCCTTCGCCGTCTTTGACGACGTTACTCGAGGTTGCTTCGGCGGTTTCTCAGTCGGCGCAGGGGAAGTTGTCCTAGGCCGCTTTGTCGACTGCCCAGTGGGCACAACAGCTTTACCGCGCCCGGCCGCCGGGTCATGCGTCGACTTGGACCTTCCCTTCGAGCGAGGAGGATCGACGTCTTCCTCCTCTTCCTCCTCTTCACCAGAGCTATCATCCTCCTCATCCTCCTCGCCGTTGGACTCCCATTCCTCCGGACTTTCACCTCCACTTCCTTCTTCTTCTTCGACTGTTTCCTGCGCCCCGTTGGGCATCGAGTACATCTCAGTGGTGACCTAGAAGACAACAAAACAAGGCGAAAGTCAGTCGATGAATTGGCATCAAAACAGAATGAATGCAGCAGAGTCACAGTCGGAGATAAGTGGTTATACCTTATCTGGTTTGTAACTCTGGTCGAGTGGTGGAATCCTCCTAGCTCCGCGAGGGTTGTCTTTGTTTCCTGTGATGGCGGTCATCCACTTCTCCAGCGTGGCGTCATCGACCTCCTCCGGATGGACCCGAGTGGTATCATCCGCATTGCAGTACATCCACATCGGATGACCTCGATATTGGAGTGGCAGAATACGCCGTCGGAGGAAAACCTCCAGGAGATCCATGCCGGTCACCCCGTCGCGAATAAGCTGGACTACACGCTCCATCAGCAACTTCACTTGGGCCTTCTCCTCTGGTAACACCTTCAGGGAAGACGGCTTGTTCACTCGACTCATGGATTAAGGAGGGAGCCCAGTCGATCGCCCGGCGTCGGCTGGTCTTGGCGATAAAACCAGGTCGATCGCCACCCTCTAACCGAGTCGGGAGAGTCATAGCTGGAAAGGCGCTCTTCCCCTCATCTGGACCCCGAGTCCCCCACACATCTGGATTACTTGGGTCCTTTCGTCATTCGGGTTCGTTTTCTTCACCGTCTGAGAGCGACAGGTGAATATGTGCTTGAAGAGACCCCAGTGCGGTCGACAACCCAAGAAATTCTCGCATAGCGAAATGAAAGCAGCAAGATAGACAATGGAGTTTGGAGTGAAATGATGGAGTTGCGCTCCAAAAAAGTTCAAAAACCCCCGGAAAAAAGGATTTGGCGGCAGAGAAAACCCCCGATCTACGTGGGTGGCGGGAGGACACACTCACCCTCTTCAGTCGCGGTTGCCACTCCGTGCCGGAAGCCTCGCCCGGCCCATGGGGATCAGTCCTTCATTGGCCGGATCGGCGAGATCCTTCTCGGTGATGGTCGAGCGGATCCGATCTCCTTGGACCCAACCTGCGGCAGCTTGGACCGTGAAGAGGAGCCGCCTGACCGGGCGCTCTCCCTTGGCCTTCGCCGCCGCCTTCTTCACCCGTTCGGGGCTGCAGTCTTCTCCTTCACCATGGTCGCCGAGGCAAGTACCGAAGCTTCAGCTGGATGCATTTAAGAGCGCGGCGAGAAGGTTTGGAGGCGGAGAGAGGAGAAGTCTGAGGTCGCACTGTTCAAAATGCCCTGTCCAACGCTTTATATGGAGCCGCTTCCGAGTGGCTGACCGGTAGGCCCAGGCAATCCCGTCACAATCCCGCAACAGGCGCGCGCTCGATACGTGGCGAAAAAGGCGGCGCGAAGATCGAGGCGTCATCGTCTTATCCCATCCGAGTGCCACGGTTTTCTGCGCTTCGCGCGCTTCCCAAAATTCAGATCCCGCGAAATCCGCTAACCGCAGAGCAACTCGTCAGATAACATATTTCCTCTGATCCGTCAGCTCGAAATCCTCGTGTTCACGGAGTTCACTCGACAAAGCGTGAAGAATGGATCAAAGGCGACCGAAAGAGAAGTTGATGCCATCACTAAAAGGTCGTTGATCCAGAGTAAGACGCACTCACAACACGAAGAACAGGTCGGAAAGATTATCAACTCCTTCCTCACTCAAACCTCGATCCATTCGGGGGCTAATGATGAAGTCATGTACCTGGGGGGTCATAGACCTGCCCAAAGGTACCCTCCACAAGGACACTCGCAAGAGAAGCGGTCTTCTAGTCGGCCTGGTAGGTTTCCACTCGACAGATTCAAAGACACTCGACCACCGAGAGTCCAAGAGCCACTCGGTGCCCAAACAATGCAGAAGTTAAATAGTCTTTATGACCTTAATGACACTTTATGTAAGGCGTTACCGATGAACGCCTAGCTTTAATGTACCTTAAACCCTCTACTACGTGGGCTGGCTGGGGTCCTGGCACACTCTATATAAGCCACCCCCCTCCACAGGTAGAAGGGTTCGCACCCCTGTAACACATACGCATATAATCCAGTCGATCGCCTCCGGGCTCCGAGACGTAGGGCTATTACTTCCTCCGAGAAGGGACTGAACTCGTAAATCCCTTGCATATACAACTACTCATAGCTAGGATCTTGCCTCTCCATACCTACCCCCCATTCTACTGTCAGACTTAGAACCACGACATGGACCGCCGCCTGTGTACCGGCCATGAATATCCCAACCCGGTTGGGCAGATCAGAGGGGTCCGGAATACTGTCACCATCGGAACAGCCCCCAATCCGGCCGTCTTGTAGCTGATACAATGATTCGGTTTCTCCGGTCGAGGACTCGTCGCCAGAATAAATGATGGTCTCGCTACCAGATTCCGATCCACCATCATATTCTCCTCCATGGATGACTCCCACAAAGGCACGCTTCATGGCCGGTTTACCCTGGGCAGATCTCGCACGCTGAGCCGTTTCGACGAGGTCGGTGCAGATGTCCGGCTCAGGGCCTAGTTCACCGATCTTGCCAATGAAGACGTGTATGCCACCAAAGGGGACCCGGTACCCGTACTCAATCGAGCCGGCCTCGGGGCCCCAGCCTGAATCGTCGATGTAGAGCTTGCCGCGACGACTCTTGGTCATCCGGCCCACAGCGTAACCCTTGAGTCCTTCGAAGTTGCCCTCCAAGAATTTGAAACCATCGTGCGATAGCCCCACGGTGGGAGCCAACTGTCGTGGTTTTGTCACGGCAGATGCCCTCATGAAAGGACTTAGTCGTGGAGCCATCGCTACGGGTTAGCTTAAAGGGGTTAAAGCGGACACAAGGACGCAAGAGAGTTTATACTAGTTCGGCCCCTTCGATGAAGGTAAAAGCCTACGTCTAGTTGTGATGGAATTGATGTGGGTTTCGATGACTAGGGAGCAAACAACCTTCGCCTAAGTCTCGAGTTGTTGTCTGTTGTCCCTGAACCGCCGCCGGGTCGTCCCCTTATATACATGGGTGACGCCTGTCGGTTTCTGAGTCCCGAGACCGCTCATAGACGTGTCAGTTCGGTCTCTAGTATTTCTAACTTACAACACAAGTTACATACTAATACCGGTTCACGGCTACAAGCCTTAAACCGGTTCTGGGCCTTGGGACCTTATAGAATATCCTCACGGGCTTCAAGCATACTTGACTACTGATGAAGTTAACCCGGCCTGTCCTGGCCGGTTTACGCCCAGTAGTAATATCTCCAACAGTTACACACCCAATGAAAATGGTTCGCTAGATCTCGATCGTAATTCATACACATATTCATAATATTGAAGCCAAAAGATGCAAAGTTAATAATGATAGTGCAACTTATTTGTGGCACTGCCGTTTAGGTCATATTGGTGTAAAGCGCATGAAGAAACTCCATGCTGATGGGCTTTTGGAATCACTTGATTACGAATCACTTGATGCTTACGAACCATGCCTCTTGGGCAAGATGACTAAAACGCCGTTCTCCGGAACAATGGAGCGAGCAACAGATTTGTTGGAAATCAAACATCTTGATGTATGTGGTTCGATGAATATTGAGGCTCATGGCGTGTATCGTTATTTTCTGACCTTCACAGATGATTTGAGCAGATATGGGTATATCTACTTGATGAAACATAAAGTCTGAAACATTTGAAAAGTTGATATAATTTCAGAGTGAAGTGGAAAATCATCGTAAAAAGAAAATAAAGTTTCTACGATCTGATCGTCGAGGAGAATATTTGAGTTACGAGTTTGGTCTTCATTTGAAACAATGCGGAATAGTTTCGCAACTCACGCCACCTGGAACACCACAGCGTAATGGTGTGTCCGGACGTCATAACCGTACTTTATTAGATATGGTGCGATCTATGATGTTTCTTACCGATTTACCACTATAGTTTTGGGGTTATGCATTAGAGACAGCTGCATTCACGTTAAAAAGGGCACCATATAAATCCGTTGAGACGACACTATATGAACTGTGGTTTGGCAAGAAACCAAAGTTGTCGTTTCTTAAAGTTTGAGGTTGTGATGCTTATAAGAAAAAAGTTTCATCCTGATAAGCTCAAACTCAAATCGGAGAAATGTGTCTTCATAGGATACCCAAAGGAGATAGTTGGGTACACCTTCTATCACAGATCCGAAGGCAAGATATTTGTTGCTAGAATGGATCCTCTCTAGAGAAGAAGTTTCTCTCGAAAGAAGTGAGTGGGAGGAAAGTATAACTTGATGAGGTAACTGTACCTGCTCCCTAATTGGAAAGTAGTTCATCACATAAATCTGTTCCTATGACTCCTACACAAATTAGTGAGGAAGCTAATGATGATGACCATGTAACTTCATGCCAAGTTACTACCAAACCTCGTAGGTCAACCAGAGTGAGATCCGCACCAGAGTGGTACGGTAATCCTGTTCTGGAGGTCATGTTAATTGACCATGACGAACCTACGAACTATGAGGAAGCGATGATGAGCCCAGATTCTGAAATGGCTTGAGGCCATGAAATCTGAGATGGGATCCATGTATGAGAACAAAGTGTCGACTTTGGTTGACTTGCCCGATGATCGGCAAGCCATAGAAAATAAATGGATCTTCAAGAGGAAGACGGACGCTGATAGTAGTGTTACTATCTACAAAGCTAGAATTGTCGCAAAAAGGTTTTCGACAAGTTCAAGGTGTTAATTACGATGGGATTTTCTCACTCGTTGAGATGCTTAAGTCTGTCTGAATCACGTTAGCAATTGCCGCATTTTATGAAATCTGGCAAATGGATAAACAAAACTGCATTCCTTAATGGATTTATTAAAGAAGAGTTGTATATGATGCAACCAGAAGGTTTTGTCAATCCTAAAGGTGCTAACAAAATATGCAAGCTCCAGCGATCCATCTATGGACTGGTGTAAGCATCTCAGAGTTGGAATATACGTTTTGATGAGTTGATCAAAGCATATAGTTTTATACAAACTTGCGGTGAAGCCTGTATTTACAAGAAAGTGAGTGGGAGCACTACAACATTTCTGATAAGTATATGTGAATGACATATTGTTGATCAAAAATAATGTAGAATTATTCTGCAAAGCATAAAGGAGTGTTTGAAAGGAATTTTTCAAAGAAAGGCCTCGGTGAAGATGCTTACATATTGAGCATCAAGATCTATAGAGATAGATCAAAACGCTTGATAAGTTTTTTCAATGAGTACATACCTTGACAAGATTTTGAAGTAGTTCAAAATGGAACGGTCAAAGAAAGAGTTCTTACCTATGTTACAAGGTGTGAAATTGAGTAAGACTCAAAGCCCGACCACGGTAGAAGATAGAAAGAGAATTAAAGTCATTCCTTATGCCTCATCCATAGGTTCTATAAAGTATGCCATGTTGTGTACCAGATCTATTGTATACCCTACACCGATTTTGGCAAGGAGTACAATAGTGATCTAGGAGTAGATCATCGGACAGGGTCAAAATTATCCTTAGTGGAATAAGGATATATTTCTCGATTATGGAGGTGACAAAAAGGTTCGTCGTAAAGGGTTACGTCGATGCAAGTTTTGACACTGATCCAGATGACTCTAAGTCTTCATCTGGATACATATTGAAAGTGGGAGCAATTAGCTAAAGTAGCTCCGTACAGAGCATTGTAGACATAGAAATTTGCAAAATACATACGGATCTGAATATGGCAGACCCGTTGACTAAACTTCTCTCACAAGCAAAATATGATCACACCTTAGTACTCTTTGGGTGTTAATCACATAGCGATGTGAACTAGATTATTGACTCTAGTAAACCCTTTGGGTGTTGGTCACATGACAATGTGAACTATGTGTGTTAATCACATGGTGATGTGAACTATTGATGTTAAATCACATGGCGATGCGATCTAGATTATTGACTCTAGTGCAAGTGGGAGACTGAAGGAAATATGCCCTAGAGGCAATAATAAAGTTATTATTTTCCTTATTTCATGATAAATGTTTATTATTCATGCTAGAATTGTATTAACCAGAAACATAATACTTGTGTGAATACATAGACAAAGCAGTGTCACTAGTATGCCTCTACTTGACTAGCTCGTTGATCAAAGATGGTTATGTTTCCTAGCCATAGACATGAGTTGTCATTTGATTAACGGGATCACATCATTAGGAGAATGATGTGATTGACTTGACCCATTCCGTTAGCTTAGCACACGATCATTTAGTATACTGCTATTGCTTTCTTCATGACTTATACATGTTCCTATGACTATGAGATTATGCAACTCCCGTTTACCGGAGGAACACTTTGTGTGCTACCAAACGTCACAACGTAACTGGGTGATTATAAAGGTGCTCGATAGGTGTCTCCGAAGGTACTTGTTGGGTTGGCGTATTTCGAGATTAGGATTTGTAACTTCGATTGTCGGAGAGGTATCTCTTGTCCCACTCAGTAATGCACATCACTATAAGCCTTGCAAGCATCGTAACTAATGAGTTAGTTGCAGGATGATGTATTATGGAACGAGTAAAGAGACTTGTGCTACGTCTTGAGCTTGCGTTGGTTTTCCTCGACGAGGAGAGGGTGATGCAGCAAAGTGTAGCGTAAGTATTTCCCTTAGTTTTGAGAACCAAGCTATCAATCCAGTAGGAGGCTCCTCAAAAGTCCCACGCACCTACACAAACAAACTGAGAACTCGCAACCAACATTATAAAGGGGTTGTCAATCCCTTCACGGACACTTGCGAAAGTGAGATCTAATAAAGATAGTATGATAAGATAAATATATTTTTGGTATTTTATGATATAGATGCAAAAAGTAAAAATGCAAATAAAATTAGATTGGAAACAAATATGATAAGAGATAGACCCGGGGGCCATAGGTTTCACTAGTGGCTTCTCTCAAGATAGCATAAGTACTATGGTGGGTGAACAAATTACTGTCGAGCAATTGATAGAAAAGCGCATAGTTATGAGATTATCTAGGCATGATCATGTATATAGGCATCACGTCCATAACAAGTAGACCGACTCCTGCCTGCATCTACTACTATTACTCCACACATTGACCGCTATCTAGCATGCATCTAGAGTATTAAATTCATAAGAACAGAGTAACGCATTAAGCAAGATGACATGATGTAGAGGGATAAACTCATGCAATATGATATAAACCCCATCTTGTTATCCTCGATGGCAACAATACAATACGTGTCTTGCAACCCTTTACATCCTTTGGGTAAGGACACTGCAAGATTGAACCCAAAGCTAAGCACTTCTCCTATGGCAAGAAAGATCAATCTAGTAGGCCAAACTAAACCGATAATTCGAAGAGACTTGCAAAGATAACTTAATCATACATAAAAGAATCCAGAGAAGATTCAAATATTATTCATAGATAAACTTGATCATAAACCCACAATTCATCGGATCTCGACAAACACACCGCAAAAAGAGATTACATCGAATAGATCTCCACAAGAGAGGGGGAGAACATTGTATTGAGATCCAAAAGAGAGAAGAAGCCATCTAGCTAATAACTATGGAACCGTAGGTCTGTGGTAAACTACTCACAACTCATTTGAGGGGCAAGGATGTTGATGTAGAGGCCCTCCGTGCTTGATTCCCCCTCCGGCAGAGTGCCGGCGAAGGCTCCAAGACGGGATCTCGCGGATACAGAAGGTTACGGTGGTGGAAATTGTGTTTCGTGGTGTCCCTGGATGTTTTCGGGGTACGTAGGTATATATAGGAAGAAGAAGTACGTCGGTGGCCTGAAGGCCACGAGATAGGGGCGCCCTATGGGGGGGCCCTCCTATCTCGTGGAGGCTCTGGTTTCTTCTTGACTTGCACTCCAAGTTCTCTGGATCACGTTCGTGAGAAAATCACGTTCATGAAGGTTTCATTCCGTTTGGACTCCGTTTGATATTCCTTTTCTTGAAATACTGAAATAGGCAAAAACAACAATTTCGGCTGGGCCTCCGGTTAGTAGGTTAGTCCCAAAAATGATATAAAAGTGGAAAATAAAGCCCAATATGGTCCAAAACAGTAGATAAAGTAGCATGGAGCAATCAAAATTATAGATACGTTGGAGACGTATCGTGCATCCCCAAGCTTAATTCCTGCTCGTCTTCGAGTAGGTAAATGATAAAAAAAGAATTTTTGATGCGGAGTGATACTTTGGCATAATTTCAATGTAAATCTTCTTAATTGTGGTATGAATATTCAGATCTGAAAGATTCAAGACAAAAGTTCATATTGACATAAAAATAATAATACTTCAAGCATACTAACTAAGCAATTATGTCTTCTCAAAATAACATGGCCAAAGAAAGTTATCCCTACAAAATCATATAGTCCGGCTATGCTCCATCTTCCCAACACAAAATATTTAAATCATGCACAACCCCGATGACAAGCCAAGCAATTGTTTCATACTTTAACATTTTCAAAACTTTTTCAATCTTCACGCAATACATGAGCGTGAGCCATGGATATAGCACTATATGTGGAATAGAATGGTGGTTGTGGAGAAGACAAAAGGAGAAGATAGTCTCACATCAACTAGGCGTATCAACGGGCTATGGAGATGCCCATCAATAGATATCAATGTGAGTGAGTAGGGATTGCCATGCAACGGATGCACTAGAGCTATAAGTATATGAAAGCTCAACAAAAGAAACTAAGTGGGTGTGCATCCAACTCGCTTGCTCACGAAGACCTAGGGCATTTGAGGAAGCCCATCATTGGAATATACAAGCCAAGTTCTATAATGAAAAATTCCCACTAGTATATGAAAGTGACAAAATGAGAGACTCTCTATCATGAGGATCTTGGTGCTACTTTGAAGCACAAGTGTGGTAAAAGGATAGTAACATTGCCCCTTCTCTCTTATTCTCTCATTTTTTTCTTTTTTTTTCTTTGGGCCTTTTCTCTTTTTTTTGTGGCCTCTTTTTTCTTTTTCTTTTTATTTTCATCCGGAGTCTCATCCCAACTTGTGGGGGAATCATAGTCTCCATCATCCTTTCCTCACTGGGACAATGCTCTAATAATGATGATCATCACACTTTTATTTACTTACAACTCAAGAATTACAACTCGATACTTAGAACAAAGTATGACTCTATATGAATGCCTCCGGCGGTGTACCGAGATATGCAATGAATCAAGAGTGACATGTATGAAAGAATTATGAACGGTGGCTTTGCCACAAATACGATGTCAACTACATGATCATGCTAGCAATATGACAATGATGGAGCGTGTCATAATAAACGGAACGGTGGAAAGTTGCATGGCAATATATCTCGGAATGGCTATGGAAATGCTAAAATAGGTAGGTATGGTGGCTGTTTTGAGGAGGATATATGGTGGGTGTATGATACCGGTGAAAAGTGCGCGGTATTAGAGAGGCTAGCAATGGTGGAAGGATGGGAAAAGTGCGTATAATCCATGGACTCAACATTAGTCATAAAGAACTCATATACTTATTGCAAAAATCTAGAAGTTATCAAAGCAAAGTTTTACGCGCATGCTCCTAGGGGGATAGATTGGTAGGAAAATACCATCGCTCATCCCGACCGCCACTCATAAGGAAGACAATCAATAAATAAATCATGCTCCGAAGTTCATCACATAACGGTTCACCATACGTGCATGCTACGGGAATCACAAACTTCAACACAAGTATTCTTTAAACTCACAACTACTCAACTAGCATGACTCTAATATCACCATCTTCATATCTCAAAACAATTATCAAGCATCAAACTTTTCTTAGTATTCAACGCACTCAAAAGAAAGTTTCACATATCTTGAATACCAAGTATATTAATATTAAGCAAATTACCATGCTATTAACGACTCTCAAAATAATCTAAGTGAAGCATGAGAGATCAATAGTTTCTTTAAAACAAATATACCACCGTGCTCTAAAAGATCTAAGTGAAGCACTAGAGCAAAAATTATCACGCTCAATAGATATAAGTGAAGCACTATGAGCAAAACTATCAAGCTCAAAAGATATAAGTGAAGCACACAGAGTATTCTATCAAATTCCAATTCATGTATGGCTTTCTCAAAAGGTGTGTACAGCAAGGATGATTGTGGTAAACTAAAAAGCAAAGACTAATATAACACATGACGCTCCAAGCAAAACACTTATCATGTGGTGAATAAAAATATAGCCCCAAGTAAAGTTACCAATGAACGAAGACGAAAGAGGGGATGCCTTCCCGGGGCATCCCCAAGCTTAGGCTTTTGGCTATTCTTGAATATATTGGGGTGCCATGGGCATCCCCAAGCTTAGGCTCTTGCCACCCTTTATTCCATAGTCCATAAAAGCTTTACCCAAAACTTGAAAACTTCACAACACAAAACTCAATAGAAATCTCGTGAGCTCCGTTAGAGAAAGAAAAAAAATACTACTTTAAGGTACTGTAATGAACTCATTATTTATTTATATTGGTGTTAAACCTACTGTATTCCAACTTCTCTATGGATTATAAACTATTTTACTAGCCATAGATTCATCAAAATAAGCAAACAACACACGAAAAACAGAATCTGTCAAAAACAGAACAGTCTGTAGTAATCTGTAACTAACGCAAACTTCTGGAACTCCAAAAAATCTACCAAAATTATACGACCTAGGAAATTTGTTTATTGATCATCAGCAATTGGAATCACTATTTTATCACGTTCTGGTGATTTTTAACAATTAGGGCACTGAGCGCAAAGTTTCTGGAAATTACAGCAAGATCAAATAACTATCATCCAAGAAGATCCAATAGGTTTAACTTGGCACAAACACTAATTAAAAGATAAAACCACATCTAAACAGAAGGTAGATGGATTAATTATTCCTAAACAGAAGCAAAAGCAAAAAAAAAACTAAAAATAAAATTGGGTTGCCTCCCAACAAGCGCTTTTCTTTAAAGCCTTTTAGCTGGGCATTGATAATTTTAATGATGCTCGCAAGAAAGACAGGAATTGAAGCACAAAGAGAGCATCATGAAACACGTGACAAACACATCTAAGTCTAACATACTTCCTATGCATAGGTATCTTATAGGCAAACAAATTATCATAGCAAGCAAAAACTAGCATATGCAAGGAAGCGGAAAGAAACAATAGCAATCTCAACATAACGAGAGGTAGTTTATTATCATGAAAAATTTTACGACCATATTTTCCTCTCTCATAATAATTACATGTGGGATCATAAGAAGATTCAATAAAATAGCTATCACATAAAATATTTTCAACATGATCCACATGCATGCAAAGTTGACACTCTTCCGAAATAGTGGGATTAACATTAACTAAAGTCATGACCTCTCCTAACCCACTTTTATCAAAAATTTCATAAGATTGAATATTCTCCAAATATGTGGGATCTAAAGTTGACACTCTTCCAAACCCACTTTCAATATTATTGCAAACAATATTATTAATCTCATATTCATCATGGGGATTAAATAAATTTTCAAGATCATGAGAAGAATCACCCCAATCATGACCATTGCAACAAGTAGTAGACATAGAAAAACTAGCATCCCCAAGCTTAGGGTTTTGCATATTATTAGCACAATTGACATCAAGATAATTTATAATAAAATCATTTCAATCATGCTTTTTTATTCAAAGATCTACCGTGAAGCACTTCATCACAATTTTTAGATTTACGGATTTCAGGCAAAAGCTTATAAAGATAATATAGTGCATCCTAATCACTAGGAATTGGTTCATCATAATTGGATCTCTTAAAAAGATTGGCAAGTGGATGAGGATCCATAAACTTTTAGCAAGCGAAGATGCAAGCAAAAATAAGGTACATGGTAACACAAGATCGAATGGAAGGAGGGCGAATAAAACGGCAAGGGTGAAGTGGGGGAGAGGAAAACGAGAGGCAAATGGCAAATAATGTAAATGCGAGGGAGATGGGTTTGTGATGGGTACTTGGTATGTCTTGACTTGAGCGAAGACCTCCCCGGCAACGGCGCCATAAATCCTTCTCGCTACGTCTTGATCTTGCGTTGGTTTTCCTCGAAGAGGAGAGGGTGATGCAGCAAAGTGTAGCGTAAGTATTTCCCTCAGTTTTGAGAACCAAGGTATCAATCCAGTAGGAGGCTCCTCAAAAGTCCCATGCACCTACACAAACAAACTGAGAAATCGCAACCAACACAATAAAGGGGTTGTCAATCCCTTCACGGCCACTTGCGAAAGTGAGATCTAATAAACATAGTATGATAAGATAAATATATTTTTGGTATTTTATGATATAGATGCAAAAAGTAAAGATGCAAATAAAAGTAGATTGGAAACAAATATGATAAGAGATAGAACCGGGGGCCATAGGTTTCACTAGTGGCTTCTCTCAAGATAGCATAAGTATTACGGTGGGTGAACAAATTACTGTCGAGCAATTGATAGAAAAGCGCATAGTTATGAGATTATCTAGGCATGATCATGTATATAGGCATTACGTCCATAACAAGTACACCGACTCACCCGCATCTACTACTATTACTCCACACATCGACCGCTATCCAAGCATGCATCTAGAGTATTAAGTTCATAAGAACAGAGTAACACATTAAGCAAGATGACATGATGTAGAGGATAAACTCATGCAATATGATATAAACCCCATCTTGTTATCCTCGATGGCAACAATACAATACGTGCCTTGCAACCCTTTCTGTCACTGTGTAAGGACACCGCAAGATTGAACCCAAAGCTAAGCACTTCTCCCATGGCAAGAAAGATCAATCTAGTAGGCCAAACTAAACCGATAATTCGAAGAGACTTGCAAACATAACTTAATCATACATAAAAGAATTCAGAGAAGATTCAAATATTATTCATAGATAAACTTGATCATAAACCCACAATTCATCGGATCTCGACAAACACATCGCAAAAAGAGATTACATCGAATAGATCTCCACAAGAGAGGGAGAACATTGTATTGAGATCCAAAAAGAGAGAAGAAGCCATCTAGCTAATAACTATGGACTCGTAGGTCTGTGGTAAACTACTCACAACTCATTGGAGGGGCAAGGATTTTGATGTAGAGGCCCTCCGTGCTTGATTCCCCCTCCGGCAGAAGTGCCTAAGGCTCCAAGATGGGATCTCGCGGATACGTAAGGTTACGGTGGTGGATATTGTGTTTTGTGGTGTCCTGGATGTTTTCGAGTGCGAGGTATATATAGGGAGAAGAAATGCGTCGGTGGCATTGAAGGGCCCACGAGACAGGGGGCGCGCCCTATAGGGGGGCCCTCCTATCTCGTGGAGGCTCCGGTTGCTTCTTGACTTGCACTCCAAGTTCTCTGGATCACGTTCAGCGAGAAAATCACGTTCCCGAAGGTTTCATTCCGTTTGGACTCCGGTTTATATTCCTTTTCTTCGAAATACTGAAATAGGCAAAAAAAAACAACAATTCTGGGCTGGGCCTCCGGTTAGTAGGTTAGTCCCAAAAATGATATAAAAGTGGAAAATAAAGCCCAATATGGTCCAAAACAGTAGATAAAGTAGCATGGAGCAATCAAAAATTATATATACGTTGGAGACGTATCAACTTGCCGGTAACGAGACTGAACTAGGTATTGAGATACCGACGATCGAATCTCGGGCAAGTAACGCATCGATAACAAAGGGAACAACGTATGTTGTTATGCGGTTTGACCGATAAAGATCTTCGTAGAATATGTGGGAGCCAATATGAGCATCCGTGTTCCGCTATTGGTTATTGACCGTGAGACTTGTCTCGGTCATGTCTACATAGTTCTCGAACCCGTAGGGTCCGCAACGCTAACGCTTCGATGATGCTTATATTATGAGTTTATATGTTTTGATGTACCGAAGGTTGTTCGGAGTCCCAGATGTGATCACGGACATGACGAGGAGTCTCGAAATGGTCGAGACATGAATATTGATATATTGGAAGCCTATTGTCGGTGTCAAAACCGGCGGATCTCGGTGGGGGTCCCGAACTGTGCGTCTAGGCGGATGGTAACAGGAGATGAGGGACACGATGTTTTTACCAGGTTCGGACCCTCTCGATGGAGGTAATACCCTACTCCGCTTGATTAATATTGATGATATGGGTAGTACAGAGTAGATCTACCACGAGATCAAGGAGGCTAAACCCTAGAAGCTAGCCTATGGTATGATTGGTGTTCGTCCTATAGACTAAAACCCTCCGGTGTATATAGACATTGTATAGGTTAGGGTTACACAGCCGGTTACAATGGTAGGAGATCTACATATCCGTATCGCCAAGCTTGCCTTCCACGCCAAGGAAAGTCCCATCCGGACACGGGACGAAGTCTTCAATCTTGTATCTTCATAGTCTTGGAGTCCGGACGTGATGATAGTTCGGCTACCGGACACCCCCTAGTCTAGGACTCCCTCAGTAGCCCCTGGACCAGGCTTCAATGACGACGAGTCCGGCGCGCATATTGTCTTCGGCATTGCAAGGCGGGTTCCTCCTCCGAATACTTCATAGAAGGTTTTGAATACCCGGGGGCCATAGGTTTCACTAGTGGCTTCTCTCAAGATAGCATAAGTATTACGGTGGGTGAACAAATTACTGTCGAGCAATTGATAGAAAAGCACATAGTTATGAGATTATCTAGGCATGATCATGTATATAGGCATTACGTCCATAACAAGTACACCGACTCCTGCCTGCATCTACTACTATTACTGCACACATCGACCGCTATCCAACCTGCATCTAGAGTATTAAGTTCATAAGAATAGAGTAACGCATTAAGCATGATGACATTATATAGAGGGATAAACTCATGCAATATGATATAAACCCCATCTTGTTATCCTCGATGACAACAATACAATACGTGCCTTGCAACCCTTTACATCCTTTGTGTAAGGACACCGCAAGATTGAACCCAAAGCTAAGCACTTCTCCCATGGCAAGAAAGATCAATCTAGTAGGCCAAACTAAACCGATAATTCAAGAGACTTGCAAACATAACTTAATCATACATAAAAAGAATTCAGAGAAGATTCAAATATTATTCATAGATAAACTTGATCATAAACCCACAATTCATCGGATCTCGACAAACACATCGCAAAAAGAGATTACATCGAATAGATCTCCACAAGAGAGGGGAGAACATTGTATTGAGATCCAAAGAGAGAAGAAGCCATCTAGCTAATAACTATGGACTCAGAGGGTCTGTGGTAAACTACTCACAACTCATTGGAGGGCAAGGATGTTGATGTAGAGGCCCTCCGTGCTTGATTCCCTCCCGTGAGTGCCGGCGAAGGCTCCAAGATGGGATCTCGCGGATACAGAAGGTTACGGTGGTGGATATTGTGTTTTGTGGTGTCCCTGGATGTTTTCGGGGTACGTAGGTATATATAGGAAGAAGAAGTACGTCGGTGGCCGCCCCGAAGGGCCCACGAGACAGGGGGCGCGCCCTATAGGGGGGCCCTCCTATCTCGTGGAGGCTCCGGTTGCTTCTTGACTTGCACTCCAAGTTCTCTGGATCACGTTCAGCGAGAAAATCACGTTCCCGAAGGTTTCATTCCGTTTGGACTCCGTTTGATATTCCTTTTCTTCGAAATACTGAAATAGGCAAAAAAACAACAATTCTGGGCTGGGCCTCCGGTTAGTAGGTTAGTCCCAAAAATGATATAAAAGTGGAAAATAAAGCCCAATATGGTCCAAAACAGTAGATAAAGTAGCATGGAGCAATCAAAAATTATAGATTCGTTGGAGACGTATCAACTTGCCGGTAACGAGACTGAACTAGGTATTGAGATACCGACGATCGAATCTCGGGCAAGTAACGTACCGATAACAAAGGGAACAACGTATGTTGTTATGCGGTTTAACCGATAAAGATCTTCGTAGAATATGTGGGAGCCAATATGAGCATCCAGGTTCCGCTATTGGTTATTGACCAGAGACTTGTCTCGGTCATGTCTACATAGTTCTCGAACCCGTAGGGTCCGCACGCTTAACGTTTCGATGACAGTTATATTATGAGTTTATATGTTTTGATGTACCGAATGTTGTTCGGAGTCCCAGATGTGATCACGGACATGACGAGGAGTCTCGAAATGGTTGAGACATGAATATTGATATATTGGAAGCCTATTGTCGGTGTCAAAACCGGCGGATCTCGGGTGGGGGGTCCCGAACTGTGCGTCTAGGCGGATGGTAACAGGAGATGAGGGACACGATGTTTTTACCCAGGTTCGGGCCCTCTCGATGGAGGTAATACCCTACTCCTGCTTGATTAATATTGATGATATGGGTAGTACAAGAGTAGATCTACCACGAGATCAAGGAGGCTAAACCCTAGAAGCTAGCCTATGGTATGATTGTTGTTCGCCCCTCGGACTAAAACCCTCCGGTTTATATAGACATTCGATAGGTTAGGGTTACACAGAGTCGGTTACAATGGTAGGAGATCTACATATCCGTATCGCCAAGCTTGCCTTCCACGCCAAGGAAAGTCCCATCCGGACACGGGACGAAGTCTTCAATCTTGTATCTTCATAGTCTTGGAGTCCTGGACGTGATGATAGTTCGCCACGGACACCCCCTAGTCCATGACTCCTCGGTAGCCCTGAACCAGGCTTCAATGACGACGAGTCCGGCGCGCATATTGTCTTCGACATTGCAAGGCGGGTTCCTCCTCCGAATACTTCATAGAAGGTTTTGAATACCGGGGCCATAGGTTTCACTAGTGGCTTCTCTCAAGATAGCATAAGTATTACGGTGGGTGAACAAATTACTGTCGAAAGCAATTGATAGAAAAGCGCATAGTTATGAGATTATCTAGGCATGATCATGTATATAGGCATTACGTCCATAACAAGTACACCGACTCTGCTCGCATCTACTACTATTACTCCACACATCGACCGCTATCCAGCATGCATCTAGAGTATTAAGTTCATAAGAACAGAGTAACACATTAAGCAAGATGACATGATGTAGAGGGATAAACTCATGCAATATGATATAAACCCCATCTTGTTATCCTCGATGGCAACAATACAATACGTGCCTTGCAACCCTTTACATCCTTTGTGTAAGGACACCGCAAGATTGAACCCAAAGCTAAGCACTTCTCCCATGGCAAGAAAGATCAATCTAGTAGGCCAAACTAAACCGATAATTCGAAGAGACTTGCAAACATAACTTAATCATACATAAAAGAATTCAGAGAAGATTCAAATATTATTCATAGATAAACTTGATCATAAACCCACAATTCATCGGATCTCGACAAACACATCGCAAAAAGAGATTACATCGAATAGATCTCCACAAGAGAGGGGGAGAACATTGTATTGAGATCCAAAAAGAGAGAAGAAGCCATCTAGCTAATAACTATGGACTCGTAGGTCTGTGGTAAACTACTCACAACTCATTGGAGGGGCAAGGATGTTGATGTAGAGGCCCTCCGTGCTTGATTCCCCCTCCCGTGAGTGCGGCGAAGGCTCCAAGATGGGATCTCGCGGATCTGAGAAGGTTACGGTGGTGGATATTGTGTTTTGTGGTGTCCTGGATGTTTTCGAGCACGTAGGTATATATAGGAAGAAGAAGTACGTCGGTGGCCTGAAGGGCCCACGAGACAGGGCGCGCCTATAGGGGGCCCTCCTATGTCGTGGAGGCTCCGGTTGCTTCTTGACTTGCACTCCAAGTTCTCTGGATCACGTTCAGCGAGAAAATCACGTTCCCGAAGGTTTCATTCCGTTTGGACTCCGTTTGATATTCCTTTTCTTCGAAATACTGAAATAGGCAAATAAAAACAACAATTCTGGGCTGGGACTCCGGTTAGTAGGTTAGTCCCAAAAATGATATAAGAGTGGAAAATAAAGCCCAATATGGTCCAAAACAGTAGATAAAGTAGCATGGAGCAATCAAAAATTATAGATACGTTGGAGACGTATCAACTTGCCGATAACGAGGACTGAACTAGGTATTGAGATACCGACGATCGAATCTCGGGCAAGTAACGCATCGATAACAAAGGGAACAACGTATGTTGTTATGCGGTTTGACCGATAAAGATCTTCGTAGAATATGTGGGAGCCAATATGAGCATCCGAGGTTCCGCTTATTGGTTATTGACCGTAGACTTGTCTCGGTCATGTCTACATAGTTCTCGAACCCGTAGGGTCCGCACGCTTAACGCTTCGATGGCGATGCTTATATTATGAGTTTATATGTTTTGATGTACCGAATGTTGTTCGGAGTCCCAGATGTGATCACGGACATGACGAGGAGTCTCGAAATGGTTGAGACATGAATATTGATATATTGGAAGCCTATTGTCGGTGTCAAAACCGGCGGATCTCGGGTGGGGGGTCCCGAACTGTGCGTCTAGGCGGATGGTAACAGGAGATGAGGGACACGATGTTTTTACCAGGTTCGGGCCCTCTCGATGGAGGTAATACCCTACTCCTGCTTGATTAATATTGATGATATGGGTAGTACAAGAGTAGATCTACCACGAGATCAAGGAGGCTAAACCCTAGAAGCTAGCCTATGGTATGATTGTTGTTCGTCCTACGGACTAAAACCCTCCGGTTTATATAGACATTCGATAGGTTAGGGTTACACAGAGTCGGTTACAATGGTAGGAGATCTACATATCCGTATCGCCAAGCTTGCCTTCCACGCCAAGGAAAGTCCCATCCGGACACGGGACGAAGTCTTCAATCTTGTATCTTCATAGTCTTGGAGTCCGGACGTGATGATAGTTCGGCTACCGGACACCCCCTAGTCCATGACTCCCTCAGTAGCCCCTGAACCAGGCTTCAATGACGCATTTAGTCCGGGCGCCATATTGTCTTGACATTGCAAGGCGGGTTCCTCCTCCGAATACTTCATAGAAGGTTTTGAATACCCGGGGGCCATAGGTTTCACTAGTGGCTTCTCTCAAGATAGCATAAGTATTACGGTGGGTGAACAAATTACTGTCGAGCAATTGATAGAAAAGCGCATAGTTATGAGATTATCTAGGCATGATCATGTATATAGGCATTACGTCCATAACAAGTACACCGACTCTGCTGCATCTACTACTATTACTCCACACATCGACCGCTATCCAAAGCATGCATCTAGAGTATTAAGTTCATAAGAACAGAGTAACACATTAAGCAAGATGACATGATGTAGAGGGATAAACTCATGCAATATGATATAAACCCCATCTTGTTATCCTCGATGGCAACAATACAATACGTGCCTTGCAACCCTTTACATCCTTTGTGTAAGGACACCGCAAGATTGAACCCAAAGCTAAGCACTTCTCCCATGGCAAGAAAGATCAATCTAGTAGGCCAAACTAAACCGATAATTCGAAGAGACTTGCAAACATAACTTAATCATACATAAAAGAATTCAGAGAAGATTCAAATATTATTCATAGATAAACTTGATCATAAACCCACAATTCATCGGATCTCGACAAACACATCGCAAAAAGAGATTACATCGAATAGATCTCCACAAGAGAGGGGGAGAACATTGTATTGAGATCCAAAAAGAGAAGAAGCCATCTAGCTAATAACTATGGACTCGTGAGGTCTGTGGTAAACTACTCACAACTCATTGGAGGGGCAAGGATGTTGATGTAGAGGCCCTCCGTGCTTGATTCCCTCCCGGCAGAGTGCCATGAAGGCTCCAAGATGGGATCTCATGGATACTGAGAAGGTTACGGTGGTGGATATTGTGTTTTGTGGTGTCCCTGGATGTTTTCGGGAATGCGTAGGTATATATAGGAAGAAGAAGTATGCGTCGGTGGCACTTGAAGGGCCCACGAGATAGGGGGCGCGCCCTATAGGGGGGCCCTCCTATCTCGTGGAGGCTCCGGTTGCTTCTTGACTTGCACTCCAAGTTCTCTGGATCACGTTCAGCGAGAAAATCACGTTCCCGAAGGTTTCATTCCGTTTGGACTCCGTTTGATATTCCTTTTCTTCGAAATACTGAAATAGGCAAAAAAACAACAATTCTGGGCTGGGCCTCCGGTTAGTAGGTTAGTCCCAAAAATGATATAAGAGTGGAAAATAAAGCCCAATATGGTCCAAAACAGTAGATAAAGTAGCATGGAGCAATCAAAAATTATAGATACGTTGGAGACGTATCAACTTGCCGGTAACGAGACTGAACTAGGTATTGAGATACCGACGATCGAATCTCGGGCAAGTAACGTACCGATAACAAAGGGAACAACGTATGTTGTTATGCGGTTTGACCGATAAAGATCTTCGTAGAATATGTGGGAGCCAATATGAGCATCCATGTTGCGTTTTTGTTATTGACTGTAGACTTGTCTCGGTCATGTCTACATAGTTCTCGAACCCGTAGGGTCCGCACGCTTAACGTTTCGATGACAGTTATATTATGAGTTTATATGTTTTGATGTACAAAAGGTTGTTCGGAGTCCCAGATGTGATCACGGACATGACGAGGAGTCTCGAAATGGTCGAGACATGAATATTGATATATTGGAAGCCTATTGTCGGTGTCAAAACCGGCGGATCTCGGGTGGGGGGTCCCGAACTGTGCGTCTAGGCGGATGGTAACAGGAGATGAGGGACACGATGTTTTACCCAGGTTCGGGCCCTCTCGATGGAGGTAATACCCTACTCGCTTGATTAATATTGATGATATGGGTAGTACAAGAGTAGATCTACCACGAGATCAAGGAGGCTAAACCCTAGAAGCTAGCCTATGGTATGATTGTTGTTCGCCTCTGGACTAAAACCCTCCGGTTTATATAGACATTGGATAGGTTAGGGTTACACGTAGTCGGTTACAATGGTAGGAGATCTACATATCCGTATCGCCAAGCTTGCCTTCCACGCCAAGGAAAGTCCCATCCGGACACGGGACGAAGTCTTCAATCTTGTATCTTCATAGTCTTGGAGTCCGGACGTGATGATAGTTCGGCTACCGGACACCACCTAGTCCAGGACTCCCTCAGTAGCCCCTGAACCAGGCTTCAATGACGACGAGTCCGGCGCGCATATTGTCTTCGGCATTGCAAGGCGGGTTCCTCCTCCGAATACTTCATAGAAGGTTTTGAATACCAGGATAGTGTCCGGCTCTGCAAAACAAGTTCCAATAACCACCGTAGAGAGAATAACTTTTGCACAGATCTGCTGACGTATTCCGCGGCGTGACATCACACCACGGCCAGGCCTTTATATGAATCGTTTTTCTTTGCTCCACCTCGGTAGCGTTTAGCGAGGCGGTTTCCGGCACGTCTTATCAAAGCATAGATCGTGCCCCCTTATTCCGGGATTCCCATCAATACGGACGTGGGTAACCCATCCGCGCCATTGATTACGGCGCTTGGGAGATAAGCGAGTTTTACCCGGCTGGTGGTGGACGCATAACTTTGTCAGTCCATATAAGGGGATAAGGATCCACCTTTTCACCTACGCCTTCTTCCTCCTTTGCTCATCCATTTCCTCGCACTCGAGCTCCAGCGCCCAAGTCCGCACATCCCACCTCAACCTTCTCCAACCATGTCTGGAGCGAGGCGGTGGATGGCCTCCTCCGTCATGGAGGGCACATCACAAGACCGCGGAGGCCGGATATTTGTCCGTGACATCGCCAGCACAAAGCTGCTTGACGCGGGGCAGCTCGTTCCAACCCCCAGGCCCCATGAGAGGGTGGTGTTTCTCCCCCACTTCCTCCGAGGACTAGGTTTTCCACTTCACCCATTTGTCCGTGGGATCATGTTCTACTACGGCCTGGACTTCCATGACCTGGCCCCAAATTTCATCCTCAACATCTCGGCGTTTATAAATGGTGCGAGGCCTTCCTGCATCCAGCCCCACTTCGCCTATGGCTGAAGACCTTCAATGTCGGGCCGAAGGTTGTGAGCGGCCGTCAAGCTAGTCTTGAGGCGCCATGGTTGGCAAGATGGCCAAAGTCCTATGGCTCGAGGGCTCCTTTGTGGAGACAATAAAGGCGTGGCAATCGGGGTGGTTCTACATCACCGAGCCACGCGACCCCAAATGGGTGGCGGCCCTCGAATTCAGATCTGGCTTCCCCACACGGCTCTCGTCATGGAAAGAGACGGGCCTGACGTGGGGGAATTCGGACGAGCTATCCGGACTCCAAACATGCGTCCGAAACCTGGTGGAAAAGAATCTCAGGCTTGTCAACGTAATCCAGGTGATGCTCATCCGCCGGATTCTCCCATGCCAACAACGGGCCTTCAAATTGTGGGAGTTCGATCCGGCGCAGCACCCCACTCTGACAAGGCTCTTCGACACTACGTACGAAGATGCCTGGAAGGTGCTGTTCAAGGGCATCGAGGCTCCCACATCCGCTACCGAAGAACGCGGATTTAGCTCGCAGCGTCAAGCCAGCGAGGTGAGTTATTGTACCCTTTATGGGACTCGTTTTTCATAGTTTGACTCTATGTGGGATCTAAAACTCCCTAACCTTTAACAGGACTGGCTGAAGACGTCCGGACAGGTTAGCTGTCCGACTCCTTTGCCAGAAGACCCAGCGGACGCCCGATTGACGGGGCTGCTGCCTCCGGTACCTCATGTGGTGCCGGAGAAGAAGGCCAAGAAGGAGGCTACGGGAACTCAAAGGAGCTCCGACGCCGGTGTTGTCGGATTCTGAAGCGTAATCTTCTCCCGAGGACGAGGAGGAAGAAAAGAGGCCTCTCCCAGTGAAGAGGAGAGGAAAGGAAGGCCGCCCCAACGGGGGAGGCCGGAGGGTTCAAGAAGGGAAGAACCCTTCCTCCGGACTTCTCCACCAACGTTGACAACGACGAGGAGGATTGGCCAACAAGGGCCAAGCCCCCGGCGAGATCGTAAGTGTCCGGATACCCATGGCTTTTTTATCATTGCACAGTGTTCTCTAATGCCGAACAATCATGCAGCCCGCCCAAGGGCGAGTTCGCCGCTTCGTCGAGCGGGTCCCAGGGTTCGTCGGAAATGGAGAGTACTTCGCTTCCGGCCGCCTCCTCGCCTCATGCTGCGGACGACGCCGCGGTGGGGCCCCAAGGGGGGCTTGGTCAAGAGGAGGTGGCACAGGAGGCGCCGCAAGGCAACCTCCCAGATTCCAGGCGCGTGGGCGGCGAGACCCCCAGGGGCTCTAAGCCCGACCCTCGTCCGGACTCCATGCCGGAACCTTCAGCGGTTCCGGAGTCCGGCAAGCGGTCCCTTCGCAAGAAGGGTAAAACGCCGGTGTCCTCCGTCCAACCAGAGGCACCGGATAGCTATCAGAGGGCGCTAATAAAGCTTCCATCGAGGAGGAGCACCGCCTTTGTTATGAGTGCGGTGATCCGGACAGTTCGATCCGCTAACAGCGGGCTGACTGAAGCCTGTACCAGCCTTCTAACAGGCTTTGAGGTAAGTTTAGAATATGTAAAAATATTACCGCATAGACAAGAGTAGCCCACGATGCTTAGTTCGGTGTTTGGAAAGAAAAGCCGGACTAAGGATCTAAAAAGATATACGCAGGAGTCTAACATAAGTATGTCAATATGGGAATGCAGGCTACGCTGCTGACCTCTGCCGCACTGACTGCGGAGGTTGATGCATTGAAGCAAAGCCTCGAGCGGTCCGAGAACGAGCTCGGCCTTGCCAAGAAGCAGCTCGAGGACAAGGAAGGTAAGTAATACCTTATGAAAGAAATACCTTATAGAAAGGTTTCGGTTGCAAAAAATAACAGGAATAACATGGGTATTGCAGGGGCCACGAACGAGGTGGCGACTGAGGGAGTCCCGGACTAGGGGGTGTCCGGATAGCCGAACTATCATCACGGCCGGACTCCAAGACTATGAAGATACAAGATTGAAGACTTTGTCCCGTGTCAGAATGGGACTTTCCTTGGCGTGGAAGGCAAGCTTGGCGATACGGATATGTAGATCTCCTACCATTGTAACCGACTTTGTGTAACCCTAACCTATCCGGTGTCTATATAAACCGGAGGGTTTTAGTCCGTAGGAAAAACAACAATCATACCATAGGCTAGCTTCTAGGGTTTAGCCTCCTTGATCTCGTGGTAGATCTACTCTCTTACTACCCATATCATCAATATTAATCAAGCAGGAGTAGGGTATTACCTCCATCGAGAGGGTCCGAACCTGGGTAAAAACATCGTGTCCCTTGTCTCCTGTTACCATCCGCCTAGACATACGATTCAGGACCCCCTACGAGATCCGCGGTTTTGACACCGACATTGGTGCTTTCATTGAGAGTTCCTCCGTGTCGCCACCGACAGTCCGATGGCTCCTTCGATCATCAACAACGACGTGGTCCAGGGTGAGACTTTTCTCCCCGGACAGATCTTCGTATTCGGTGGCTTTGCACTGCGGGCCAATTCGCTTGGCCGTCTGGATCAGATGGAAAGCTACGCCCCTGGCCATCAGGTCAGATTTGGAAGTTTGAACAATACGGCCGATATCCGCGGAGACTTGATCTTCGACGGATTCGAGCCACAGCCAAGCGTGCCGCACTATCTCGATGGGCATGATCTAGCTCTGCGGCGAGCAAAGGCCACGAGGCCGCACTCCGCTTCCGCTCGACCCTTAATCCGGAGCCGGATTCCCCGATCGAGGACGAGTGGTTGGACACCGCCTCGGGGGCTACCATCTCTACGGCGATTGTGCGAACTCCATCCCTGTCCTTTGCGAAGACCTCGACTCCGAACCCTCCGCGCCCCTGCCAATTGAATCCGATTGGGCGCCGGTCATGGAGTTCACTGCCGCGGACATCTTTCAGCACTCGCCCTTTGGCGACATCCTGAATTCACTAAAGTCTCTCTCTTTATCCGGAGAGCCCTGGCCGGACTACGGACAGGAAGGTTGGGATGCGGACGACGAAGAAATTCAACGCCCACCCACCACCCACTTTGTAGCCACCGTCGATGATTTAACCGACATGCTAGACTGCGACTCCGAAGACATCGACGGTATGGACGACGATGCCGGAGACGACCAAGACCCAGCGCCTACAGGGCACTGGAAGGCCACGTCGTCATACGACATATACATGGTGGATATCCCAAAAGATGGGAACGGCGATGGAACAATGGAGGATGACCCTCCAAAAAACAGCAAGCGCCCGGCGTCGGGCGCCGCTCTAAATCCCGCCACAGCAAAAGCGGTGATTCCGGCACGGAGATAATAACACCCCGGACAAGATTAAAGACAACCCCTCCAAAGAGGACTCAAAGCATAGGAGGAGGGAGAAGCAAGTCCGCATTTACAAAGGCGGCAGAAAAGAGAGGTCGAGGACGATAATTATCGCCTCCCTCCGAAGATGAGGCAAGCCTCGACGACGCATTTAATTTGTCGTGCTCGAGGATCCCGCTTGAGCAGGAGGCGTTTCAAACGTAGACTTATAGCCATGGCAAGAAGCCTCAAGAAAAAGCAGCAACAGCTTAGAGCTGTCCGGGACTGTTAGGTGACGGGATGGATCAAGTCCTTGCAGTACCAAGAGTATGAACTCGAACGCCCTCCAAAGGCGACTCCCAAACGAAAGCCGTTGCCTCGATCGTAGTAGGAAGCACCCAAGTCACCAACGCATACGACATGGCAGACCGGCCACCCCATGGTCATGCAGCAGAAGCCTCTCGGCCCTCCGCTCAAGCCACACCGACGCCCGCTCAAAAAGTACTAAGGCACGGAAAGCGCGCGGACTTGCGAGATATATTGGAGGATAAGGCAAAACATACAAGATCGATCTACGGATCGCGTGGGCCTAACGACGCGGGATGATTACCGTCGTTCGATACAGAAACCCGCCGGGCCGAACACACGATGAGACAAAGCTCATATGAGCTACGCCGTGATATAGCCCAATACAGAGGCGCCAAGACACCCACTATGCTTCACAGATGAAGTAATGGATCATCAAATCCCTGAGGGCTTCAAACCCGTAAACATCGAATCATATGATGGTACCACAGATCATGCGGTCTGGATCGAGGACTATATCCTCCATATCCACATGGCCCGCGGTGATGATCTACATGCCATCAAATACCTCCCACTCAAGCTTAAAGGACCAGCTCGACATTGGCTCAACAGCTTGCCAAAGAAATCAATTGGTTGTTGGGAAGACTGGAAGCCGCGTTCCTTGATAACTTCCGGGGCACATATGTGCGACCACCAGCGCCGATGACCTTAGCCACATAATCCAGCAGCGGAAGAATCGGCCGCACAATTACGGACACGGTTCCTAACAAAGAAAAAATCAAATCGTTGACTGTCCGGATGCGAGGCCCTTGCAGCCTTCAAACATAACATCCATGACGAGTGGCTTGCCCGGCACCTAGGGCAGAAAAGCCAAAATCCATGGCAGCCCTCACAACACTCATGACCCGCTTTTGTGCGGGAGAGGGCAACTGGCTAGCTCGAAGCAACAACTTGGCCAAACATCCTGATAGTTCGGATACCAAGGACAGCAATGGCAGGTCACGTCGCAACAAGAACAAGCGCCGCATTAACGGCGATAACACTGAAGATACGGCTGTCAATGCCGGATTCAGAGGCTCTAAACCCGGTCAGCGGAAGAAGCCATTCAAAATAAATACCCAGGGCCCGTCCAACTTGGACCGGATACTCGATCGCTTGTGCGGATACACGGCACCCCGAAAACCAGCCAATCACACCAACAGGACTGTTGGGTGTTCAAGCAAGGTGCAAGTTAAGTGACGAACTCAATGACAAGGGGCTGCATAGCGATGACGAGGAAGAGCCCCGACCGCCGAACAATAGAGGACAGAAGGGTTTTCCCACGCAAGTGCGGACGGCGAACATGATATACGCAACCCACATACCTAAAAGGGAGCGGAGGTTCAACCCATGGTATTCCTGCCCGATCACTTTCGATCGAAGGGACCACCCCACTAGCATCCGTCACGACGGTTTCGCCGCATTGGTTCTTGACCCAATTATCGACGGATTTCACCTAACCAGAGTCCTGATGGACGGCGGCAGTAGCCTGAACCTGCTTTATCAAGATACAGTGCGCCAAAATGGGCATAGACCCTCAAGGATTAAACCTACAAAGACGACCTTTAAAGGCGTCATACCGGTGTAGAGGCCGGTTATGCGGGCTCGGTTACACTCGAAGTGGTCTTCGATCCCCGGATAACTTCCGAAGCAAAGAGTTAATCTTCAACATCGTCCCATTCCGCAGCGTTATCATGCACTTTGCCGGACGAACCGCATTTGCAAAGTTCAATGCTGTGCCGCACTACGCATACCTCAAGCTCAAGATGCCAGGCCCTCGAGGAGTAACCTTGGTCAATGGAAACACCGAACGCTCTCTCCGAACAGAGGAGCACATGGCGGCCCTCGTGGCGGAGGTACAAAGCAGCCTCTCACAGCAACTCTCGAATCCGGCCATTAAGCGTCCGAACACCGCTGCCGCCGGAGTAACCTACAACAAGACCGCACAGCACGATTCAAGCATCGCCAGAGCAATCCGGCCCCAACCCCAGCCCTCGCGAAGTTGCGAAGCTAATGTTACGCGTACATAATTACGCTCTGGAGATACCAAGGGCATATGGGGAGGGGCAAGACCACGGCACGCCAAGAATGCAGCTCGACTGCACCAGGGGCTCCCGATTGTGTCATTCTTTTCCTTTTTCCTTTTTCTTCCTTTTTCTTACTTTCAGGACTCCGTCTTTCGTAAGTCTTGTCCGGCACTAGAATCGCCGAACTCACGATGCAACAGCCGTGGAAGCGATAAGCCACGTCGAAGTGTTCGTGTGGTCTCTATTACGAGCATTATACCTGCTTTTACATACCATCCCGCAGCTTACCCCTGGAGGGGGACATGTTAGATAGTCCCATCCCTTGCTTATCGCACTATTTGTATCGCTCTTCTTTCATTGCAGTACCTTTTGAATAAACAATACATAACTTTTGCTTATTATTGCTCTACTTCCTTTATCTATACATATGTTCATTTCACGACATGTTGCAACCGTACACTTTGGTACGGCCAATACACCAGGGCTTAAGTATCCCAAAATTATGGTGTGATAAGTCCGAACACTTTCACAAGTGCGGCACCCGAACTTATAGCATTATATGAATCGGCTCCGAATCATGTCTTGGGTCAATAGTTGGGTTTGCCGGCTCCGTGTTTTGGTACCTTACGTTCCGTTATATCGGCTAAGGTAGCACCGGAGAACCATCGCGATTGTTCCCAGCTTGAGCTGGGTCGAGCACCTCGATGGAGAAAGCTAAAACTGACCGTCATGATAGGGCGAGAGCCGGTCGCTGTTCGAGAGGTCTTTTCGTGTCCCTAAAGACTTATGCCGCTTAGAGCGAGGAACCGAATTGTCCGGCCAAAGGCGTGGATAGCGCCCGAACTCGGTCTTCGAATACTAGGGGCTTCGCCGAAATTTAAAATTATAGAATTCTATGGCTAAGTGAGAGTGTTCAAGCATTATAAGTCCGGTTGCCTTGTTCGTTGTGTTGAGCGCCTCCTAGATGGACCCAAGAATGGGAACAAGATTGCTCAAGTTTATCCTGAACACCCCAAAGACTGTGGCATGGGGGCTGAAGCCAACGACTTGCCATCTCTCAAATTTGATAAACGGCCGCCTGTAAGGTAATATTTTAAATTAACAAGCGTTGCTTAAGCGCATATGAACATGTTTTCAGCGTCTGAGGATAACAAATGCGAGCCTATTCAAAATTACATCTTTGGAGCACTCATCCGCTATTCGGCGGGCACCCTTCAGAGGCCCTCATAGTACATTTCGGGCGTCGATGCTCCTTGCCCTTCGGTGGCCCGTCCGTCACAAGCTTCTCCGCATCCAGCTTGCCCAGTGCACTTTAGCACGGGCAAGGGCCCGACGGACACCTTCAATGCAGACGGAGCGCTTGATGACTTCAATCTGTGGACAAGCATCCACCAGCCGCTGCACCAAGCCGAAGTAGCTCCCGGGCATGGCCTCCAATGGCCACAGCCGCGCTATAAGGCCCTTCATGGCCTGTTCGGCGACCTTGTGGAGCTCGACCGACTGCTTCAGCTGGTCGCTCAGGGGCATCGGATGTTCGGCCTCAGCATACTGAGACCAGAACACCTTTTCCGTCGAGCTCCCCTCCTCGGCGTGGTAGAATGCGGCAGCATCAGACACACTACGGGGTAAATCTGCAAATGATCCTGGAGAGCTCCGAAATCAGGTAAGTAATAGATAATTCACTTTCACATGCTTGCTTTGCATAAAGAATGCCTTACCCGCTGCTATCTTCTTTAATGACTCCATTTCTTGGAGGGCTTTTTGGGCCTCGACCTTAGCAGCTTTGGCACTCTCAAGAGCCGAGGCGAGCTCGGACTCTCGAGTCTTCGAGTCACGCTCCAAACTCTCGTGTTTTTCCATGAGAGCTTGGATCTCTTGCCGTACCTTGGCCAGCTGCGCCTCCCCCTTCTCTCGCTTGGTGCGTTCCGCAACCGCTTTGTTTTCGACCACGGACACCGCTTCCTTCAGGGTCGCCACCTCGTTCGTGGCCCCTGCAGTACCCATGTTATTCTTGTTATCTTTTGCAACCGAAACCTTGCTATACGGTATTTATTTAATAAGGTACTACATACCTTCCTTGTCCTCGAGCTGCTTCTTGGCTTGGCCGAGCTCGTTCTCGGACCGCTCGAGGCTCTGCTTTAACGCATCGACCTCCATGATCCCGGTCTGGCAGAGGTCAGCAGCGCAGCCTGCATTCCCATAATGACATACTTATGTTAGACTCCTGTGTATAACTTTTTAGATCCTTAGTCCGGCTTTTCTTTCCGAACACCGAACTAAGCATCAGGGGCTACTGTCTATGCGGTAATATTTTTACATATTCTAAACTTACCTCAAAGCTTGTTAGAAGGCTGGTACAGGCTTCGGTCAGCCCGCTCTTGGCGGATCGAATCTGTCCGGATCACCGCACTCATAACAGTGCGGTGCTCCTCCTCGATGGAGGCGCCGTTGAGGGCCTGCAGTAAGCTATCCGGTGCCTCCGGTTGGACGGAGGACACCGGCGTCTTACCCTTCTTGCGAAGGGACCGCTTGCCGGACTCCGGAACCGCTGAAGGTTCCGGCATGGAGTCCGGACAAGGGTCGGGCTTAGAGCCCCTGGGGGTCTTGCCCCCCACGCGCCTGGAGTCCGGGAGGTTGCCTTGTGGCGCCTCCTGCGCCACTTCCTCTTGACCAGGCCCCTCTTGGGGCCCCACCGCGGCGTCGTCCGCGGCGTGAGGTGAGGAGGCGGTCGGAAGTGAAGTACTCTCCATTTCCGACGAACCCAGGGACCCGCTCGTCGAAGCGGCGAACTCGCCCATGGGCGGGCTGCATGATGGTTCGGTATTAGAGAACACTATGCAATGATGAAAAGCCATGGGCATCTGGACACTTACGATCTCGCCAGGGGCTTGGCCCTTGTTGGCCAATCCTCCTCGTCATCGTCGACGTTGGTGGAGAAGTCCGGAGGAGGTTTTTCCCTTCTTGGACCCTCCGGCCTCCCTAGTTGGGGCGGCCTTCCTTTTCCTCTCCTCCCCAGCTGGGGGGGGGGGAAGCTTCTTCTTCCTACTCCTCATCTTCAGGAGAAGATTCTGCTTCAGAATATGACAACACCTGGCGTCGGGAGCTCCTTCGAGTTCCCGTGGCCTCCTTCTTGGCCTTCTTCTCCGGCACCACATGGGGTGCCGGAGCCAGCAGCCATAATCGGGCGTCTGGCTGGTCTTCCGCAAAGGAGCCGAACAATTAATCTGTCCAGACGTCTTCAGCCAGTCCTGTCAAAGAATAGGGAGTTTTTTAGATCCCACGTAGAGTTAATCTATGAAAAAAGAGTCCCGCAAAGGGTAAAATAACTTACCTTGCCGGCTTGACGCCGCGAGCTGTATCCGCGATCTTTGTTGGCGGATGCGGGGGCTTCGGCGCCCTTGAACAGCACCTTCCGTGCATCTTCGCACGTAGTGTCGAAGAGCCGGCTCAAGGTTCGGTGCTGGCCGGATCGAACTCCCACAAATTGAAGGCCCGTTGTTGGCATGGGAGAATCCGGCGGATGAGCATCACCTGGATTACGTCGACAAGCCTGAGATTCTTGTCCACCAGGTTTCGGACGCATGTTTGGAGTCCGGATAGCTCGTTCAAATTTCCCCACGTCAGGCCCGTCCCTTTCCATGACGAGAGCCGTGTGGGGAAGCCAGATCTGAATTCGGGGGCCGCCACCCATTCAGGGTCGCGTGGCTCGGTGATGTAGAACCACCCCGATTGCCACCCCTTTATTGTCTCCACAAAGGAGCCCTCGAGCCATAGGACTTTGGCCATCTTGCCGACCATGGCGCCTCAAGACTCCGCTTGACGGCCGCCCACAACCTTCGGCTGACATTAAAGGTCTTCAGCTATAGGCTGAAGTGGGGCTGGATGTAGAGGAAGGTTTCGCATTACCCACGATAAACGCCGAGATGTTGAGGACGAAATTGGGGCCAGGTCGTGGAAGTCCAGCCGTAGTAGAACATGAGCCCCGGACAAATGGGTGAAGTGGAAAACCTAGTCCTCGGAGGAAGTGGGGAGAAACACCACCCTCTCATGGGGCCTGGGTTGGAATGAGCTGCCCTGCGTCGGGCAGCTTTGTCTGCGATATCGCCGGGACAAGTATCCGCCTCCCAGCCTTGTGATGTGCCCTCCGTGACGGAGGAGGCCATCCATCTGCCTCCCGCTCCTGACATGGTTGGAGAAGGTTGAGGAGGAAAGTGCGGACTTGGGCGCTAGAGCTCGAGTGCGCGGAAATGGATGAGCAAAGGAGGAAGAAGGCGTAGGTGAAAAGGTGGATCCTTATCCCCTTATATGGACGGACGAAGCTATGCGTCCCCCACCAGCCTGGTAAAACTCGCTTATCTCCCAAGCGTCGTAATCAATGGCGCGGATGGGTTACCCACGTCCGTATTGATGAGAATCCCGGAATAAGGGGGGACGATCTATGCTTTGACAAGACGTGCCAAGGAAACCGCCTCGCTAAACGCGCTAAGGTGGAACGGTAAGAAACGAATCATAAAAAGGCCTAGCCGTGGTGTGATGTCACGCCGCGGAATACGTCAGCAGATCTGTGCAAAAGTTATTCTCTCTATGGTAGTATGTGGAACTTGTTTTGCAGAGCCGGACACTATCCTGGTGTTCAAAACCTTCTATGAAGTATTCGGAGGAGGAACTCGCCTTGCAATGCCGAAGACAATATGCGCGCCGGACTCGTCGTCATTGAAGCCTGGTTCAGGGGCTACTGAAGGAGTCCCGGACTAGGGGGTGTCCGGATAGCCGAACTATCATCACGGCCGGACTCCAAGACTATGAAGATACAAGATTGAAGACTTCGTCCCGTGTCGATGGGACTTTCCTTGGCGTGGAAGGCAAGCTTGGTGATACGGATATGTAGATCTCCTACCATTGTAACCGACTCTGTGTAACCCTAACCTATCCGGTGTCTATATAAATCGGAGGGTTTTAGTCCGTAGGAAAAACAACAATCATACCATACGCTAGCTTCTAGGGTTTAGCCTCCTTGATCTCATGGTAGATCTACTCTTGTACTACCCATATCATCAATATTAATCAAGCAGGAGTAGGGTATTACCTCCATCGAGAGGGCCCGAACCTGGGTAAAAACATAGTGTCCCTTGTCTCCTGTTACCATCCGCCTAGACGCACAGTTCGGGACCCCCTACCCGAGATCCACCGGTTTTGACACCGACAGCGACCCTGAAGGAGGCGGTGTCCGTGGCCGAAAACAAAGCGGCTGCGGAACGCACCGAGTGGGAGAAGGGGGAGGCGCTGCTGGCGGAGGTGCGGCAAGAGCTCCAGGCTCTCGTGGAAAAACACAAGAGTTTGGAGCATAACTCGAAGACCCGAGAGTCCGAGCTTGCTTCGGCTCTTGAGAGTGCCAAAGCTGCTAAGGCCGAGGCCCAAAAAGCCCTCCAGGAGATTGAGGCAATAAAGAAGATCGCGGCGGGTAAGGCATTCTTTATGCAGAGCAAGCATGTGAATGTGAATTACTTATTACTTACCCGGATTCGGAGCTCTCCAGGAGCGTTCGCAGATCTGCCTCATAGTGTATCGGATGCTGCCGCGTTCTACCGCACCAAGGAGGGGAGCTCGACGGAGAAGGTGTTCTGGTCTCAGTACGCTGAGGCCGGACATCTGGTGCCCCCAAGAGACCAGCTGAAGCAGCTGGCCGAGCTCCACAAGGTCGCCGAACAGGCCATAAAGGGCCTTATAGTTCGGCTGTGGCCATTGGAAGCCATGCCTGGGAGCTACTTCGGCTTAGTGCAGCGGCTGGTGGACACCTGTCCACGGATTGAAGTCATCAAGCGCTCCGTCTGCATTGAAGGTCTCCGTCGGGCCCTTGCCCGTGCTAAAGTGCACTGGGGCAAGCTAGATGCGGAGAAGCTTGTGACGGACGGGCCACCGAAGGGCAAGGAGCATCGCATGCCCGAAATGTACTACGAGGGCCTCCTGAAGGGTGCCCGCCGAATAGCGGATGAGTGCTCCAAAGATGTAATTTTTGAATAGACTCGCATTTGTTATCCTGTACGCTGAAAACTTGTTCGTATGCGCTAACCAACGCTGGTTAATTTAAAATATTACCTTCATGCGGCCGTTTATCAAATTTGAGAGATGGCAAGTCGTTATTTCAGCCCCCATGCCACGAAAGTGCCGGGTGTTCGGGATAAACTTGAGCACTCTTGTTCCCATTCTTGGGTCCATCTAGGGAGGCGCTCAACGCAACAAACAAGGCAACCGGACTTATAATGCTTGAACACTCTCACTTAGCCATAGAATTCTATAATTTTCAATTTCGGCGAAGCCCCTAATATTCGGAAGACCGAGTTCGGGGCGCTATCCACGCCTTGGCCGGACAATTCCGGTTCCTCGCTCTAAGCGGCATAAGTCTTTAGGGACCCGAAAAAACCTCTCGAACAGCGACCGGCTCTCGCCCTATCATGACGGTCAGTTTTAGCTTTATCCACTGAGGTGCTCGACCCAGCTCAACTGGGGCACAATCGCAGTGGTTCTCTCGGTGCTACCTTAGCCGATATAACGGAACGTAAGGTACCAAAACACGGGAGCCGGGCAAACCCAACTATTGACCCAAGACATGATTCGGAGCCGATTCATATAATGCTATAAGTTCGGGGTGCCGCACTTGTGAAAGTGTTCGGACTTATCACACCATAATTTTGGGGTTATTAAGCCCCTGGTGTATTGGCTGTACCAAAGTGTACGGGTGCAACATGTCATGAAATGAACATATGTATAGATAAAGAAAGGAGTGCAATAATAAGCAAAGTTATGTATTGTTTATTCAAAAAGGTACTGCAATGCAAGCAGAACGATACAAATAGTGCGATAAGCAAGGGATGGGACTATCTAACATGTCCCCCTCCAGGGGTAAGCTATGGATGGTATGTAAACAGGTATAATGCTCGTAATAGAGACCACCAACACTCAACGTAGCTTTCGCTCCTCGGCTGTTGCATCTTGAGTTCGCGATTCTAGTGCGGACAGGCTTCGGAAAACGGAGTCCTGAAAGTAAGAAAAAGGAAGAAAAAGGAAAAAAGAAAAAGAATGACACAATAGGGAGCCCCTGGTGCGGTTGAGCCGCATTCCGGGCGTGCCGTGGTCGTGCCCCTCCCCTTATGCCTATGGTATCTCCAGAGCGTAGTTATGTACGCGTAGTACTGGCTTCGCAATTTCGCGAGGGCTGGGGTTGGGGCTGGATTGCTACGCGTGCTTGGATCGTGCCAGGCGGTCTTGTTGTAGGTTACTCCGCACGCTTGATGTTGTCCGGACGCTTAGTGGCCGGACTCGAGAATTGCTGTGAGAGGCTGCTTTGTACCTCCGCCGCGAGGGCCGCTGTGCTCCTCCGTTCGGAGAGATTGTTCGTGTTTCCATTGACCGTGCTTACTCTCGAGGGCCTGCCATCTTGAGCTTGAGGTATGCGTGAAGCGGCACCACATTGAACTTTGCAAATGCGGTTCGTTCGGCAAAGGTGCATGATAGCCGCTGCGGAACGGGGCGATGTCGAAGATTAACTCTTCGCCGGAAGTTATCCGGGATCCGAAGACCACTTCGAGTGTAACTGAGCCCGTACAATTGGCTTCTACACCCGGTATGATGCCTTTAAAGCTCGTCTTTGTAGGTTTAATTCTTGAGGGGTCTATGCCCATTTTGCGCACTGTATCCTGATGAAGCAGGTTCAGGCTGCTACCGCCGTCCATCAGGACTCTGGTGAGGTGAAATCCGTCCATAATTGGGTCAAGAACCAATGCGGCGAAACCGCCGTGACGGATGCTAGTGGGGTGGTCCCTTCGATCGAAGGTGATCGGGCAGGAAGACCATGGGTTGAACTTCGGGGCGACTGGCTCCATCGCATATACGTCCCTTAGTGCGCGTTTCCGCTCCCTTTTGGGTATATGGGTCGCGTATATCATGTTTACCGTCCGCACTTGTGTGGGAAAACCTTCGTCCTCTATTGTTCGTGGCC
This sequence comes from Aegilops bicornis, assembly GCA_021605145.1. Lineage (NCBI taxonomy): Eukaryota > Viridiplantae > Streptophyta > Magnoliopsida > Poales > Poaceae > Aegilops > Aegilops bicornis. Next base: position 169,573,776 of record CM038671.1, read on the forward strand.
GGGCTCTTCCTCGTCATCGCTATGCAGCCCCTTGTCATTGAGTTCGCCCTTAACTTGCTCGCTTGTTTGAACACCCAACAATCCTGTTGGTGTGATTGGCTGATTTTGGGGTGCCATGTATCCGCACAAGCGATCGAGTATTCGGTCCAAGTTGGACGGGCCCTGGGTATTTCTTTTGAATGGCTTCTTCCACTGACCGGGTTTAGAGCCTCTGAATCCGGCATTGACGACCGTATCTTCAGCATTATCACCGTTAATGCGGCGCTTGTTCTTGTTGCGACGCGACCTGCCATTGCTGTCCTTGGTATCCGAACTATCAGGGTGTTTGGCCAAGTTGTTGCTTCGAGCTAGCCAGCTGTCCTCTCCCGCACAAAAGCGGGTCATGAGTGTTGTGAGGGCTGCCATGGATTTTGGCTTTTCCTGTCCTAGGTGCCGGGCAAGCCACTCGTCGCGGATGTTATGTTTGAAGGCTACAAGGGCCTCTGCATCCGGACAATCAACGATTTGATTTTTCTTTGTTAGGAATCGTGTCCGTAATTGTCCGCCGATTCTTCTCCCCGCTGAATTATGTGGCTAAGGTCATCGGCGTCTGGTGGTCGCACATATGTGCCTGTGAAGTTATCAAGGAATGCGGCTTCCGTGTCCTCCCAACAACTAATTGATTCTGCTGGCAAGCTGTTGAGCCAATGCTGAGCTGGTCCTTTAAGCTTGAGTGGGGGTATTTGATGGCATGTAGATCATCACCGCGGGCCATGTGGATACGCAGGAGATAGTCCTCGATCCAGACCGCAGGATCTGTGGTACCATCGTATGATTCGATGTTTATGGGTTTGAAGCCCTCGGGATCCGATGATCCATTACTTCATCTGTGAAGCATAGTGGATGTGCGGCGCCTACGTATTGGGCTATATCACGGCGTAGCTCATATGAGCTTTGTCTACTATGTTCGGCCCGACCGGTTTGTCAGATCCGCGCGACGGTAATCATCCCGCATCGTTACGCCCACGTGATCCTTAGACCGATCTTGTATGTTTTGCCTTATCCTCCAATATATCTCGCAAGTCCGTAGCGTTTTCCCGTGCCTTGGTACTTTTTGAGCGGCGCCGGGTGTGGCTTGAGCGGAGGGCCGAGAGGCTTCTCCGTCGTGGCCGCAGGGTGGCCGGTCTGCCATGTCGTGCGCTGGTGACTTGGGTGCTTCCTCCTCTGATCGAGGCAACGGCCTGCGTTTGGGGTAGCTTTTGGAGGGGCGTTCGAGTTCATACTCTTCATCTGCAAGGACTTCAGTCCATCTATCAGCTAGCAGGTCTTGGTCAGCTCTAAGCTGTTGCTGCTTGTTCTTGAGGCTGCTTGCCGTGGCTATAAGCCTGCGTTTGAAACGCTCGTGTTCGGCGGGATCCTCAGGCATGACAAATTCATAAATCGTCGAGGCTTGCCTCATCTTCGGAGGGAGGCGCATAATTATCGCCCTCGACCTCTCTTTCTGCCGCCTTGTCATGCGGACTTGCTGCTTCTCCTCCTCCCGTGCCGAGTCCTGCTGGAGGGGGTTGTCTTCGCACCTTTGTCCGGTGTTATTTTCTCCCGTGCGGAATCACCGCTTTTATTGTGGCGGATTTAGAGCGCGCCGCCACGTCGGCCGCTTTGGTTGCTTCTTGGAGGGGTCATCCTCCGTTGTTCCATCGCCGTTCCCATCTTTTGGGATGTCCACCATGTATATGTCATATGATGAGGTGGCCTTCCGGTGCCCTCGTAGGCGCTGGTCTTGGTCGCCTCCGGCATCGCCGCCCATACCATCGATGTCTTGAGTCGAAGTCGAGCATGTCGGTTAAATCATCGGCAGTGGCTATAAAGTGGGTGGTGGGTGGGCGTTGAATTTCTTCGTCGTCCGTATCCCAACCTTCCCGTCCGTAGTCCGCCAGGCTCTCCGGATAAAGAGAGAGACTTTAGTGGATTCAGGATGTCGCCAAAGGGCGAGTCTTTGAAAGATGTCCGCGGCAAGTGAACTCCACGACCGGCGCCCAATCGGATTCGATTGGCATGGGCGCGAGGGTTCGGAGTCCGCACCACAGGTCAAGGTCTTCGCAAAGGACAGGGATGGAGTTCGGCTCAATCGCCATAGAGATTGTAGCCCCCGAGGCGGTGTCCAACCACTCATCCTCGATCAAGGAATCCGGCTCCGGATTAAGGGTCGGAGCGGATGCTGGTGCGGCCTCCAGGGCATTGTTCGGCTGCAAAGCTAGATCATGCCCATCGAGACAGCGCGACACGCTTGGTTGCGGCTCGAATACGTCGAAGATCAAGTCTCCGCGGATATCGGCCGTATAGTTCAAACTTCCAAATCTGACCTGATGGCCAGGTGCGTAGCTTTCGATCTGCTCCAGATGGCCAAGCGAATTGGCCCGTAGTGCAAAGCCGCCGAATACGAAGATCTGTCCGGGGAGAAAAGTCTCACCCTGGACCATGTCGTTGTTGATGATCGAAGGAGCCATCGGGCCTATCGGTGACGACACAGAGGAACTCTCAATGAAAGCACCAATGTCGGTGTCAAAACCGGCGGATCTCGGGTAGGGGGTCCCGAATCGCGTCTAGGCGGATGGTAACAGGAGACGAGGGACACGATGTTTTACCTGTGTTCGCCCTCTCGATGGAGGTAATACCCTACTCCTGCTTGATTAATATTGATGATATGGGTAGTACAAGAGTAGATCTACCACGAGATCAAGGAGGCTAAACCCTAGAAGCTAGCCTATGGTATGATTGTTGTTCGCCCTACGGACTAAAATCCTCCGGTTTATATAGACACCAGATAGGTTAGGGTTACACAGAGTCGGTTACAATGCTAGGAGATCTACATATCCGTATCGCCAAGCTTGCCTTCCATGCCAAGGAAAGTCCCATCCGGACACGGGACGAAGTCTTCAATCTTGTATCTTCATAGTCTTGGAGTCCGGCCGTGATGATAGTTCGGCTATCCGGACACCCCCTAGTCCAGGACTCCCTCACCTATATTTGGATATCGAAAGTGTTCCGGGTGAAATCGGGATTTTACCGGAGTACCGAGAGGTTACCGGAACCCCCCGGGGGCTTAATGGGCCATAGTGGGCCTTGTGGATAAGAGGAGAGGTGGCCAGGGCAGGGCCGCGCGCCCCTCCCCCCTAGTCCGAATAGGACAAGGAGAGGGGGACGGCGCCCGCCTTTTCCTTCCTCTCTCCCTCCTCTTTCCCCCTCCACTCCTAATCCAACAAGTAAAAGGGACGGAGTCCTACTCCCGGTGGGAGTAGGACTCCTCCTGGCGCGCCCCCTCTAGGCCGGCCACACCTCCCCCCTTGTTTCTTTATATACGGGGGTAGGGGGCACCCTAGAGACACAACAATTGATCGTTTGATCTTTTAGCCGCGTGCGGTGCCCCCCCTCCACCATAGTCCTCCTCGATAATACTGTAGCGAGGCTTAGGCGAAGCGCTGTGTCGGTAGAACATCATCATCTTTACCACGCCGTCGTGCTGACAAAACTCTCCCTCAACACTCGGCTGGATCGGAGTTCGGGGGACGTCATCGGGCTGAACATGTGCTGAACTCGGAGGTGTCGTGCGTTCGGTACTTGATCGGTCGGATCGTGAAGACGTACGACTACATCAACCGCGTTGTGCTGACGCTTCCTCTTTCGGTCTACGAGGGTACGTGGACAACACTCTCCGTTCTCGTTGCTATGCATCACCATGATCTTGCGTGTGCATAGGATTTTTTTTTGAAATTACCATGTTCCCCAACAGTGGCATCCGAGCCAGGTTTTATGCGTAGATGTCATATGCACGAGTAGAACACAAGTGAGTTGTGGGCGATATAAGTCATACTGCTTACCAGCATGTCATACTTTGGTTCGGCGGTATTGTTGGATGAAGCGGCCCAGACCAACATTACGCGTACGCTTACGCGAGACTGGTTCTACCGACGTGCTTTGCACACAGGTGGCTGGCGGGTGTCAGTTTCTCCAACTTTAGTTGAACCGAGTGTGGCTACGCCCGGTCCTTGCAAAGGTTAAAACATCACCAACTTGACGAACTATCGTTGTGGTTTTGATGCGTAGGTAAGAACGGTTCTTGCTAAGCCCGTAGCAGCCACGTAAAATTTGCAACAACAAAGTAGAGGACGTCTAACTTGTTTATGCAGGGCTTGTTGTGATGTGATATGGTCAAGACGTGATGCTATATTTTATTGTATGAGATGATCATGTTTCGTAACCGAGTTATCGGCAACTGGCAGGAGCCATATGGTTGTCGCTTTATTGTATGCAATGCAATCGCCCTGTAATGCTTTAGTTTATCACTAAGCGGTAGCGATAGTCGTAGAAGCATAAGATTGGCGAGACGACAACGATGCTACGATGGAGATCAAGGTTTCGCGCCAGTGATGATGGTGGTCATGACGGTGCTTTGGAGATGGAGATCACAAGCACAAGATGTTGATGGCCATATCATATCACTTATATTGATTGCATGTGATGTTTATCTTTTATGCATCTTATCTTGCTTTGATTGACGGTAGCATTATAAGATGATCCCTCACTAAATTATCAAAGTATAAGTGTTCTCCCGAGTATGCACCGCTATAAAGTTCTTCGTCTTTGAGACACCACGTGATGATCGGGTGTGATAGGCTCAACGTTCAAATACAACGGGTGCAAAACAGTTGCACACGCTGAATACTCGAGTTAAACTTGACGAGCCTAGCATATAATGTATTGCCTCGAACACGGAGACCGAAGGTCGAGCGTGAATCATATAGTAGATATGATCAACATAGTGATGTTCACCATTGAAACTACTCCATCTCACGTGATGATCGGACATGGTTTAGTTGATTTGGATCACGTGATCACTTAGAGAGGGATGTCTATCTAAGTGGGAGTTCTTAAGTAATATGATTAATTGAACATTAATGTATCATGAACTTAGTCTTGGTAGTATTAGCATATCTATGTTGTAGATCAATAGCTCAAGTTGTTGCTTCCCTATGTTTTATATATGTTCATAGAGAAAACGAAGTTGAAATATGTTAGTAGCAATGATGCAGATTGGATCCGTGATTTGAGGTTTATCCTCATTGCTGCACAGAAGAATTATGTCCTTGATGCACAGCTAGGTGACACACCTATTGCAGGAGCAGATGTAGACGTTATGAACGTTTGGCTAGCTCAATATGATGACTACTTGATAGTTTAGTGCACCATGCTTAACGGCTTAGAATCGGGACTTCAAAGATGTTTTGAACGTCATGGACCATATGAGATGTTCCAGGAGTTGAAGTTAATATTTCAAGCAAATACCTGAGTTGAGAGATATGAAGTCTCCAACAAGTTCTATAGCTAAAAGATGGAGGAGAATAGCTCAAAGCATTGAGCATGTGCTCAGATTGTCTGGGTACTACAATCGCTTGAATCAAGTGGGAGTTAATCTTCCAGATACAATAGTGATTGACAGAATTCTCTAGTCACCATCACCAAGTTAGTAGAACTTCGTGATGAACTATAATATGCAAGGGATGACGAAAGTAATTCCCAAGCTCTTCGTGATGTTGAAATCGACGAAGGTAGAAATCAAGAAAAACATCAAGTGTTGATGGTTGACAAGACCACTAGTTTCAAGAAAAAGGCAAAGGGAAGAACGGGAACTTCAAGAAGAACGGCAAGCAAGTTGCTGCCCAAGTGAAGAAGCCCAAGTCTAGACCTAAGCACGAGACCGAAAGTGCTTCTACTGCAAAGGAACTGGTCACTCGAAGCGGAACGGCCCCAAGTATTTGGCGGATAAGAAGGATGGCAAAGTGAACAAAAGTATATTTGATATACATGTTATTGATGTGTACTTTACTAGTGTTTATAGCAACCCCTCGGTACTTGATACTGGTTCAGTTACTAAAGAGTAGTAACTCGAAATGAGAGTTGCATAATGAACAGAAACTAGTTAAGGATGAAGTGATGATGTGTATTGGAAGTGGTTCCAAGATTGATATGATCATCATCGTGCACTCCCTATACTTTCGGGATTAGTGTTGAACCTAAATAAGTGTTATTTGGTGTTTGTGTTGAGCATGAATATGATTTGATCATGTTTATTGCAATACGGTTATTCATTTGAGCTAGAGAATAATTGTTGTTCTATTTACATGAATAAAACCTTATATGGTTACACACCCAATGAAAATGGTTTGCTAGATCTCGATCGTAAGTCATACACATATTCATAATATTTAAGCCAAAAGATGCAAAGTTAATAATGATAGTGCAACTTATTTGTGGCACTCCCGTTTAGGTCATATTGGTGTAAAGCGCATGAAGAAACTCCATGCTGATGGGCTTTTGGAATCACTTGATTACTTAATCACTTGATGCTTATGAACCATGCCTCTTGGGCAAGATGACTAAAACGTCGTTCTCCGGAACAATGGAGCGAGCAACAGATTTGTTGGAAATCATACATACTGATGTATGTGGTTCGATGAATATTGAGGCTCGCGGCAGGTATTGTTATTTTCTGACCTTCACAGATGATTTGAGCAGCTATGGGTATATCTACTTGATGAAACATAAAGTCTGAAACATTTGAAAAGTTCATATAATTTCAGAGTGAAGTGGAAAATCATCGTAACACAAAAATAAAGTTTCTACGATCTGATCGTGGAGGAGAATATTTGAGTTACGAGTTTGGTCTGCATTTGAAACAATGGGGAATAGTTTCGCAACTCACGCCACCTGGAACACCACAGCGTAATGGTGTGTCCGGACGTCATAACCGTGCTTTATTAGATATGGTGCGATCTATGATGTTTCTTACCGATTTACCACTATAGTTTTGGGGTTATGCATTAGAGATAGCTGCATTCACGTTAAAAGGGGCACCATCTAAATCCGTTGAGATGACACTGTATGAACTGTGGTTTGGCAAGAAACCAAAGTTGTCGTTTCTTAAAGTTTGAGGTTGTGATGCTTATAAGAAAAAAATTCATCCTGATAAGCTCAAACTCAAATCGGAGAAATGTGTCTTCATAGGATACCCAAAGGAGACAGTTGGGTACACCTTCTATCACAGATCCGAAGGCAAGATATTCGTTGCTAAGAATGGATCCTTTCTAGAGAAGAAGTTTCTCTCGAAAGAAGTGAGTGGGAGGAAAGTATAACCTGATGAGGTAACTGTACCTGCTCCCTAATTGGAAAGTAGTTCATCACAGAAATCTGTTCCTGTGACTCCTACACAAATTAGTGAGGAAGCTAATGATGATGATCATGTAACTTCATGCCAAGTTACTACCAAACCTCGTAGGTCAACCAGAGTGAGATCCGCACCAGAGTGGTACGGTAATCCTGTTCTGGAGGTCATGTTACTAGACCATGACGAACCTACGAACTATGAGGAAGCGATGATGAGCCCAGATTCTGCGAAATGGCTTGAGGCCATGAAATCTGAGATGGGATCCATGTATGAGAACAAAGTGTCGACTTTGGTTGACTTGCCCGATGATCGGCAAGCCATAGAAAATAAATGGATCTTCAAGAGGAAGACGGACGCTGATAGTAGTGTTACTATCTACAAAGCTAGAATTGTCGCAAAATGGTTTTCGACAAGTTCAAGGTGTTAATTACGATGGGATTTTATCACTCGTTGAGATGCTTAAGTCTGTCTCAATCACGTTAGCAATTGCCGCATTTTATGAAATCGGCAAATGGATAAACAAAACTGCATTCCTTAATGGATTTATTAAAGAAGAGTTGTATATGATGCAACCGGAAGGTTTTGTCAATCCTAAAGGTGCTAACAAAATATGCAAGCTCCAATGATCCATCTATGGACCGGTGTAAGCATCTCGGAGTTGGAATATACGCTTTGATGAGTTGATCAAAGCATATAGTTTTATACAAACTTATGTGAAGCCTGTATTTACAAGAAAGTGAGTGGGAGCACTACAACATTTCTGATAAGTATATGTGAATGACATATTGTTGATCAAAAATAATGTAGAATTATTCTGCAAAGCATAAAGGAGTGTTTGAAAGGAATTTTTCAAAGAAAGGCCTCGGTGAAGATGCTTACATATTGAGCATCAAGATCTATAGAGATAGATCAAAACGCTTGATAAGTTTTTCAATGAGTACATACCTTGACAAGATTTTGAAGTAGTTCAAAATGGAACGGTCAAAGAAAGAGTTCTTACCTATGTTACAAGGTGTGAAATTGAGTAAGACTCAAAGCCCGACCACGGTAGAAGATAGAAAGAGAATTAAAGTCATTCCTTATGCCTCATCCATAGGTTCTATAAAGTATGCCATGTTGTGTACCAGATCTATTGTATACCCTACACTGATTTTGGCAAGGGAGTACAATAGTGATCTAGGAGTAGATCACTGGACAGGGGTCAAAATTATCCTTAGTGGAATAAGGATATATTTCTCGATTATGGAGGTGACAAAAAGGTTCGTCGTAAAGGGTTACGTCGATGCAAGTTTTGACACTGATCCAGATGACTCTAAGTCTTCATCTGGATACATATTGAAAGTGGGAGCAATTAGCTAAAGTAGCTCCGTGCAGAGCATTGTAGACATAGAAATTTGCAAAATACATACGGATCTGAATATGGCAGACCCGTTGACTAAACTTCTCTCACAAGCAAAACATGATCACACCTTAGTACTCTTTGGGTGTTAATCACATAGTTATGTGAACTAGATTATTGACTCTAGTAAACCCTTTGGGTGTTGGTCACATGACAATGTGAACTATGGGTGTTAATCACATGGTGATGTGAACTATTGATGTTAAATAACATGGCGATGTGATCTAGATTATTTACTCTAGTGCAAGTGGGAGACTGAAGGAAATATGCCCTAGAGGCAATAATAAAGTTATTATTTATTTCCTTATTTCATGATAAATGTTTATTATTCATGCTAGAATTGTATTAACCGGAAACATAATACTTGTGTGAATACATAGACAAACAGAGTGTCACTAGTATGCCTCTACTTGACTAGCTCGTTGATCAAAGATGGTTATGTTTCCTAGCCATAGACATGAGTTGTCATTTGATTAACGAGATCACATCATTAGGAAAATGATGTGATTGACTTGACCCATTCCGTTAGCTTAGCACATGATCGTTTCGTATTCTGTTATTGCTTTCTTCATGACTTATACATGTTCCTATCACTATGAGATTATGCAACTCCCGTTTACCGGAGGAACACTTTGTGTGCTACCAAACGTCACAATGTAACCGGGTGATTATAAAGGTGCTCTACAGGTGTCTCCGAAGGTACTTGTTGGGTTGGAGTATTTCGAGATTAGGATTTGTCACTCCGATTGTCGGAGAGATATCTCTGGGCCCACTCAGTAATGCACATCACTATAAGCCTTGCAAGCATCGTAACTAATGAGTTAGTTGCGGGATGTTGTATTACAAAATGAGTAAAGAGACTTGCTGGTAACGAGATTGAACTAGGTATTGAGATACCGATGATCGAATCCCGGGCAAGTAACATACTGATGACAAAGGGAACAACGTATGTTGTTATGCAGTTTGACTGATAAAGATCTTCGTAGAATATGTGGGAGCCAATATGAGCATCCAGGTTCCGCTATTGGTTATTGACCAGAGACGTGTCTCGGTCATGTCTACAGAGTTCTCGAACCCGTAGGGTCCGCATGCTTAACGTTTTGATGACAATTATATTATGAGTTTATATGTTTTGATGTACCGAAGGTTGTTTGGAGTCCCGGATGTGATCACGGACATGACGAGGAGTCTCGAAATGGTCGATACATGAAGATTTATATATTGGAAGCCTACATTTGGATATCGGAAGTGTTCCGGGTGAAATCGGGATTTTACCGGAGTACCGGGAGGTTACCGGAACCCCCCACGGGCTTAATGGGCCATAGTGGGCCTTGTGGAGAAGAGGAGAGGCGGCCAGGGCAGGGCCGCCCCTCCCTAGTCCGAATAGGACAAGGAGAGGGGGTGCCCCCCCTTTCCTTCCTCTCTCCCTCCTCTTTCCCCCTCCACTCCTAATCCAATAAGGAAAAGGGAGGGAGTCCTAGTCCCGATGGGAGTAGGACTCCTCCTGGCACGCCCCCTCTAGGTCGGCCGCACCTCCCCCTTGCTTCTTTATATACGGGGGCAGGGGGCACCCTAGAGACACAATAATTGATCGTTTGATCTTTTAGCCGTGTGCGGTACCCCCCCTCCACCATAGTCCTCCTCGATAATACTGTAGCAGTGCTTAGGCGAAGCCCTGCGTCGGTATAACATCATCATCATCACCACGCCGTCGTGCTGACGAAACTCTTCCTCAACACTCGGCTGGATCGGAGTTCGAGGGACGTCATCGGGCTGAACGTGTGCTGAACTCGGAGGTGCCATGCGTTTGGTACTTGATCGGTCGGATCGTGAAGACGTACGACTACATCAACCGTGTTGTGCTAACGCTTCCGCTTTCGATCTACGAGGGTACGTGGACAACACTCTCCCCTCTCGTTGCTATGCATCATCATGATTTTGCGTGTGTGTAGGAATTTTTTTGAAATTACTATGTTCCCCAACAGTAGGGTATCCAGCCCCAGACCACGAAGGGCCAGGAGTGTGGGATGGTTTGGAGGGCCTGAGCGGGCTGGTGGATATGTTCAACGTGGAACTGGCAGGCTTCACAGCTTCAGACCATTTTGGCCACATCCTGGTGGGAGGTAGGCCAGAAAAATCCTTGCCGGAAGGCCTTGCCCATGAGGGTGTGTGACAACGCGTGGCTGCCACATTCCCCCTATGGATGTCCGTGAGGAGATCACAACCCTTCTTGCAGGGTAAACACTCGAGGGAAACTCCATTTGGGCGAACATGATACAGATCTCCATCCTTCGTGGAGTATAGCTTAGATTGACATACGATTATTTCCACATCATCCTCGTCCTCTGGGAGGGTCTTCCAGGTTAAGATATTTTTTTATTTCCTCCCTCCAATCTTGCTCCAGGTGGGCTAGGGATAACAGGTCATGATCATTAGGAGACGTGGTGGTGTCGGGGGGGGGGGAGGGGATGGGGGCTTGCGGCGGCCTTCCCTACTTCTAGCCTCCCACCATCCTTAGTAGGAATTTCCCCCTTCTTCTCCTCGATTTTGTCGGATGGCTCGGTAAGCCTCTCCTCAAAGACACCGGGCGGGAGCAGCTCCCTCGTGGCGGCCTTTTTGGCGATGTCATCGGTGTCGTGGTTGTCTAGACACACGATGTGCTTGAAGCTCATACCAAGGAAATGTTTCTCTATTCTTCTGACCACCTCCAACTATGCGGCCATTCGGGGGCTGTAGTCTTTACTGGATTGGTTAATGCCCAGCCGGGGGTCTCCTTTTACGACCAAGTGTTTTATGTCGAGAGCTATGAACACCCGGAGTCCCGCCATCAACCCTTCGTATTCGGCAATGTTGTGGGTGACCTTGTCACGCTTGAAGTCCAGCTACACAAAGTAGGAAATCTGATCTCCCGTTGTCCATGTGAAATGACTCCAGCCCCTGCGCCCAGCAGTGAGAAAGCGCCATCAAAATTCATTATCTAGTGTTCCGGGGCTTCTTGTCCCGGGAGAGTGGTCTGTTCTCGGACGTATTCCAGGACAGGGGGCGTCCATTCTGCAACGGACTCCGCTAGAGCTTTACTCTTGATAATCTTAGTCGCCGCGAACTTCATACGTCTCCAACGTATCTATAATTTATGAAGTATTCATGCTATTATATTATCCTTCTAGGATGTTTTATATGCATTTATATGATATTTTATATGATTTTTGGGACTAACCTATTAACCCAGAGCCCATTGCCAGTTTCTGTTTTTTCCCTTGTTTCAGTGTTTCGCAGAAAAGGAATATCAAACGGAGTCCAAACGGAATGAAACCTTCGGGAGCATGATTTTTGGAACGAACGTGATCTAGGAGACTTGGAGTTGAAGTCAAGGAAGCTTCAAGGTGGCCACGAGGCAGGGAGGCGCACCTGCCCCCCTGGGCGCGCCCCCACCCTCGTGGGCCCCTCGTGGCTCTGCTGACCGACTTCTTTCACCTATATATATATCCATATACCCTAAAAACATCGGAGAACATAATAGATCGGGAGTTCCGCCGCCGCAAGCCTCTGTAGCCACCGAAAACCAATCTAGACCCGTTCCGGCACCCTGCCGGAGGGGGGATCCATCACCGGTGGCCATCTTCATCTTCCCGGCGCTCTCCAAGACGAGGAGGGAGTAGTTCACCCTCAGGGCTAAGGGTACGTACCAGTAGCTATGTGTTTGATCTCTCTCTCTCTCTCTCTCTCTCTCTCTCTCTCTCTCGTGTTCTTGAGGTGGTACGATCTTGATGTATCGCAAGCTTTGCTATTATAGTTGGATCTTATGATGTTTCTCCCCCTCTACTCTATTTTAATGGATTGAGTTTTCCCTTTGAAGTTATCTTATCGGATTGAGTCTTTAAGGATTTGAGAACACTTGATGTATGTCTTGCATGTGCTAATCTGTGGTGACAATTGGATATCACGTGCTCTACTTGATGTATGTTTTGGTCATCAACTTGCGGGTTCCGTAACCTTGGGAATCTATGCATAGGGGTTGGCACACGTTTTCGTCTTGACTCTCCGGTAGAAACTTTGGGGCACTCTTTGAAGTACTTTGTGTTGGCTTGAATAGATGAATCTGAGATTATGTGATACATATCGTATAATCATACCCACGGATACTTGAGGTGACATTGGAGTATCTAGGTGACATTAGGGTTTTGGTTGATTTGTTTCTTAAGGTGTTATTCTAGTACGAACTCTAGGATAGATCGAACGGAAAGAATAGCTTTGTGTTATTTTACTACGGACTCTTGAATGGATCGATCAGAAAGAATAACTTTGAGGTGGTTTCGTACCCTACCATAATCTCTTCGTTTGTTCTCCTCTATTAGTGACTTTGGAGTGAATCTTTGTTGCATGTTGAGGGATAGTTATATGATCCAATTATGTTATTATTGTTGAGAGAACTTGCACTAGTGAAAGTATGAACCCTAGGCCTTGTTTCAACGCATTGCAATACCATTTACGCTCACTTTTATCATTAGTTACCTTGCTGTTTTTATATTTTCAGATTACAAAAACCTATATCTACTATCCATATTGCACTCGTATCACCATCTCTTCGCCGAACTAGTGCTCCTATACAATTTGCCATTGTATTGGGCGTGTTGGGGACACAAGAGACTCTTTGTTATTTGGTTACACGGTTGCTTGAGAGAGACCATCTACATCCTACGCCTCCCACGAATTGATAAACCTTAGGTCATCCACTTGAGGGAAATTTGCTACTGTCCTACAAACCTCTGCACTTGGAGGCCCAACAACGTCTACAAGAAGAAGGTTGTGTAGTAGACATCAAGCTCTTTTCTGGCGCCGTTGCCAGGGAGGTGAGTGCTTGAAGGAATATCTTTAGATCTTGCAATCGAATCTTTTAGTTTCTTGTTTTATCACTAGTTTAGTTTATAAAAGAAAACTTAAAAAAAGGAATTGAGTTTGCCTCATACGCTTCATCTTTTTAATATCTTTCTTGAGAATGATGGAAAGGAAAATTGTTTGGCACTAAATCTTTGAATGATGAGCATGATTGCAATGTTATTAGTATGAACTCTCTGAATATCCATAGTACTAATGATGATTACACTAGTCATGATGAAAATATCTCTTATAAGCATGTCGATTTCTATGGAGTGCATAGAGTTTGAAAATACATACCAAACAGGGAAGATAGATTTTGCAAGAGGCATAAGTATTTGGAAACTAAATGGTTGCAAGAAAGGCTAGATGTTTGTGCTGAAAATTTAAACTTTCTTAGTCGTACTTGTGAACTTTGCAATGAACGTGATCATTTCAGTACCCAACGCAAACTGTTTCATGATCGTATCGTGTCCAAAAATTGTGATGACTTGATTTCCCTTGCACATCATAATGAACTTAGTTTGCTCTTGGGTTATGAAGAAATGAAATGTATAACTAAGGTTATTCCAGAATTTGCCCTTGATAGAGTTCTTGATTTTGATCTAGAGGAAATTTATATGTATTGTGCGGTGAATTGCATTGAAAATCCTTATATTGCCAAGTATATAAAGAAAATAAAACAAATAGAAGATGAAGAGAATACTAATGAGAGGGAAGAGACTTCCCAGTATCCTTCTATTATTTCTTATGATGAATCAGGTAACTAGGAGCTTTCTATTCAACCAATCTCATTAATAAGGAGCTCAAAAGAGAGGGTTAAACCCACACATGATGTGAAGAAGAAAAAGAAAAGACAGAGAAGTAAAGGTAGAAAGGTATCCCCCCCAAATGATGTTGCTCCTATTACTCATTGTGATGATGATAATTGCTATACTATTGGTGTTATCCATACTATTAATGATGAGAGTGATTATGCTTATGATTTGAAAAGGCCCAAGCTTGGGGATGCTTTGTTTGATGAGAATGACATGTTTGAGAATATATTTGCTGCAATTAATGTTTGTCCCAAGCTTGGGGATGCTATGTTTAATGAAGATGATATTTTTAGCCTCCCAAGTTTTGATGAGCAAATTTATTATGATGATAGCATGCCTCCTATTTATGATGATTATTGCGATGACACTTATGCTATAAAGAGTAGTGGTGATTATATTTATAAAACTTGTCATGATTATGATTACCCTTTTTCTGAACACTACTCTTTTAACGTGGAAACAATTTATAGTATTTGAGTTTCTTATGATACTCTCATTATTCCGATTGTGTGATACATATCGTATAAGCATACCCACGGATACTTGAGGTGACGTTGGAGTATCTAGGTGACATTAGGGTTTTGGTTGATTTGTGTCTTAAGGTGTTATTCTAGTACGGACTCTAGGATAGATCGAATGGAAAGAATAGCTTTGTGTTATTTTACTACGAACTCTTGAATAGATCGATCAGAAAGAATAACTTTGAGGTGGTTTCGTACCCTACCATAATCTCTTCGTTTGTTCTCCTCTATTAGTGACCTTGGAGTGAATCTTTGTTGCATGTTGAGGGATAGTTATATGATCCAATTATGTTATTATTGTTGAGAGAACTTGCACTAGAGGGGCCTTTGCTGCCTCCGGCTCCTGCTGCCCTTGAGCTTGCTCTGGTGATGCTCCCAAAGGCTCCCATTCCATTATGAGGACCGCACATGTCATCTGCAGGGTAGCCACAAGGTAGAGCAATAGCGGTTCGTTCGGACGGGGAGCCACCATGATCGGGGGCGTAGCCAGGTATCTTTTTAGGTCTTGGAACGCCTGATCAGCCTCGGGGGTCCAGTCCAAAGGCCCTGTTCTCTTCATGATTTTGAAGAATGACAAGGCTCGTTCTCCCAGCTTGGAGATGAATCGTCCCAGTGCGGTGACACATCCTGCTAGGCGCTGCATGTCCTTAATGTGCTTCGGGGGCGAAATTTCCTTGAGGGCCTAGATCTTTTTAGGGTTGGCCTCGATGCCCGATGCGACACTAGGAAACTGAGATGTTTTCCAGAAGGGACCCCGGACATGCACTTGTCGGGGGTGAGCATGATGTTGGCCTTCCGAAGGTTGGCGAAGGTTTCTTCCAAGTATGCAAACAATGTGTCCTGCTTGCGGGTTTTGACGACAATGTCATCAACGTAAGCCTCAACATTTATGCCCATCTAGAGGCCAAGGGCCATACGCATGAGTCTTTGGAAGGTTGCCTCGGTATTTTTTTCAACCCGAATGGCATGCCGACGAAGCAGTACACCCCACAAGGCATGATGAATGCCATTTTTTTCCTCATCTTATTTGGCCATATTGATCTTATGGTAGTTGGGGAAGGTGTCGAGCAACCAAAGGAGATCACACCCCGCCATCGAGTCGACGATTTGGTATATCCTTGGCAAAGGATATAGGTCCTTAGGACAGGCTTTGTTGATGTCCTTGAAGTCCACGCAAAGAAAAAATTCCCATTGGTCTTGGGTAGCACCACCGGGTTAGCGACCCACTTTGGATGGGTCACCTCTCGAAGAACTTGGCCTTCTTCATCTTCTCAATCTGCTGGGCAATAAATTCTTTTTTTCTGGTGACTGTCACCGAATCTTCTGCTTAATGGGATGGTAGCCGGGGCATACCACCAAGTGGTTCTTAATCACCTCCCTCGGAACTCCGGGCATATCTAACACTCTCGAGGCAAACATGTCAGCATTTGCTACAGGAAGGCGACGAGAGCGCTTTCCTATTTGGCCGCGAGCCTTCCGCCAATGAGGACGGGGGTCTCCTTTCCTTTATTGAGCACCATCCTTTTAGTGGAAGTCTTTTCCTCTAATCAACTTCTGACTGCGGGAGGGCAAGGCTTCCGAGATGCCTGGGAAGTCCGGGTCATCTGGGGCGGCGGAACCTATTGCCTTGTAGAAATGCTCAATGCATCGAACGACGTCTTCATAGTCAGCCTGGACGGTGATTACTCCCCCGGGGCCCGACATCTTGACAGTGTTGTAGGCGTGATGCGTTATGGCCATGAACTAAGCCAGCGCAATGTAGCCCAGGAAGGCATTGTACTCCAGGCCGATGTGGGCCACGACGAAGATGACACTTTCCCTCCGATAGTTCTTACTGTTGGGGAACATAGTAATTCAAAAAAAATTCCTACGATCACGTAAGATATATCTAGGAGAAGCATAGCAACGAGACGGGAGAGTGTGTGCACGTACCCTCGTAGACAGAAAGCGGAAGCATTTAGTAACGCGTTTGATGTAGTCGAACGTATTCACGATCCAACCGATCCAAGTACCGAACGTACGGCACCTCCGTGTTCAGCACACGTTCAGCACGATGACGTCCCTCAAGCTCTTGGTCCAGTAGAGGGACGAGGGAGAGTTCCGTCAGCACGACAGCGTGGCGACGGTGATGATGAAGTTACCGGCGCAGGGCTTCGCCTAAGCACTACGATGATGTGACCGAGGTGTTAAACTGTGGAGGGGGGACCGCACACGACTAAGAGATTGTCTATTGTGCTTTGGGGTGCCCCCCATCCCACGTATATAAAGGAGGGGGGAGGAGGACGCCAACCAAGGGGGAGGCGCGCCAAGGGGAGGGAGTCCTACTAGGACTCCAAACCTAGTAGGATTCGCCCCCCTTTCCTTCCAACGGAGAGGGGGAAAGGGGAAAGGAGGGAGAGGGAGAAGGAAAGAGGGGGGTCGCGCCCCTCCCCTTGTCCAATTCGGATTGGGGCAAGGGGGGCAAGACCCTCCTCCTGTGGCCTGCATCCTCTCCTCCACTATGGCCCATTAGGCCCAATAACTTTCCTAGGGGGTTCCAATAACCACCCGATACTCCGATAAATCCCCGAACCTTATCGGAACCATTCCGATGTCCGTATTGTTGGGGAACGCAGTAATTTCAAAAAAAAACCTACGCACACGAGAGATCTATCTAGGTGATGCATAGCAACGAGCGGGGAGAGTGTGTCCACGCACTCGAGATCGAAAGCGAAGCGTTCAAAGAACGCGGTTGATGTAGTCGAACGTCTTCACGATCCAACCGATCCAAGTACCGAACGCACTGCACCTTCGCGATCTGCACACGTTCAGCTCGGTGACGTCCCTCGTACTCTTGATAGCTGAGGCCGAGGGAGAATTTCATCAGGACGACGGTGTGGTGACGGTGATGATGAAGTTACCAACGCAGGGCTTCACCTAAGCTCTACAACTATATGACCGAGGTGGAAATCTGTGGAGGGGGCACCGCACACGGCTAAGACAGCTGTCAACTTGTGTGTTCTAGGGTGCCCCCTGCCCCCGTATATAAAGGAGCAAGGGGAGGCCAGCCGGCCCTCATGGGGGGCGCCCCAAGTAGGATTCCTACTAGGAATTCTATTCCTAGTAGGTTTCCACCAAGGGAAGAGAGAGGGGGAAGGAAGGAGAGGAGAGAGGGAGGGAAAGAGGGCGCGTAGCCCCCTACTTGTCCTATTCGGACTCCTCAAGGGGGGGGAGGCCAGCCCTAAGGCCCCCTCCTCTCTCTCTCACACAAGGCCCATGTTGGCCCATTAGTTCCCCCGTGGGTTCCTATAAACCCCCGTCACTCCGATATTTATCCGGTGACCCCCGAAACTCATCTGGTGTCCGAATAACATCGTCCAATATATCAAACTTTAAGTCTCGACCATTTAGAGATTCCTCGTCATGTCCGTGATCACCTTCGGGATTCCGAACTACCTTTGGCACGTCAAAACACATAAACTCATAATATTGACCGTCATCGAACGCTAAGCGTGCGGACCCTACGGGTTTGAGAACTATGTAGACATGACCGAGAGTCATCTCCGGTCAATAACCAATAGCGGAACCTGGATGCTCATATTGGTTCCTACATATTCTATGAAGATCTTTATCGGTCAAACCGCATAACAACATATGTTGTTCCCTTTGTCATCGGTATGTTACTTGCCCGAGATTCGATCGTCGGTATTATCATACCTAGTTCAATCTCGTTACCGGCAAGTCTCTTTACTTGTTCCGTAATGCATCATCCCATAACTAACTCATTATTCACATTGCTTGCAAGGCTTATAGTGATGTGCATTACCGAGAGGGCCTAGAGATACCTCTCCGACAATCGGAGTGACAAATCCTAATCTCGATCTATGCCAACTCAACAAACACCATCAGAGACACCTGTAGAGCATCTTTATAATCACCGAGTTACGTTGTGATGTTTTAAGGCACACAAGGTGTTCCTCCGGTATTCGGGAGTTGTAATCTCATAGTCAGAGGAACATGTACAAGTCATGAAGAAAGCAATAGCAATAAAACTCAACGATCATAATGCTAAGCTAACGGATGGGTCTTGTCCATCACATCATTCTGTAATGATGTGACCCCGTTCATCAAATGACAACACATATCTATGGTTAGGAAACATAACCATCTTTGATTAATGAGCTAGTCAAGTAGAGGCATACTAGGGACACTCTGTTTTGTCTATGTATTCACACATGTACTAAGTTTCCGGTTAATACAATTCTAGCATGAATAATAAACATTTATCATGATATAAGGAAATATAAATAACTACTTTATTATTGCCTCTAGGGCATATTTCCTTCAGTATCCCACTTGCACCAGAGTCAATAATCTAGTTCACATCGCCATGTGATTTAACACCAATAGTTCACATCACCAATGTGATTAGTTCACATCGCCATGTGACTAATATCCAAAGGGTTTTTCTAGAGTCAATAATCTAGTCCACATCGCTATGTGATGAACACCCAAAGAATACTAAGGTGTGATCATGTTTTGCTTGTGAGAGAAGCTTAGTCAACGGTTCTATCACATTCAGAGCCATATGTATTTTGGAAATTTTCTATGTCTACGATGCTCTGCATGGATCTACTCTAGCTAATTGCTCCCACTTTCAATATGTATCCAGATTGAGACTCAGAGTCATCCGGATCAGTGTGAAAGCTTGCATCGGTGTAACTCTTTACGAAAAACTCTCGAGAAATATCTCCTTAGTCTTCTAAGGATAATTTTGACCGCTTTCAAGTGATCCACTCCTGGATCAATATCGTACCCCCTTGCCAAACTCATGGCAAGGTACAAAAAAAGGTTTGGTACACAACATAGCATACTTTATAGAACCTATGGCTGAGGCATAGGGAATGACTTTCATTCTCTTTCTATTTTCTGCCGTGGTCGTGTTTTGAGTCTTACTAAACTTTACACCTTGGTACATAGGCATGAAATCCTTCTTTGACTGTTCCATTTTGAACTACTCCAAAATCTTGTCAATGTATGTACTCATTGAATAAACTTATCAAGCGTCTTGTTCTATCTCTATAGATGTTGATGCTCAATATGTAAGAAGCTTCACCGAGGTCTTTCTTTGAAAAAACTCCTTTCAAACACTCCTTTATGCTTTCCAGAAAAATTCTACATCATTTCCGATCAACAATATGTCATTCACATATACTTATCAGAAAAGTTGTAGTGCTCCCACTCACTTTCTTGTAAATACAGGCTTCATCGCAAGTATGTATAAAACTATATGCTTTGATCAACTTATCAAAGCGTATATTCCAACTCCGAGATGCTTGCACTAGTCCATAGGTGGATCGCTAGAGCTTGCACATTTTGTTAGCACCTTTAGGATTGACAAAACCTTCTGGTTGTATCAAATACAACTCTTCTTTAATAAATCTATTAAGGAATGTAGTTTTGACATCCATTTGATAGATTTCATAAAATGGAGCAATTGCTAACATGATTCGGACAGACTTTAAGCATCGATACGAGTGAGAAAATCTCATCGTAGTCAACATCTTGAATTTGTAAAAAAAACCTTTTCGACAGGTCGAGCTTTGTAGATAGTAACACTACTATCAGCGTATGTTCTCCTCTTGAAGATCAATTTATTCTCAATGGCTTGCCGATCATCGGGCAAGTCCACCAAACTCCACACTTTGTTCTCATACATGGATTCTATCTCAGATTTCATGGCCTCAAGGCATTTGTCGGAATCTGGGCTCATCATTGCTTCCTAATAGTTCGTAGGTTCATCATGGTCTAGCGACATGACTTCCAGAACAGGACTACTGTACCACTCTGGTGCGGACCGTACTCTGGTTGATCTACGAGGTTCGGTAGTAACTTGATCTGAAGTTTCATGATCATCATCAATAACTTTCTCACTAATTGGTGTAGGAATCACTGGAACTGATTTCTATGATGAACTACTTTCCAATTCGGGAGAAGGTACAATTACCTCATCAAGTTCTACTTTCCTCCCACTCACTCTTTCGAGAGAAACTCCTTCTCTAGAAAGGATCTACTCTTAGAAACCACTGGTGCACGTCGGTCCTAAACAAACGGGTTTTTACCCCTTTCCGCGACGGCATTTGGAACCGTTGCCAAGTGAGTGTGGGCGATAGGGGGGCCATTCCCACACGACCCAGAAACCGTCGGGGATAGGGAGCCTTGATGCATACAGTTGTCCCTATATAACCGTTTCCAATATCTCGAATATCCCAAACGCTTCATCCTTGCTACTCGTTTGTGCTCACATTGCCATCGCAGTTAGAATTTTGTGGTTATGCCCAAAACCAGACAGATTCCAGGCTAGGGAGTTTTCCAGGTAGATTCTAGGCACGGGAGTTTTACGATGCATGGCACATCACAAACAGCTCATGATTATAAACCGTGTACGATGGGTAAACAATCATACACATTTAGTTTTCCCGCACCATATGTGATAGCGTCTGACATCACACACGCTTTGCAAACGGCAACTATGTGCATGCTTGCACACATTTCCTCTCTGTGAACCGTCTCGTATTATGGTTTATATCGCAAACGTTTGTGTTTTAGCAACCGTGTGTGCCGTAATGACCTGCACAACATAATTTCGCCCTAATTTAATTGTTGTTATTTAAAATTGTACTTAGTTTAAACTTGAAAGTAGGCTATAGCTTTATTCATATCCATCAGGTTCAAACAACCAATGCAATATTCGATTCACAGGTACGTATGTTTAAGAATTACATAAGCACCAAATAAAGAATGATGTACCAGGGTTCTATACTTGTACTATTACAGATGGTAAAGAAAGAGGCGACAGACATTCCAGTTGCTGAACAAGGTGAAGCGGAATGGCCCTATTGTGCTCTCCTGGATGCAGAAGGCATGCAGGACTCTAGTCCAACCCCTTGTGATGTCCGGCCACCAATCATGTAGTTTGAGAGGTAATCTTGAGTAAACTGCTTCAGGATCCACTGCAAAAGAAAAAAGATTCAAATATTGTCATCTAACACAACTCATTACGGGCAGTAAAAAGAAGGCTACATGGTTCTTACTTACCATCCTGCAGTTCACTGTTGTCTTGCATAAAGTGTAAACAAATAGTTTGATTGACATCTTTTGACCCATTTTAATAACAATCTTTATCAGTTTCCTCACTTGATGCTGGTTCATGAATATCTCATTGCCCCATACGTAGAAAGGGTCGAAGTGTGGATCTTTGGCAATGATATATGTACCTAAAAGCACCAAATTATTATTAGAAGCTAAAAAACAATTGAAAATGATGTAGTACAACACTCCATCCATCCCATTATATAAGATTTTAGTACATGTATATCTAGACATCATCAGAACATTAAGGTAACACTCTTCCTTGTTGCTATGTAGCCTGGGATTGCATATGTAGTCATTCAGTACAATGAATGTTGCTAAACAACAATTGAAAAACGAAAAGGCATGTTAACTGCAATATCCTTAACAACAACCAAATATCGTAATTCATAGTGGTATTGTTGAAACTGTTATTGATGAAATTGAACTACACGGCAAAAAGTTGCACATATAGAGCATCACATTGTGAAGAACTGAAATAAACAAGTCATAAGGACATCTCTAGGCGATCCTTTAAAATTTAAAGGACTAAAACCCTTAGTGGATATATATATATATATATATATATATATATATATATATATATATATATATATATACTCCAGCAATTTTTGGCCTTTTCTAGTCGATCCCCTAAACTTAAGGTTGTAAACTTCAAATTGATCAAGTTCAAAGCAGGTTCAACCGAAAGTAGCATGCATTCAAACATAAATTTAAACTAAGCTAAACTACTTTCGGTCAAAGTAGAGGTCGAGCCAATACTTCCTCGTCATGTACGGTGTGCCACGAGCCGGGTCCGGGCCAGTACCGTCATCGGGGTCATTGGAGAAGGCACTCCTCCACTCGTAGACGTTGATCTCCTCGTCCTTGGGGCCCACCTCGACGCCCTTCGTGCCGCCGTCACCGCCGCCTTCGATCTCGTCATCAGAGGAGAGCGTGATAACCTCACCGCCCTCAGCGCCGCCATCCTCACCGCCTTCGACCTCATCATCGAAGGAGAGCGCGATAACCTCACCGCCCTCCACGCCAGCAAAGATCGCCCGCTCCGCCTCCACGAGCTCTGGGTGGTGCCGACGAAGCTCTTGCATGTAGGCCTCGTCGGCCGTGTGGAAGCTACCGAGCCACCGGCGGGTGTGGGTCTCTCGATCTATAATCTCGGTGACCCACGTCCCCCACCGCTGCTACCGGACCCCGAGGTAGGACTTTGACGGTTGTCGGGTCTGAGGGAGGACGGGGAAGTCCTTGAACCGGCGTAGGGCCGCGGCGGCGAGCGGATCGGGGGACCAACGACGGCGGATCGGGCCCGTGGAGGACGACGGGGACACCTCAGCGGCCACCTCGCTGGCGTCGGGCGAAAAGGCCACGATAAACCTCTTTTTGGCCATTGGCTCCTCGAGCTCCCCGGCACACGGGCAGAGGTTGAGGATGGAGGCGCCGACGATGGCGGCGACCTACCAATGGTTTCGAGGGTTGTGTGTGTCTGTGTGAGCGGAGGTTTTGGGGTGTGTGTGTGGAGGGGGGAGCAAGGTTGTGTTTGAGGAAATACTGCGGCAACTGAAAATTTTACTAGGCGGGAGTAACAAGGCGGGGCTACTGAAAATTTGGATCAAGGGCGAGCAGATATTTTTGAGATTGCGAGGGATGCAGAGGCGGGAGTAAAATGTCGGGGCTACTGAAAATTTGAATCAAGGGACTGAAGCAGAGCGGGAGTAATGTATATCGCCACGCAGTCCGCACATACTAATCGTGTGCTATCAAATATTAAAACCTTCCAGGCGGTAGATATTTTCGAGATTGCGAGGGATGCAGAGGCGGGAGTTTTTGGGGAGTGAGCTAGTGTGCTTAACACGCCGGCTATGGACTGCAGCCGACGCACCTTCTCGCGTAAGCCATAGGCGTACTATACATCGATGGTGCTCCAAGATATTTTGTACTACATTTCACACGGTTGGTGATAATAAACTGTGTGGGATCTACTTGATTTGAATTACAAGATGGGGTCACAGCGGCAATGGACACTGTTTGAATTGCTAGACCTTTTATCCGCAGTGAACATGCAACTATATGTGTGTCATAAAAGAATTGGAATTATGCAGGGTTCGTTTGGACGTTTTATACAATAAACTGGTTTTCTAGCCATTTCAAATGCACAATTCAAAATTAAACTACATGCACATGCTCCGGTGCATACATATTGGTTGAAAAATCAAATCTGTGTCCTTCAGTGCATGCTTAGGTCCCATGGAAGAAATGGGAATGAATTTTTTGGGGTTCGTTTGGCCTTTTTTTATACATTAACTGGGTTATCTAGGCATTTTATGTGCATAATTCAAATTTGAACTACAAGCACATGCTCCAATGCACCAAAGTTGGTTGAAAAATCACATGTGTGTCCTTGGGTGAATTTCTAGGTCCCATGCAATAGATGGGAATGAATTTCAAACACCAGGGCACTATTGATTGCCGGCAAAACATTGAGATACCTAGTTTTAAATTCTAGTAAATCCAAAACTCGTCTGAAATTCATGAAACTTGGCATGCTGTGATGCAGCGGCATCAACATGCGTGGTGAAAATTTTGTCCCATTTGGGGCTGGTTTGGGTATAAGCTTCTGACAAACCAGAGCTTCTCACAACAAGCATGATGGTTTCGATAGGGAACCTACCACCTTTGGGGATGGGACGATATCCGTTGCCTCTTGTTGCTTTCAAAAAATTTCTAGTGTCAACACAGAACAACAGGAGTGTTGTTTTAATATTGAAAATTTTCGGGGTTCGTTTGGCCCTTTTTATACATTAACTGGGTTTTGTAGGCATTTTATGTGCATAATTCAAATTTGAACTACAAACACATGCTCCAATGCACCAAAGTTGGTTGAAATATCACATGTGTTTCCTTGGGTGAATTTCTACGTCCCATGCAAGAGATTGGAATGAAATTCAAACACCAGGGCACTGTTGATTGCCGGCAAAACATTGAGATGCCTGGTTTTTAAATTCTAGTAAATCCAAAACTCGTCTGAAATTCATGAAACTTGGCATGCTATCATGGAGCGGCATCAACATGCCGTGGTAAAAAATTTGTCCCATTTGGGGCAGGTTCGGGTATATGCTTCTCACAAACCAGAGAAAACCAGAGCTTCTCACAACAAGCATGATGGTTTCGATAGGGAACGTCCCGCCTTTGGGGACGAAACGATATCCATTGCCTCTTATTGCTTTCAATTTTTTCTCGTGTCAACATAGAACAACATGAGTGTTGTTGTCAATTTTAGGGATATTCGGGGTTCGTTTGGACATTTTTATGCATTAACTGAGTTTCTAATGCATTTATGTGCATAATTCAAATTTGAACTACATGCACATGCTCCAGTGCAAATAAATTGGTTGAAAAATCAAATATGTGTCCTTGGGTGTATGCTTAGGTCCCATGCAAGAAATGGGAATGAATTTCAAACACCAGGGCACCGTTGATTGCCGGCAGAACATTGAGATGCCTGGTTTTTAAATTCTAGTAAATCCAAAACTCGTCTGAAATTCATGAAACTTGGCATGCTATTATGGAGCGGCATAAACATGTCGTGGTAAAAAAATGTCCCATTTGGGGCAGGTTTGGGTATATGCTTCTCACAAACCAGAGCTTCTCACAACAAGCCTCGATGGTTTCGGTGAGAACGTCGTCCCACCTTTGGGGACGAAACGATATCCATTGCCTCTTATTGCTTTCAAAAAAAATCTCGTGTCAACATAGAACAACAGGAGTGTTGTGTCAATTGTTGGGATTTTTCGGGGTTCGTTCGAACATTTTTATGCATTAACTGAGTTTTCTAGGCATTTTATGTGCATAATTCAAAATTGAACTACATGCACATGCTCTAGTGCATATAAATTGGCTGAAAAATCAGATGTGTGTCCTTGGGTGCATGCTTAGGCCCCATGCAAGAGTCGGGAATGAATTCCAAACACCAGGGCACTGTTGATTGCCGGCAAAATGTTGAGATACCTGGTTTTTAAATTCGGGTATATCCAAAACTCGTCTGAAATTCATGAAACTTGGCATGCTATCATGGAGCGGCATCAACATGCCGTGGTGAAAATTTTGTCCCATTTGGGACAGGTTTGGTTATAAGCTTCTCACAAACCGGAGCTTCTCACAACAAGCATGATGGTTTTGATAGGGAACGTACCACCTTTTGGGACCGGACGATATCCGTTGTGTCGTGGAATTGTCACGGCAGATGTCCTCATGAAAGGACTTAGTCGCAGGGCCATCGTACGGGTTAACCTAGAGGGGTTAAAGCGGACACAAAGACACGGGAGTTATACTAGTTCAGCCCCTTCGATGAAGGTAAAAGCCTACGTCTAGTTGTGATTTCGGCGCCTAGGGAGCAATAGCTTCGCCTCAGCCTCGAATTCTCTGTCTCTAACTCGCCGCCGGGTCGTCCCCTTATATACACGGGTTGACGCCTTCGCGGTCTCTGAGTCCCGATCCGGCTCATACAAGTGTCCGGCTCGGTCTCTTCTCTCTTATCTTACAGCTCAAGTTACAAGACTAAGGCGGTTTACATGAATGGATCCTAATCCGCCTGGGCTTTGGGCCTCCTCCGTGGGCCCCGATCATGGATGAGGGTAACCCGGCCCCTTCAGGGCGGTTTACACTCAGTAGTTATATCCCCAACATTAGGCCCCAGATTGACTTGAACCGGTTCATGTGAATCTTCAACATCTCCGTAAACCGCCATTTGCTTGAACCGCCATTTGCTTGAACCGCCGTGACGTCATCCTCCGACCACCGCAACAGGGCGCCTTGACGTCGATTTTAATAAAGAAATCCAAACAAGAAGATTCCCTTTCATTTAATGCTATCCGGAAATCGAGGCGACCGCTGCGCCGTCCGCCGCTTTGACTCCTCGATTCTCGTGCTTTGTTAACTGCCCGGTCCCTTATAAATAGACCGGCAAGCCCTTTCTTCTTCTTCCGCTCTTCTTCTTCCTCGCGACGTTACGGCTCAAGCTCCCGCCGCTGCCGACCTTCAACTGCCGTTAGCCCCGTGTCAGCCGCACGCCTGACCGGACAAGAAGCTCTTCAGCGCTCCTCCGCTGCTCGGCGCACCAGGTAAGGCTCCTCTTCGAACCCTAGATCTGCATCTGAAGGTCCCTGTTCCTCTTGTAGTTCATAGGTGTTCATCGTAGTGTCCTTATACCTGTCCTGCCATGGCCGTATGATTCGGCCGTAGTACACATCCTGTGCGGCGACCGCCCCGCCATCAGCTTTACTCCTTGTTCATCTTTTATTTTTCCCAGACCTTCTTGTTTAGGACGCACGAACATTCCTGCCCTCTATGAGGCTTGCTAGGTCGCAAAGATTTTCTTCACTGAACCTTCGGTAGATCTAAATCACTTCCATTCGCGTGTGAAAACCTGTTTCTGTCCGTACTTAGTAAATTTTTCAGGTCTGTCTCTTTTGGCGGTTTAACTTTTTGATAACTAACCCGTCACTCCATTAGTCCTCAGTTAAACCGGAATCGGAAACTGGCTGCCGAATTGCCGGTTTAACATTGTATAATGTGCCTGAACCGTTTAACGGTGAACCGTTTTTCCTTTCGCAGCTTTTGATCTTCCGGAATGGCCCCGCAATTCGCAGCGTGCAATTGGGTCCGTTCTAAGGCCACCGAGACGCAACTCAACGGATACGTCACCACCGGCGCTTTGGCTGCTAAAAATGTCCTCCACTGGCAGGTTCCGGATGGCGAATGCCCTCCCACTCCGAAAGAAGGAGAAGTAATTGCATTTGTGCAACACTTAGACCGGGGATTCTGCCCACCCGGATCAAAATTCTTCCGGGATGTCCTTGCCAGTTTTCAACTCCATCCACAGGATATTGGTCCCAACTCCGTGTCAAACATATGCAATTTTCAAGTGTTACGTGAAGTCTACCTTCAAGAAGAACCCTCTGTGGAGCTGTTCCGGATTTCTTTCACTTGAACCGTCAGACGGAATTTTCTCGATGGTCCCAACACACGAGTTGGGCGGCGTTTCAATCCGTAAGAGGAAGGAAGCGGACTTTCCCACGCCAAACACCACAGCCATCCAAAAGATTGGAACCAAACCTGGTTCTCTTGCCGAACTTGCTCCTGCCAACGAGAATCCTTTGCCGGGTTACCGTCCTCACCGGATCAGCAACAATCACCCGCTGCCTTTACGCTTAACCGCCGCGGAACGGAAGAACTTTGCACCTCAGATCATTAAACTCCGGGCTCTAATGGCCAATGGACTAACTGGTGTGGACCTTGTGCGATCTTTGGGTTTCTTGGGGCATCTTGCCCTTAAGCCGCCCGTCCGGATTGATGCACGAATATCTTGGCAGCCTCAAAGACCCTCAAAGACGCCACGAATTACCAATAACTGAACTTGAGGTCACAGAGATCAGAAGAGGATGCTTGATGAACCAATCTCCGCTCTGCAGCCTAACCGGGTTGGCTCCGTTACGTGTTGCCAACCAACCGCCTGCATGTAAGGCTCTGCTCACCGCTTTTCGGGCCTTTAATACTTTGTTGATATTCATTAATCCTTGTTACCTCGCAGCTAACAGCTCCTTCGAGGCGGACCAAACCGGCCCGAGCTCCGCGTATAAAGTCCAAGGCTACCAAAAAGGCTGGCAAGAAAACCGCCGGGTCATCTGATCCGCCGGAAGATGAAGAATCCGAAGCTGAGGTAAAACTTGATATCCTTACGAGGGAGCCGCTGTAAACCGGCTCTCCACCTTGTGTTTCTTCTTACTTATAGTTTGTCCCTTTTTATTCTTCCCTTTACTGACAAATTTTATTCCCGTGATGATGTCAAGCCAGCCATGCCGACCATGTTGAGGTAATCCTTCTTTCTTCCGACCCGACCTCGTGCGGTTAAAAGAATTCGTCATACTGCTCGAAAGTGAAAAATCTCATTCCTATGCTTATTTGAAGACACAAGAAGTCAAGAGCGCCGTACAACCCGGCACGGTGGTCAACAGATTCTCTCCTCCGGTTTACCGGATACACCAACCCGGAAGCGTCGTCCGTGAGGTGACTTGTTCTCTGAAAAACGTTATCCCTTAAAGGGTTTCTTCCGATGTCCTCTCAATCCGTCGACCCGAATTATCAGGCCTCTTCCAACTCCTCTGGCGGTTCATCAACCACGCAATCGCCTCCGCTTAAAGTTGCTGCAGGTAAGTATCATACCTCTGTCCCGCCAATTCGGTGTATAGTTGCTTTGGTCGATTTATCTTACTCTAATTTGAACACTGCAGCACCAAGGCTCGCTTGAGTAAAAAGCAAAACTCTTGAGCCTACTGCAGATATCGATCCGGAGAAGACCCCAGAGCGGCAGGCAAAAATCCTGAAGTCGCTAAGAATAGCTCTGGCGAGTTGTACCGAGACGATATTGTTGCTCCGCCGTAAACCGAACCGAGGCCCAAGTGGAAACCTCGCATCCTCGCTTCCACCGAGTCCGACCACGAGCGGGTCGTAACTATTGAACCGCCGAGCCGAGCATGAAGGCACCAAGCCCAAAGAAGACCGCCCGATCCGCCAGCCCGGCAAAAATGATGATGTTATTGTGGCAGACGCGGCTACACCACCCCTAGCCAACCGGTCGCTTTAGCAAAACACAGCGCCAAGGGAGAGTCTGCCACCATGAGTAAAGATAAGGGAAAACTGATCTGTCGCCATGACAATTTCTCTGCCCAAGAACTTCACTCCGGCTTTCAACCGGCTCTACACAAGCCGTGATCTTGAAGCCGGTCCGTAAATCGCATGAAGGACCGCTATGAGGTAAGGTTTATGTACATCTTGTACCTTTGCTGCGTAGTAGCCCCCAAGGGTCGGTTTAATTTGTCATAGTCAAATCGGCACTTCAGAAAGAAACCATACACCTTGAATCATGCGATCAGAGCCCCCAAGGGTCGGTTCAACTTAGCATAGTTAAACCGGGACTTAATTTCTGTATCCCATACCGAACTGAGATAAATTAGCCATTAGCCCCCAAGTGCCAAGTTGAATACTTGTATTGAGCTTGGGACTTTATAATAACACAACTAACGTGCTCCCTTTGTTATTAGAATGAGATATACCAGCAAACCGTGCAACTCAAGGACCTTCGTGCCAACTTGGAAACTCAACAAGCAGAGACCACCAAGGCCAAGGATGAATTGAGAACTGCCTTGGCCACTATGGAACAGCTAAAGGAGGGATATACGTCGAGCGGGCCAAATGGGACACCGAGAAAGTCGGTTTGACAAAGCAGGCGAGAAGATCTTTGAATCAGCTCTTAAACCGGTGACCGAAGAGCTTACCAGACTGAAGCGCCAAGTTCATGCCATGACCTCTGCCATCTTTGGTAAGAAAATTTGCACTGAATACACCTGCTTTAATATTGCCGCCGGTTTAACTTGAGCTGTCTGAACCTGGTGCAGGCAAGCGTATTGCTCATCTGGGCTCTGACGTGCGGAAGAAGCTCAAGGCCGCTTACACCCTGATTGAGCAGCTGTATACCGGCGCCCAAATGAGTCATATGTGCCACATCGTCGACAACACAGCTCTGTCCTTGATCAAAGACACACTGGACCCGGCTGTCCATGATTCGGCGCAGCTTGAAGAGTTGAAACGGTCCAGCGTCCGGCCGGCACTCTCATCGCTCGACTCGCGCCAAGGCGTGGATAGCAGACCTTGATCCGCCGACATAGCCAAGGGTTTCCCAGCGCTCAAGAGAACGGTGAAGCCTTTGATAATGATGCTCAAACGAGTAACAAAGGAGATGCGTCATTGGCGAGTCAATCGGCAGCAGGTTAAGCCAACTGGCGGTTTACCGCTATTTTTATGACGCAAACAACAAGCGGGTGGAGTTTGTCATTCCGTAAGTGCGTAGCCTTGTTCCTCCAATCCGTAAGCACACTTACGCCCCACGACGTTGATCCGGTGAGCTTATAAGTGAAGAGGCTGTCTTTCGTGCCTTAACCCGGATTGACTGGTCTACCAATGACTTCCGGGCTTTGGGTGATGAAGAGGAAGAAGTTGAACCGACGCCAACGCCCCTCTTCCTCACGCCAACCCGGCGAGGAAGCTTAATCCGTCGAGCGGGTGATGCATCGAAGCTGCCGCCATAACGCCATGCGAACCAATGGGCCTTGGAAGGCTTTTGTAATAGAATAGCTAGCACTTTGTTCTTGAACATGCCTTTATACCCTCCGTCAGTAACTTTTGCGCGGCGGTGCTGATACTTTGGTTTGAAGTATTGAAACCTGCAATGTATTTTGCCTGCAATCACAAATTCTTAAACCGCCACGGCGGCTTGCATCTCTAGCCGGCTTGGGACGCCTATATATTTACATAAGAAAGCATTGAGGTATATGATCAAAACTTTGTGATACCAAAAATACACCGCGTCGGGCATGCGGTTGGCCTAGCCAAACTTAGGCGGAGGTTGTATAAACCATTACTGTCAAAGGAGAACAACTCTGTGTGTATAATACCGGTTTACCGTGTAAACCGTGGTCGGGTCATGACAAGCCCCTGTTACTCCATAATGGGATGTTAATAAAAAATCAAACCGGAAAAAATCGCCGGATTAAGAAGGCAAACAAAAGTCAAATAACTGATATGCAAACCATATGGAAGCAAAGGCAATGATAAAAACCATTTGCAAGAAGAGGCTTTATTGAGCCTGATCAGATGGTGTTACCATGGTTGGACAGGACCAAGCTCCCTATAAGGTGTAGCGATGGTTCAAGTCAGCCAGGTCCCCAACTGAAATCGTGGCATTATGCCGATCAAGTGGCATTGCAATGGTTCGGGTTCACCAAGCCCCAAGTGATTCTATGGCCTTAGGCCGACCAAGAGGCGTGTTGGTTCAGACGTGACCATGTCCCCAAGTGATCTAGTGGCTTTCGCCCGTCAAAAGGTGTTGCATTGGTTCGGACACGACCAAGCCCCCAAGTGACAAAAACTTATGAAAAGCAAGACCAAGGGTTAAACCGAGGCTGCTTTACGACAACATCTCCATGTACCCAAACCGGACTTTTTACGTAACAGATACCCGCTTTAGCCGAGGATCCGGTTTATTGCTTTTATTCATAATATATACATTGTCTTAATATGTACATAAGTGGAGCCGATGGCTCGGTATAATAAGGCGAAGATGAGCTATGTTCCACGGCTGTTGGTCTCCTCCTCGACGTGCATGAGTCCTTTCGCTCTCGAACATCAATCGATAGTATGACCCGTTGTGCAGATTCTTGCTGACCACAAAAGGCCCTTCCCAAGGTGGGGATAGCTTGTGCATATCTTTCGGTCTTGAATGAGCCAAGCACCAAGTCTCCTTCTGAAAGGTTCTGGTTTTAACCGCCCATTTGTGATACCGACGAAGATCCTGCTGGTAAACCGCTGAACGAGCAGCCGCCATATCTCGCTCTTCATCCAGTCGATCCAACGCGTCCTGCCGTGCAGCCTCGCTATCCGCCTCAACATAAGCTGCCACCCGAGGTGAGTCGTGACGGATATCGTTGGGCAGGACCGCCTCCGCTCCATAGACCATAAAGAACGGTGTGTATCCAGTAGATCTGTTAGGGTAGTATTGA
This sequence comes from Aegilops bicornis, assembly GCA_021605145.1. NCBI lineage: Eukaryota > Viridiplantae > Streptophyta > Magnoliopsida > Poales > Poaceae > Aegilops > Aegilops bicornis. Next base: position 169,606,328 of record CM038671.1, read on the forward strand.
TGCTCCATATCACCGATGGAAGCTCTTCCACCCAACAACCCGGCGTCCTCTCTAAAGGGACCATAAGCCGGGTTTGATACCTTTCAAGATCTCCCGATTAGCTCGTTCCGCTTGACCATTGGACTGCGGGTGGGCCATCAAGAAAGCGTCAAGCGGATGTGCTCACGCTCACAAAACGCCTTCATGACTCCCTTGGACAAATTGGTGCCATTGTCCGTGATGATACTGTGTGGAAACCCAAACCGGAAAATCACCTTTTTGATGAACTGAACCGCCGTGGCCGCATCACACTTGCTAACAGGCTCTGCCTCCACCCACTTTGTAAATTTGTCGACCGCCACCAATAGGTGAGTCTTCTTGTCCTTGGACCTTTTGAAAGGTCCGACCATATCCAGCCCCCAAGCCGCAAACGGCCAAGTAACTGGAATCATCCTCAATTCTTGGGCCGGTACATGAGCACGTTTGGAAAACTTTTGGCAACCATCACATCGTCGGACCAGATCTTCTGCATCAGCATGGGCAGTCAACCAATAGAAACCGTGGCGGAACGCTTTGGCCACCAAGGACTTTGAACCGGCGTGGTGACCACAGTCCCCTTCATGGATCTCTCGCAATATCTCACAACCCTCCTCAGGGGACACACAACGCTGAAACGCCCCTGACACACTGCAATGATGCAACTCGCCATTAACAATGGTCATAGACTTAGACCGCCGAACTATCTACCGGGCCAACGTCTCATCTTCCGGTAACTCGCCCCGGTTCATGTATGCCAAATAAGGGAGCGTCCAATCCGGAATGACATGCAAGGCCGCCACCAACTGAGCCTCTGGATCAGGAATAGCCAAATCAACTTCATCAGGAAGCTTAAGCGACGGATTGTGCGAAGACATCAAGGAAGACGTTAGGCGGGACTGGTTTACGTTGAGAGCCCAGCCGGCTTAAAGCATCACCGCTTCGTTCTTCCGACGATCCACATGGTCCACCTGATATCCTTTAAAGTGCCCTGCGACAACATCCACCTCCCGACGGTATGTAGCCATGAGTGGATCTTTGGAATCCCAAGTACCTGATACTTGTTGGGCCACCAAGTCCGAGTCACCAAAGCATTTAACCCGGCTGAGATTCATTTCCTTAGCCATCCGGAGACCATGGAGCAAAGCTTCATACTCAGCTGCATTGTTAGTACAAAGGGAACATTAAGCGGAGAACATAACAGAACTTGTCACCTCGCTGGGAAGTTAATACGACTCCAGCCCCGAGCCCTCCAATTGCTCGGACCCATCAAAGTGGATGGTCCAATAGGTATGATCCGGCTTTTCTTCAGCGCTTGTAACTCCGTCCAATCATTAATGAAATCCACAAGTGCACGAGATTTTACCGCCGTCCGAGGCACATACCTTAAACCGTGCGGCCCCAGCTCTATAGCCCACTTAGCAATCCGGCCAGTCGCCTCCCGGTTCTGTATGATGTCACCCAAGGGAGCTGAACTGACCACCGTGATGGGGTGCCCCTGGAAATATTGTTTTAGCTTCCGGCTTGCCATAAAACCCCATATACCAGCTTCTGCCAATGTGGATATCTCTGCTTAGACTCAATGAGGACCTCGCCGATGTAATAAACCGCCGTTGAACCGGATACTCCTTCCCTGCCTCCTTCCGCTCCACCACGATGGCCACGCTTAATCGCCACGGCATTAGCAAAGCAACATATAACAGCAGCGGCTCTTTGTCAATGGGAGCGGCGAGAACGGCGGGTTGGCTAACCGCCGCTTCAAATCCTCCAATGCTTCATCGGCGGCTGAACTCCGCACAAACTGATCCGTCTTCTTGACATTCGGTACAAAGGAATGGCCTTCTCGCCTAGGCGGCTGATAAACCGGCTTAGCGCAGCAATCCGGCCTGCCAAACGCTGGACATCATTGATGCACTTTGGCTTAGCCAAGGAGGTGATAGCCGTGATTTTTTCCGGATTAGCTTCGATCCCTCTGTTGGACACGAAAGCCCAATAACTTGCGTGCCGGAACACCAAAGACGCACTTGGCGGGTTGAGCATCATCTTGTACACCCGCAAGTTGTCAAAAGTTTCCTTTAAATCCTCAATCAACGTTTCCTTCTGCCTTGACTTCACCACGATATCATCCACATAAGCGTGCCGCGTTCTACGGCCAATCTGTTCGTGCAAGCAATTACATCTTAACGCCGATAAGTTGCTTGGGCGCTCTTGAGCCCAAAAGGCATAGATACATAGCGAAGGCTCCAAAAGGGGTGATAAACGCCGTCTTCTCCTGGTCCTTAACCGCCATCTTAATCTGGTGATAACCGAATACGCATCCAAAAAGCTCAAACGCTCACAACCCGCCGTAGCATCAATAATCTGGTCAATGCGGGGGAGGGTGAAAGGATCTGCTGGACAAGCTTTGTTAAGATCTGTGTAATCCACACACATGCGCCAGGTGCCATTCTTCTTAAGGACCAACACCGGATTAGCAAGCCACTCTGGATGAAAGACTTCAACGATAAACCCTGCCGCTAAGAGCCTAACAACTTCCTCTCCAATGGCCTTGCGCCTTTCCTCATTAAACCGGCGAAGAAAGCGCTTTGCAGTGCATGCTTGGGGTCAACATTAAGAGTGTGCTCAGCGAGTTCCCTCGGTACACGGCTTCCATGCAAAAATGTCCCGATTCTCACGGATGAACTCGATGAGCGCGCTTTCCTATTTAGGATCCAAGTTGGCACTGATGGTGAACTGCTTGGACGAATCGCCGGGCACAAAATCAACAAGTTTCGTCTCAGCCGCCGATTTGAACTTCAAATCCGGATCGTGCTCTGTAGTTGGCTTCTTTAAAGGGGTCATATCCGCCGGGTCAACATTGTCTTTATAATATTTTAGTTCTTCAGTGGCACAAACCGACTCTGCATAAGCCGCATCACCTTCCTCGCACTCCAAAGCGATCCAGCGGCTCCCATGAATCGTTATCGTCCCTTTGTGACCCGGCATTTTCAGCTGCAAATAAACATAACAGGGCCGTGCCATAAACTTTGCATAAGCCGGCCGCCCGAAGAGGGCGTGGTAAGGGCTTTGAATTTTCACCACCTCAAACGTCAACGTTTCCGATCTGGAGTCATGTTCGTCCCTAAAGGCCACTTCCGAGCTATCTTACCGATCGGGTATGCCGACTTGCTAGGCACCACACCGTGAAACACATGTCTTGGACGGCCTAAGATGCCTATCCGTTAACCCCATACGCCGGAAGGTCTCGTAGTACGTGATGTTGATGCTGCTCCCTCCATCCATAAGCACCTTGGTAAACTTGTATCCTCCTACCGAGGCGCCACCACGGGGCTAATCGGCCGGATTGTAAATCCGGGAGGATGGTCCTCTGCTCCATACGATAGGTTGCTCACGACCAGCGTAGGTAATGCGGCGCAGCAGTTCAACAACACCGACCGCCCGCTTCAAGTTTTCGGTCTCGTCTGTCCAAGCTGGTGGTAAAGACGTAGTGCATCCACCGTTCAACTGCTTTGGGTTAATTTGGTAACCCGACTGCTGCTGTTGTTGATTGTAACCCCCTTGGTTCTGATTGTTCTGATTGTTCTGATTACTCTGATTGTTCTGATTACTCTGATTGCCTTGCCCGCCCGGATTACAACCGAACCCTGGGCCGGAATTTCCTCCACCGTAACCCGGGGCGGACCCTGAACCGCCGCCGGGCCCTTGATCATACCGGAAAGAGGTAGAGTTTTTGAACTCCTGCATAATATAACAATCCTTCCAAAGGTGGTTTGCGGTGCCTCCTTCGTCCCATGCTTCGGACAAGGTTGATTCAATATGTAATTCAGACGATCCGGATTGTGACCGCCCGGTTTGATTGCTTACCCTTGCGCCGCTGACCCTTGTCCTGCAGCGTTGGTGTTGGCTACAAAGCCCATGTTACCGCTTGCTTTTACGCTTGTTCCCTCCATTGCACTGCCGAATGATCTTTCTGGCCTCTCGAGTTGCTGTTCATTTTCCCTTCCCCACTTCGTCATCCTCAGACTCGGGATCCTTGGTACTATCAGAATCAGCATACTTTACCAAAACGCCCATTAGAGTGCCCATGTCATTGCAAAAACGCTTCATGCGACCCAGCTTCAATTTCAACGGTTCAAACCGACAATTGGCTTCCAAGGTTAAGATCGCGGAATCAGGGTTGATCCGGTCTGAAGAATGTAAAACTTCCAAACGGCGCACCCAATGGGTTGTGGATTCTCCCTCCGCCGGACACAAGCCGCTAAATCCACCACAGACATGGGCTGCTTACAGTGTCTTTGAAATTTTGAATGAACCGGTCCATAATCGGGTCCATGAACTGATCGAGTTAGGCGGCAAGTTCTTCAACCAAGTCCGGCCGTACCTTCCAACATCATTGTGAAATACTTCGCTGCAGCTTCATCCACATCCAGCATCTCCATGGCCATCTCATAGCTTTCTATCCATGCTTCGGAGCCAAATCGGCAAGATAATTGGGCACCTTGCGTGGCCCTTTGAAGTCTTTGGGCAAGCGACGTTGCATAAAGCGGGACGAGGCAAGGCACCCCAAAGAGCCGACGTGACCCCTGGTTCAAGATGGTCGGACGAACCGGCGCGAGCTGATGATCCTCGACAGTCTTGCTAACTCGGCCTCCCTCGTGCCTGGCGCGGTCCACTACCACTTGAGCATCTTGAAGCCACCCGCCCGGGTTGTTGCCGCGAGGCGAACCACGCCGCGCATTGCTTGACACGGCGGTTAAATCGGTGGCGTCGGTTATAGCTCCGGCTTGGGCGGGGTAGAGTGGATCCGATCCCGACCGTATGAATACGCTTCTGTTGAGCCAGGCCGTCTGAGGAGCTCCTTAACCCGGCGTGTCTCTACCGCTGTGGTGAATCACCTTCAATTGAATCGCCTCCAACCGTGCCGCAGCCGCAACAAGGTTATCCATCGGGTTGGAGTAGTGACCCGGAGGTGTCTGCCGCGATGCAGGCGCGCGGTATGATGGCGAGGCGGATCTATCACACGGGCTGAACCGTGGCGGCCGTCCCAGTGCTTCCGGCGGTTTACCACCGCGGCGGATTATCGTCCCCGCCTTACAGGGTATTGAAAGCTCTCTTCCTCGAAAACCCGAAGGTAAACGGGATCTGTACTTCCTTTTCATGACTTCATGTGACGCGCTCGATCCAAAGATGAGCCTATAAGCTGCGCATCCAAAGCGGCCGTTCGCCTGGCCGCCATCCTCACGTCGCGGCTGCCAGTCCGTTTAGCTTTAGTGATCTGTTCCCTCACCTTTGCAATCTCCGCATTGTGCAGGTCCCGATCCGGCGGGTTAGCCTCTGCCATGAGCACAGCCAATGCGTCGAAAAGCTCTGATAAAACTTGAGCCGGCGGGCGCCGCAGGCCTCCTTCCCGGCTGCCATCACCGTTGTTGAACCGGCGACCGAAGCGCCATGGTCGAAGAGTGAAGCGCCGCTATGCATCGGCCATGAAGATTCCAACCGGTTGGGTAGATCAAAGGTCCGAATACTCTCACCGTCGGAACAGCCCCGATCTAGCCATCTTGCAGGTGATGCAGGGACTCGATTTCTCCGGTGACGACTTCGTCGCCAGAGTAGACAACGGTTTCGCCGCCAGATGCTGATCCGTCCTCGTAGTCTCCGTGGGCGACTCCCACGAAGCACGCCGACCGCCCGGTTTAGCCAGGCAGGACTCTTCTTCGCCCGAGCCGTCTCGACGAGGTCGGTGCAGATGTCCGGCCGAGCCCTGGCTCGCCGATCTTGCCGATGAACACGTGTATGCTGCCAAAGGGGACCCGGTATCCGTACTCAACCGAGCCGGCGTCGGGGCCCCAGTCCGCATCGTCGATGTAGAGCTTGCCGCGACGACTCTTAGTCATCCGGCCCATAGCATAGCCTTCGAGTCCTTCGAACTTGCCCTCTAAGATCATCAAACCATCGTGCGAGAGCCCCACGGTGGGCGCCAACTGTCGTGGAATTGTCACGAAAGATGTCCTCATGAAAGGACTTAGTCGCAGGGCCATCGTACGGGTTAACCTAGAGGGGTTAAAGCGGACACAAAGACACGGGAGTTATACTAGTTCGGCCCCTTCGATGAAGGTAAAAGCCTACGCCTAGTTGTGATGGGATTGATGTGATTTCGCGCCTAGGGAGCAATAGCTTCGCCTCGACCTCGAATTCTCTGTCTCTAACTTCGCCGGGTCGTCCCCTTATATACACGGGTTGACGCCTTGGCCGGTCTCTGAAGTCCCGATCCGGCTCATACAAGTGTCCGGCTCGGTCTCTTCTCTCTTATCTTACAGCTCAAGTTACAAGACTAAGGCGGTTTACATGAATGGATCCTAATCCGCCTCTGGGCTTTGGGCCTCCTCCGTGGGCCCTGATCATGGATGAGGGTAACCCGGCCCCTTCAGGGCGGTTTACACTCAGTAGTTATATCCCCAACACGTTGCCTCTTATTGCTTTCAGAAGAATTCTAGTGTCAACATAGAACAACAGGAGTGTTGTGTTTAATCTTGGAATTTTTGGGGGTTCATTTGGCCTTTTTTATACATTACCTGGGTTTTGTAGGCATTTTATGTGCATATTTCAAATTTGAACTACAAGCACATGCTCCAATGCACCAAAGTTAGCTGAAAAATCACATGTGTGTCCTATGGTGAATTTCTAGGTCCCATGCAAGAGATTGGAATGAAATTCAAACACTAGGGCACTGTTTATTGCCGGCAAAACGTTGAGATGCCTGGTTTTTAAATTCTAGTAAATCCATAACTCGTCTGAAATTCATGGAACTTGGCATGCTCATGGAGCGGCATCAACATGTCATGGTAAAAAATTTGTCCCATTTGGGGCAGGTTCGAGTGTAAGCTTCTCACAAACCAGAGCTTCTCACAACAAGCATGATGGTTTCGATAGGGAACGTCCCACCTTTGGGGACGAAACGATATTCGTTGCCTCTTATTGCTTTCAATTTTTCTAGTGTCAACATAGAACAACAAGAGTGTTGTGTCAATTTTTGTGATTTTTCGGCGTTCGTTTGGACATTTTTATGCATTAACTTGATTTTCTAGGCATTTTATGTGCATAATTCAAATTTGAACTACAAGCACATGCTCCAATGCACTAAAGTTGGTTGAAAAATTGAATCAGTGTCCTTGGGCGAATTTCTAGGTCCCATGCAAGAGATGAGAATGAAATTCAAACATCAGGGCACTGTTGATTGCCGGCAAAACGTTGAGATGCCTGGTTTTTAAATTCTAGTAAATCCATAACTCGTCTAAAATTCATGAAACTTGACATGCTATCATGGAGAAGCATCTATATGCCGTGGTAAAAAAATTGTCCCATTCAGGGCAGGTTCGGGTATACGCTTCTCACAAACCAGAGCTTCTCACAACTAGCATGATGGTTTCAGTAGGGAACGTCCCACCTTTGGGTACGAAACGATATCCATTGCCTCTTATTGCTTTCATAAATTTTCTCGTGTCAAGATAGAACAACAGGAGTATTGTGTCAATTTTTGGGATTTTTCGTGGTTCGTTTGGATATTTTTATGCATTAACTGAGTTTTCAATGTATTTATGTGCATAATTCAAATTTGAACTACATGCACATGCTCCAGTGCATATAAATTGGTTGAAAAATCAAATATGTGTCCTTGGGAGCATGCTTAGGTCCCATGCAAGAAATAGGAATGAATTTCAAACACTAGGGCACCGTTGATTGCCGGCAAAACATTGAGATGCCTGGTTTTTAAATCCTAGTAAATCCAAAGCTCGTCTGAAATTCATGAAACTTGGCATGCTATCATGGAATGGCACCCGACATGCTGTGGCATTTTTCGTGTCCATTTTGAGAGAAGGTGTACTCGAATAATGACTGCCAACAAAGGCATTTTGAATAAATAGCTGCCACTTTAATATCTCAAACGTTTGTAGAATTCAAACAGTGTGCGTTCTTTTAACCATTCACGTGATGCCACGTGTCTTGGTTTTAATGGTTGTAGGAGGTGCCGTGCGGACAACTGCTTGACCTTGATCGAGCAGGAGGCGTCTGGCGCATCCAAGTCTTGTGCAGCTGACCGAGAGGCGTGCAAGCTGTCCTCCAATGCGCAGGCTCACTGGGAAGCGTGCGAGCTGTATGCTGTGTAGGCTCATTGGGAAGCGAGCCCTTTGACTTCCATGGCCGCCCGCCTTCCTCTCCATTAATTGCGCCCGAGCCGCTGTTTAATACGGGCGGCCTTACTGTTCGCCTCCCATTCCCCTCCCTCCCGCGGCCGCAGAACAATCATCTGCCACTAGTCCTCAAGTTTGGTGAAGTCGACTCCGAGCCAGAGGAGATAGAAAATAAGGAGGAATGGGGCCTCATGGACATGGCCCAGAACGAGCTGGCTGCGGCAGTTGCTACACCCGCTCCCGTCCTTGCTCCCATCCCCGCGCCCGCGCCAGCGACCATCCCCATAGCATTGATGGGCTGGTCGCCGAGCACTATCGCAGAGCGGAAGCCGCGGGCGTCAGCGAGGTATCCGCGGACCCGCACGAGCTCGTGTACATGCCAACGCCAGCGCCCGTGCACGTGTCTATGCGCGCCCCTCCACCCAATGTGGCGCCGACCCCTGTGCATTTGGCTGCACCCGCGCGCCCGTGCCCGTGCCCGTTCGCGCGCCCCCCTCGGTGGCATGGAATGCTGCCGTCGACCGCTACCTCTCAGCGGCGCCAGTTGCCGTCCTCCCGCACCCCGCCCGACGGTCGCGCGACGACATGATGTTTTATTTACAAGTGAAGAACATTTTGTGCTGCCTTGAAGACTTCAACAACGGCGTCCTGGAGGACGACAACGACAACAACGGCGCGGCACGCCGCCTCTACCGCCACCGGAAATAGTTTTTTTGGAGTTTAATACTGTATCTCGATTTCTCGATCATATGAATATAAATTCACGGTGTGACTGAATGAAATATATGCTTTGAACGAAGTTGCGTTTTTCTCTCTTAATGTACAGACTTATCAAATGATTTTCTTTTGAGAAAAACGTCAATGGTTTTTAAATATAAAACACTCATCGCAAACATTTTAGTTAGAACACCCGGATGCAAACCGACAGTTTCCCCAGGAAGCCAAGGGAAAATGTGCCGAGCAGGATTTCTGCATCCCTTCAACGCAAAAGGTTGTTTTGCATGACTCGTGTGCAACCACGTACAAACAATTGTGTAAGATTTGCATATCTGTCATTTTGGGTATGTTGCCATTTGTCAAACTGGAAAGATTGACATTTGTTTATCTAGTAACATTGCCATTTATCAACCTTATAACACTGCGATTTGTCAAAATATGCAGCTAAAAATCACTAGCACTATCTAATTTTTGTAACTAAAATCACTAGCACTGTTCATATGGACACCACTAGCAGGCATGAGTTGATGGACGCATATGCAAATGTACCATTGATTACATACAACAAGTCATCAGCCCACAACGACAACGAGGATACATGTTGGATTATAGATCATTTCCAACAAAACATTCTAGTACAGTTTTTCTCACACAACAAACAACAAAGCGATGAAATGAACTTCAGCTCAACCACTCGTCGGCATTGGAAATGCTTGCTTTGAACCAGAAGTGATTCTTTGGGAAGGGCCAGCTACTGTCAATCTCGAGACCAACGCATGACTGATCATCCAGGCTGAAGCGGCCTATGTCAGGACCCATATTGGGATGGTAGGGAAGCATAGCAATGTCCGAGGTATAGATACAGTTGCTTCTCATAAATGGTAGTAACGTTGTGTCAACAGAAGCTGGATCGCCGCCTTCCACCATCATTGGATAGTTTTGTCCAAGGAAGAGCGAGTTTCCTCCAAGGCTTTCAATAGTGAACCAGGGAGAAGGTGTTGGCGCTAGTACACTAGTATCCATCCCGAATACCCTGCAACGGATGTTGGAATAGGTCCGGAGAGTGCGACCATGCGAGACAACGCCTACTTCCTTAGTAACATCAGCAGCGCCCTGTATACAGACAAGAAGAAGAGGTGATCCATCGGAATAAGTTGCCAGGTGCCACTAAGTATATGGGTCCATCTCGTTGATACGTCTCCAACGTATCTATAATTTTTGATTGCTCCATGCTATATTATCTATTGTTTTGGACTATATTGGGCTTTATTTTACACTTTTATATTACTTTTGGGACTAGCCTATTAACCGGACGCCCAGCCCAGAATTGCTGTTTTTTGCCTATTTCAATGTTTCGAAGACACGAAATATCAAACGGAGTCCAAACGAAATGAAATCTTCGGGAACGTGATTTTCTCATCAGATAAGATCCAGGAGACTTGGGCACTCGGTCAAGAAAGGAGGGAGGCGGCGACGAGGGTGGAGGGCGCCCCCCTAGAGCGCGACCCCTGCCTCATGGGCCCCCCGAAGCTCCACCGATGTACTCCTTCCTCCTATATATGCCTACGTACCCCCAACAGATCATATACGGAGCCAAAAACCTAATTCCACCGCCGCAACTTTCTGTATCCACGAGATCCCATCTTGGGGCCTGTTTTGGAGCTCCGCCGGAAGGAGATTCCACCATGGAGGGCTTCTACATCATCATCATAGCCTCTCCGATGAAGTGTGAGTAGTTTACTTCAGACCTTCGGGTCCATAGTTAGTAGCTAGATGGCTTCCTCTCTCTTTTTGGATCTCAATACAATGTTCTCCCCCTCTCTTGTGGAGATCTATTCGATGTAATCTTCTTTTTGCGGTGTGTTTGTTGAGACCGATGAGTTGTGGGTTTATGATCAAGATTATCTATGAGCAATATTTGAATCTGCTCTGAATTCTTTTATGTATGATTGGTTATCCTTGCAAGTCTCTTCGAATTATCCGTTTGGTTTGGCCAACTAGATTGGTAGTTCTTGCAATGGGAGAAGTTCTTAGCTTTGGGTTCAATCTTGCGGTGTCCTTTTCCCAAAGGATGTGATAGGGTAGCAAGGCACGTATTGTATTGTTTCCATCGAGGATAACAAGATGGGGTATTTATCATATTGCATGAATTTATTCCTCTACATCATGTCATCTTGCTTAAGGCGTTACTCTGTTTTCATTAACTTAATACTCTAGATGCATGCTGGATAGCGGTCGATGAGTGGAGTAATAGTAGTAGATGCAAAAGGGTGAGTCGGTCTACTTGTCTCGGACGTGATGCCTATATACATGATCATACCTAGATACTCTCAGAACTATGCTCAATTCTGTCAATTGCTCAACAGTAATTCATTCACCCACCGTAAAATACTTATGGTCTTGAGAGAAGCCACTAGTGAAATCTATGCCCCCCCCCCCGGGTCTATTTTCATCATATTAATCTTCCTACGCTTTATTATTGCTTTGTTTTTTTACTTTGCCTTTTATTTTACTTTGCATCTTTGTACCAAAAATACCAAAAATATTATCTATCATCTCTATCAGATCTCACTCTCATAAGTGACTGTGAAGGGATTGACAACCCCTATTCGCGTTGGTTGCGAGGAGCTATTTGCTTTGTGTAGGTACGAGGGACTTGCGCGTGGCCTCCTACTGGATTGATACCTTGGTTCTCAAAAACTGAGGGAAATACTTATGCTACTCTGCTGTATCATCCTCTCCTCTTCGGGGAAACAAACGCAAGCTCAAGACGTAGCAAGAAGGATTTCTGGCACCGTTGCCGGGGAGTCTACGCAAAAGTCAACATACCAAGTACCCATCACAATCCCTTATCTCTCGCATAACATTATTTGCCATTTGCCTCTCGTTTTCCTCTCCCCCACTTCACCCTTGCCGTTTTATTTGTCCTCTCTTTTCCGTTTGCCTTCCTGTTGCCATGGCCGAATCAAAAAGAACTAAGGGTCCTTTCCAGGGTTCTAGTACCTTGGTTAACCCCTCTATCCTCTCTAAGCTCATAGATAATGATGCTACGGAAAGACCCACCGGGGTTACCAATGAGAGCTTAAATTATTTTGATGAAGATGACTCTGGAATTTTTTGTTATTTACTTGATGAGTCTTTAAAAGATGCTTGGGATAGGTTACTTAGGATTCGGGCTAGCTATGTACCACAGTATCAAATTGAGGTTTACTTAAAGAGTTTCTATGTTGGATTGCCCGCTTCTTTTAAATAAGTTTTAGACTCTATTTTTGATGAAGGTTTTGTTTAAGGGGACGCCATAGATACTTATGAAAGAATGAAAACTATATCCGGGCACCCCATGAATGATAAGGTTGAGTCTACCACTCTCTTATGCTTCTATCAAAACGAAATTATTAAAGAGATGAAATCTAGTTTAGATGCAAATTTCCGTAACGTGCTTAATCTCACTTCCTCCATTAATGGCAATGTTCTTTCCCAAAGTAGAAGGATTAATGCCATAGAAAGGAAATTTGCTCTTTTCTCTCCGAATATCAAAGATGACAATACCTAGATCTATCCTTGCTTTTATGCCTAGCTAGGGGCGTTAAACGATAGCGCTTGTTAGGAGGCAACCCAATTTTATTTTAGTTTTTTTGTTTTTGTTTCTGTTTAGGAATAAATAATCCATCTAACTTCTGTTTAGATGTGGTTTTATGTTTTAATTAGTGTTTGTGCAAGTTAAACCTATAGGATCTTCTTGGATAATAGTTATTTGATCTTGCTGTAATTTCCAGAAACTTTCTGTTCACGAAAACAATTGTTAAAAATCACCAGAACGTGATAAAATAATGATTTCAATTGATGCTGATCAATAAACAAATTGCCTAGGTCTTACTATTTCGGCTGAATTTTTGGAGTTCCAGAAGTTTGCGTTAGTTACAGATTACTACAGACTGTTCTGTTTTTGACAGATTCTGTTTTTCGTGTGTTGTTTGCTTATTTTGATGAATCTATGACTAGTAAAATAGTTTATAATCCATAGAGAAGTTGGAACACAGTAGGTTTAACACCAAAACAAATAAATAATGAGTTCATTACATTACCTTGAAGTGGTCTTTTGTTTTCTTTCGCTAACGGAGCTCACGAGATTTCTGTTGAGTTTTGTGTTGTGAAGTTTTCAAGTTTTGAGTGAATTTTTTTATGGACTATGGAACAAGGAGTGGCAAGAGCCTAAGCTTGGGGATGCCCATGGCACCCCCAAGATAATCCAAGGACACCAAATATTCAAAGCTTGGTGATGACCCGGAAGGCATCCCCTCTTTCGTCCACTTCCATCGGTAACTTTACTTGGAGCTATATTTTTATTAACCACATGATATGTGTTTTGCTTGGAGCGTCTTGTATTATTTGCGTCTTTGCTTTTAAGTTTACCACAATCATCCTTGCTGTACACACCTTTTGAGAGAGCCATACATGAATTGGAATTCGTTAGAATACTCTATGTGCTTCACTTATATCTTTTGAGTTTTATAGTTTTGCTCTATGTGCTTCACTTATATCTTTTGAGCTTTATAGTTTTGCTCTAGTACTTCACTTATATCTTTTAGAGCACGGTGGTGGATTTGTTTTAAAGAAAATATTGATCTCTCATGCTTCACTTAGATTATTTTGAGAGTCTTAAATAGCATGGTAATTTGCTTAAAATAATAATATGCTTGGCATTCGAGATTTGTAAAACTTTCTTTTGAGTGCGTTGAATACTAAGAAAAGTTTGATGCTTGATAATTGTTTTGAGATATGGAGGTGATAATATCAAAGTCGTGCTAGTTGAGTAGTTGTGAATTTGAGAAATGCTTGTGTTGAGGTTTGCAAGTCCCGTAGCATGCACGTATGGTAAACGTTATGTAACAAATTTGAAACATGAGGTGTTATTTGATTGTCCTCCTTATGAGTGGCGGTCGGGGACGAGCGATGGTCTTTTCCTACCAATCTATCCCCCTAGGAGCATGCGCTTAGTGCTTTGGTTTTTGATGGCTTGTAGATTTTTGCAATAAGTATGTGAGTTCTTTATGACTAATGTTGAGTCCATGGATTATACGCACTCTCACCCTTCCATCATTGCTAGCCTCTTATGTACCGTGCATTGCCCTTTCTCACATTGAGAGTTGGTGCAAACTTCGCCAGTGCATCCAAACCCCGTGATATGATACGCTCTTTCACACATAAACCTCCTTATATCTTCCTCAAAACAGCCACCATACCTACCTATTATGGCATTTCCATAGCCATTCCGAGATATATTGCCATGCAACTTTCCACCATACCGTTCTTCATGACACATTCATCATTGTCATATTGCTTAGCATGATCATGTAGTTGGCATAGTATTTGTGGCAAAGCCACCATTCATAATTCTTTCATGTCACTCTTGATTCATTGCATATCCCGCACATCACGGGAGGCATTCATATAGAGCCATACTTTGTTCTAGTATCGAGTTGTAATCATTGAGTTGTAAATAAATAAAAGTGTGATGATCATCATTTTCTAGAGCATTGTCCCAAAAAAAAGAGAAAGGCCAAAAGAAAAAAAAGAAGGCCGAAAAAAGAAATAAAAAGGGGCAATGTTACTATCTCTTTTTCCACACTTGTGCTTCAAAGTAGCACCATGTTCTTCATATAGCGTGTCTCATATATTGTGCTTCAAAGTAGCACCATGTTTTTCATATAGAGAGTTTCATATGTTGTCACTTTCATATACTAGTGGGAATTTTTCATTATAGAACTTGGCTTGTATATTCCAACGATGGGCTTCCTCAAATGCCCTAGGTCTTCGTGAGAAAGCAAGTTGGATGCACACCCACTTAGTTTCTTTTGTTGAGCTTTCATACATTTATAGCTCTAGTGCATCTGTTGCATGGCAATCCCTACTCCTTGCATTAACATCAATTGATGGGCATCTCCATAGCCCGTTGATTAGCCTCCTTGATGTAAGACCTTCTCCTTTTTTGTCTTCTCCACATAACCCCCATCATTATATTCTATTCCACCCATAGTGCTATGTCCATGGCTCGCGCTCATATATTGCGTGAAAGTTTATAGGTTTGAGATTACTAAAGTATGAAACAATTGCTTGGCTTGTCATCTGGGTTGTGCATGATGAGGGCATTCTTGTGTGACGAAAATGGAGCATGACTAAACTATATGATTTTGTAGGGATGAACTTTCTTTGGCCATGTTATTTTGAGAAGACATAATTGCTTAGTTAGTATGCTTGAAGTATTATTATTTTTATGTCAATATGAACTTTTGTATTGAATCTTTCGGATCTGAATATTCATACCACAATTAAGAAGAGTTACATTGAAATTATGCCAAGTAGCACTTCGCATCAAAAATTCTCTTTTTATCATTTACCTACTCGAGGACGAGCAGGAATTAAGCTTGGGGATGCATGATGCGTCTCCAATGTATCTATAATTTTTGATTGCTCCATGCCATATTATCTATTGTTTTGGACTATATTGGGCTTTACTTTCCACTTTTATATTACTTTTGGGACTAACCTATTAACCGGAGGCCCAGCCTGTAATTGCTGTTTTTTGTCTATTTCGGTGTTTGAAAAACGGAATATCAAACGGAGTCCAAACGGAATGAAATCTTCGGGAACGTGATTTTCTCGTCAGATAAGATCCAGGAGACTTGGACCCTCGGTCAAGAAAGGAGGGAGGCGACCACGAGGGTGGAGGGCGCCCCCCCCTAGGGCGGGCCCCCTGACTCGTGGGCCCCCTGAAGCTCCACCGACGTACTCCTTCCTCCTATATATACCTCGCACTTCAACAGATCGGATAAGGAGCCAAAACCTAATTCCACCACCGCAACTTTACGTATCCACGAGATCCCATCTTGGGGCCTGTTCGAGCTCCACCTAAGGATTCCACCATGGAGGGCTTCTACATCATCATCAGAGCCTCCGATGAAGTGTGAGTAGTTTACTTCAGACCTTCGGGTCCATAGTTAGTAGCTAGATGGCTTCTTCTCTCTTTTTGGATCTCAATACAATGTTCTCCCCCTCTCTCGTGGAGATCTATTCGATGTAATCTTCTTTTTGCGGTGTGTTTGTTGAGACCGATGAATTGTGGGTTTATGATCAAGATTATCTATGAGCAATATTTGAATCTTCTCTGAATTCTTTTTTTATGATTGGTTATATTTGCAAGTCTCTTTGAATTATCCGTTTGGTTTGGCCAACTAGATTGGTAGTTCTTGCAATGGGAGAAGTGCTTAGCTTTGGGTTCAATCTTGCGGTCTCCTTTCCCAGTGACAGTAAGGGCGGCAACGCACGTATTGAATTGTTGCCATCAAGGATAACAAGATGGGGTATTTATCATATTGCATAAATTTATTCCTCTACATCATGTCATCTTGCTTAAGGCGTTACTCTGTTTTCATTAACTTAATACTCTAGATGCATGCTGGATAGCGGTCGATGAGTGGAGTAATAGTAGTAGATGCAGGCAGGAGTCGGTCTACTTGTCTCGGACGTGATGCCTATATACATGATCATACCTAGATATTCTCATAACTATGCTCAATTCTGTCAATTGCTCAAGAGTAATTCATTCACCCACCGTAAAATACTTATGCTCTTGAGAGAAGCCACTAGTGAAATCTATGGCCCCCGGGTCTATTTTCATCATATTAATCTTCCTACGCTTTATTATTGCTTTGTTTTTTTACTTTGCCTTTTATTTTACTTTGCATCTTTATACCAAAAATACCAAAAATATTATCTATCATCTCTATCTGATCTCACTCTCGTAAGTGACTGTGAAGGGATTGACAACACCTATTCGCGTTGGTTGCAAGGAGTTATTTGCTTTGTGTAGGTACGAGGGACTTGCGCGTGGCCTCCTACTGGATTGATACCTTGGTTCTCAAAAACTAAGGGAAATACTTACGCTACTCTGCTGCATCATCCTCTCCTCTTTGGGGAAAACCAACGCAAGCTCAAGATGTAGCACTCGTCCTCATGCTCGTGATCATCAGCATCGTCATCTCCCCCTTGGTTATAAAAATTTAATAGTATAGGTGGTGGAATGTTCACAGGACCTTAGAAACACAAGAAGGTTAATTAATTAGTAAAGGGAAACTAGCTAACCCGCATGCATGTGGATGAAACAGTTATAATTAAGGTGGAAGACAAATGTACCGAAAGCATGATGATCCATGCAAAAACAAAGGCCACAGTGGTGGCAAGAACACAAGACCCTCGTATTGAATTGCATCACAGTAATCATCCGTGTACATAAATTGATTTTTGAGCAATATCCATCGAGGCGTGGAAGTAAGGAAGGCAACAAGCTTGTAGAAGATAGCAATAACTTCATAGTTCGAGTAATCCCAAGAGCGGCTGGGAACTCGAAAAATTGCTATCTTCCGTAGACGACAGTCACCATGATCGTATTTGAACTCACGTAGAACACCGGTGTACCCAACCTCTGGGCAGTCATCTGAGATTTTTGGAAGTGGAACCCGGTGACGAGTGTACACATTCACAAGTACCCACTCGCAGTTGTACCCAATGTAAACAACCCAATCTCCATTTGCGCCTGCCCAAGCCTTGCCCTCAAGCGATGGCATCTTAACATCATACGTATCATTATCAAGCGGCATCAACTTGCACAAGGCGAGGCTTCCCTCGTCCCTGCGCCAGTCAGCAGGGTCACAGCAAAGAAGATAGGGAAGATCAAACCGCTCCTGGACCCTTGGGTTCCTTGTAATGATGTTATTAGTTAAGTCGAGAATGGTCTTGAACGAACCTGCCGTGCTAGTCGAGGTGATAACGTCGCACCGACCAATGAGTTCCTCCACCGAGTCATCATTCAGATCGGGGCAAGAATAACAGGGTCGTTTCCAGCCTGTTGCCTCCATGGAGAAGATGGTCGAACAATGGCAGAAGGAAGGGTGAAGGCGAATGGAGGAGGGAGGAAGAGCGTGAGATAGCAGTTCCAAATCGAGAGGGAAAGGCGAAGAGGCGGTGGATGCTTTACGGTACAAGAAGAGGCGCCTGGGGAGCGAACGGTTGCCACAGAGGTCACACACTGACGACAAGGGCCGAGTGAACCGCATGCATATATCGCACACACCTTGATCTGGTTGACCGTTTCTTTTGTGTTGCCTAATCGCAAACAGTTCATCCGAGTGAACCGTATGCTGTATATCACGCACACACCTTCATCTGGCTGACCGTTTCTTTTGTGTTGCCTAATCACAAATAGTTCATCCAAGTGAACCATATGCTGTGTATCGCACATGCCTTCATCTTGCTGTCCGTCTCTTTTCTTCCTCCTCATCGCAAACAGTTAATTGAACTAAATCGTATGCCCTTCATCGCACACGCAACAAAAACCTGAACCGTGTTTGATGCATCTGTCATCGCAAATGTTTTATACATTTCTGACGATTTTCATACAACACCATTTACGATTATTGCATCGCACACAGTTTCTCAAAGGGTCTCAGATCGTAGTGTCGCATTAGCAGCATCCTGCAGTAGTGAACGAATATCTTGCCTTCGGATCTTTGATAGAAGGTGTACCCAATAGTCTCCTTTGGGTATCCTATGAGGACACATTTCTCCGATTTGGGTTCGAGCTTATCAGGTTGAAGCTTTTTCACATAAGCATCGCAGCCCCAAATTTTAAGAAACGACAACTTGGGTTTCTTGCCAAACCACAGTTCATATGGCGTCATCTCAACGGATTTAGATGGTGCCCTATTTAACGTGAATGCAGCCTACTCTAAAGCATAACCCCAAAACGATAGTGGTAAATCAGTAAGAGACATCATAGATCGCACAATATCTAATAAAGTGTGGTTACGACGTTCGGACACACCATTAAGCTGTGGTGTTCCAGGTGGCGTGAGTTGGGAAAATATTCCGCATTGTTTCAAATGAAGACCAAGCTCATAACTCAAATATTCTCCTCCACGATCAGATCGTAGAATCTTTATTTTCTTGTTACGATGATTTTCCACTTCACTCTAAAATTCTTTGAACTTTTCAAATGTTTCAGACTTATGTTTCATCAAGTAGATATAACCATATCTGCTCAAATCATCTGTGAAGGTCAGAAAATAACGATACTTGCCGCGAGCATCAACACTCATCGGAATGCATACATCAGTATGTATTATTTCCAACAAGTCTGTTGCTCGCTTCATTGTTCCGGAGAACGGAGTCTTAGTCATCTTGCCCATGAGGCATGGTTCGCAAGCATCAAATGATTCATAATCAAGTGATTCCAAAAGCCCATCAGAATGGAGTTTCTTCATGCGCTTTACACCAATATGACCTAAAGGGCAGTGCCACAAATAAGTTGCACTATCATTATTAAACTTATATCTTTGGGCTTGAATACTATGAACATGTGTATCACTACTATCAAGATTTAGTAAAAATAGACCACTCATCAAGGGTGCATGACCATAAAAGATATTATTCATATAAATAGAACAACCATTATTCTCTGATTTAAATGAATAACCGTCTCGCATAAAAAAAGATCCAGATATAATATTCATGCTCAACGCTGGCACCAAATAACAATTATTCAGGTCTAAAACTAATCCCGAAGGTAGATGTAGAGGTAGCGTGCCGACGGTGATCACATCGACTTTGGAACCATTCCCCACGTGCATCGTCACCTCGTCCTTAGCCAATCTTCGCTTAATCCATAGCCCCTGTTTCGAGTTGCAAATATTAGCAACAGAACCAATATCAAATACCGAGGCGCTACTGCGAGCATTAGTAAGGTACACACATATAACATGTATATCAAATATACCTTTCACTTTGCCATACTTCTTCTCCGCAAAATACTTGGGGCAGTTCCGCTTCCAGTGACCAGTCCCTTTGCAGTAGAAGCACTCAGTCTCAGGCTTAGGTCCAGACTTGGGCTTCTTCACTTGAGCAGCAACTTGCTTGTCGTTCTTCTTGAAGTTCCCCTTCTTCCCTTTACCCTTTTTCTTGAAACTGGTGGTCTTGTTGACCATGAACACTTGATGCTCCTTCTTGATTTCTACCTCCGCAGCCTTTAGCATTGCGAAGATCTCGGGAATCGTCTTGTCCATCCCTTGCATATTATAGTTCATAACGAAGCTTTTGTAGCTTGGTGGCAGCGATTGAAGAACTCTGTCAATGACACTATCAACTGGAAGATTAACTCCCAGCTGAGTCAAGTGATTGTGGTACCCAGACATTCTGAGTATATGCTTACTGACAAAACTATTCTCCTCCATTTTGCAGCTGTAGAACTTATTGGAGACTTCATATCTCTCAATCCGGGCATTTGCTTGAAATATTAACTTCAACTCCTGGAACATCTCATATGCTCCATGACGTTCAAAACGTCGTTTAAGTCCCGGTTCTAAGCCGTAAAGTATGGCACACTGAACTATCGAGTAGTCATTAGCTTTACTCTGCCAGGTGTTAACAACATCTGGCGTTGCTCCTGCAGCGGGTTTGGCACCCAGCAGTGCTTCCAGGACGTAATTCTTCTGTGCAGCAATGAGGATAATCCTCAAGTTACGGACCCAGTCTGTGTAAGTGCTACCATCATCTTTCAACTTAGCTTTCTCTAGGAACGCATTAAAATTCAACGGAACAAAAACACGGGCCATTTATCTACAACAACATAGACATGCAAAATACTACCAGGTACTAAGTTCATGATAAATTAAAGTTCAATTAATTATATTACTTAGGAACTCCCACTTAGATAGACATTCCTCTAATCTTCTAAGTGATCACGTGATCCATATCAACTAAACCATGTCCGATCATCACGTGAGATGGAGTAGTTTTCAATGGTGAACATCATTATGTTGATCATATCTACTATATGATTCATGCTCGACCTTTTGGTCTCAATGTTCCGAGGCCATATCTGCATATGCTAGGCTCGTCAAGTTTAACCCGAGTATTCTGTGAGTGCAAAACTGGCTTACACCCGTTGTATGTGAACGTAGAGCTTATCACACCCGATCATCATGTGGTGTCTCGGCACGATGAACCGTAGCAACGGGGCATACTCAGGGAGAACACTTGTACCTTGAAATTTAGTGAGAGATATCATCTTATAATGCTACCGCCGTACTAAGCAAAATAAGATGCATAAAGGATAAACATCACATGAAATCAATATAAGTGATATGATATGGCCATCATCATCTTGTGCCTTTATCTCCATCTCCAAAGCAACGTCATGATCACCACCCTCACCAGCTTGACACCTTGATCTCCATCGAAGCATCGTTGTCGTCTCGCCAACTATTGCTTCTACGACTATCACTACCCTTACTGATAAAATAAAGCAATTACATGGCGATTGCATTTCATACAATAAAGCAACAACCATATGGCTCCTGCCAGTTGCCGATAACTGTGTTACAAAACATGATCATCTCATACAACAATTTATATAATCACGTCTTGACCATATCACATCACAACATGCCCTGCAAAAACAAGTTAGACGTCCTCTACTTTGTTGTTGCAAGTTTTACGTGGCTGCTACGGGCTTAGCAAGAACAATTCTTACCTACGCATCAAAACCACAACGATTTTTCGTCAAGTTATTTGCTGTTTTAACCTTCAACAAGGACCGGGTGTAGTCACACTCAATTCAACTAAAGTTGGAGAAACATACACCCACTAGCCACCTGTGCGCGAAGCACGTCGGTAGAACCAGCCTCACGTAAGCATACGCGTAATGTCGGTCTGAGCTCCTTCATCCAACAATACCGCTGAATCAAAGTATGACATGCTAGTAAGCTGTATGACTATTATCGCCCACAACTCTTAGTGTTCTACTCGTGCATATAACATCTACGCATAGACCTGGCTCGGATGCCAGTGTTGGGGAACGCAGTAATTTCAAAAAAATTCCTATGCACACGCAAGATCCATCTAGGTGATGCATAGCAACGAGCGGGGAGAGTGTTTCCACGTACCCTCGTAGACTGAAAGCGGAAGCGCTTAGTAACGCGGGTGATGTAGTCGAACGTCTTGGCGATCCAACCGATCCAAGTACCGAACGCACGGCACCTCCACGATCTGCACATGTTCAGCTCGGTGACGTCCCTTGTACTCTAGATCCAGCTGAGGCCAAGGGAGAATTTCGTCAGCACGACGGCATGGCGACAGTGATGATGAAGTTACCGATGCAGGGCTTCACCTAAGCTCTACAACGATATGACCGAGGTGGAAATCTGTGGAGGGGGGCATCATACACGGCTAAGACAATTGTCAACTTGTGTATTCTAGGGTGCCCCTGCCCCCGTATATAAAGGAGCAAGGGGGAGGCCGGCCGGCCCTCATGGGGCACGCCCCAAGTAGGATTCCTACTAGGAATCCTATTCCTAGTAGGTTTCCAACAAGGGAAGAGAGAGGGAGAGGAAGGAGAGGGAGAGAGGGAGGGAAAGAGGGGGTGCCCCCCCTCTTTGTCCTATTTGGACTCCTCAAGGGGGGGAGCCCTAAGGCCCCCTCCTCTCTCTCTCACAAGGCCCATGTTGGCCCATTAGTTCCCCCGGGGGTTCCGATAACCCCCCGACACTCCGATATTTATCCGGTGACCCCCGAAACTCATCCGGTGTCCGAATAACATCGTCCAATATATCAATCTTTATGTCTCGACCATTTCGAGACTCCTCGTCATGTCCGTGATCACATCGGGGACTCCGAACTACCTTCGGTACATAAAAACACATAAACTCATACTACCGATCGTCATTGAACGTTAAGCGTGCGGACTCTACGTGTTCGAGAACTATGTAGACAGGACCGAGACTCATCTCTGGTCAATAACCAATAGCGGAACCTGGATGCTCATATTGGTTCCTACCTATTCTACGAAGATCTTTATCGGTCAAACCGCATAACAACATACGTTGTTCCCTTTGTCATCGGTATGTTACTTGCCCGAGATTCGATCGTCGGTATTATCATACCTAGTTCAGTCTCGTTACCAGCAAGTCTCTTTACTCGTTCTGTAATGCATCACCCCGTAACTAACTCATTAGTCACATTGCTTACAAGGCTTATAGTGATGTGCATTACCGAGAGGGCCCAGAGATACCTCTCCGACAATCTGAGTGACAAATCCTACTCTCGATCTATGACAACTCAACAAACACCATCCGAGACACCTGTAGAGCATCTTTATAATCACCCAGTTACGTTGTGACGTTTCATAGCACAAAAGGTGTTCCTCTGGTATTCGGGAGTTGCATAATCTCATAGTCAGAGGAACATGTATAAGTCATGATGAAAGCAATAGCAATAAAACTCAACAATCATAATGCTAAGCTAACAGATGGGTCTTGTCCATCACATCATTCTCTAATGATGTGATCCCGTTCATCAAATGACAACACATGTCTATGGTTAGGATACATAACCATCTTTGATTAATGAGCTAGTCAAGTAGAGGCATACTAGGGACACTGTTTTTGTCTATGTATTCACACATGTACTACGTTTCTGGTTAATACAATTCTAGCATGAGTAATAAACATTTATCATGATATAAGGAAGTATAAATAACAACTTTATTATTGCCTCTAGGGTATATTTCCTTCACGTATATAACCTTCCAATATATCAATCTTTACCTCTCGACCATTTCAAGACTCCTCGTCCTGTCCGTGATCTCATCCGGGACTCCGAACAAACTTCGTTCATCAAATCACATAACTCATAATACAAATCGACATCGAACGTTAAGCGTGCGGACCCTACGGGTTCGACAACTATGTAGACATGACCGAGACACATCTTCGGTCAATAACCAGGAACCTGGATGCTCATATTGGCTCCTACATATTATACGAAGATCTTTATCGGTCAAACCGCATAACATCATACGCCATTCCCGTTGTTATCGGTATGTTACTTGCCCGAGATTCCATCGTCAGTATCTTCATACCTAGTTCAATCTTGTTACCGGCAAGTCTCTTTACTCATTCTGTAATGCATCATTCCGCAACTAACTCAGTAGTGACATTGCTTGCAAGGGTTATAGTGATGAGCATTACCGAGAGGGCCCAAAGATACCTCTCCGATACACGGAGTGAGAAATCCTAATCTTGATCAATGACAACTCAACAAACACCTTCGGAGACACCTATAGAGCATCTTTATAATCACCCAATTACGTTGTGACGTTTTATAGCACACAAAGTGTTCTTCCAGTATTCGGGAGTTGCACAATCTCATAGTCAGAGGAATATGTATAAGTCATGAAGAAAGCAATAGAAATAAAACTAAATGATGCTATGGTCAGAGGAATATGTATATGTATAAGTCATGCTAAGCTAACGGATGGGTCTTGTCCATCACATCATTCTCTAATGATGTGATCCATTTCATCAGATGATAGCACATGTCTATGGTCAGGAAACTTAACCATCTTTGAGTAACGAGCTAGTCAAGTAGAGGCATACTAGGGACACTCTGTTTGTCTATGTATTCACACATGTACTAAGTTTCCAGTTAATACAATTCTAGCATGAATAATAAACATTTATCATGATATAAGGAAATATAAATAACAACTTTATTATTGCCTCTAGGGCATATTTCCTTCAGTCTCCCACTTGCACTAGAGTCAATAATCTAGATTACATAGTAATGATTCTAACACCTATGGAGTCTTGGTGCTGATCATGTTTTGCTCATGGAAGAGGCTTAGTCAACGGATCTACAACATTCAGATCCATGTGTATCTTGCAAATTTCTATGTCTCCCTCCTTGACTTGATCACAGATGGAATTGAAGCGTCTCTTAATGTGTTTGGTTCTCTTGTGAAATCTGGATTCCTTCGCCAAGGCAATTGCTCCAGTATTGTCACAAAATATTTTCATTGGACTTGATGCACTAGGTATTACACCTAGATCAGATATGAACTCCTTCATCCAGACTCCTTCACTTGCTGCTTCCGAAGCAGCTATGTACTCCACTTCACACGTAAATCCCGCCACGACGCTCTGCTAGGAACTGCACCAACAGATAGCTCCACCATTATATAAATACGTATCCAGTTTGTGACTTAGAGTCATCCGGATCAGTGTCAAAGCTTGCATCGACGTAACGGAGGGAGTCCTAGATTAAGGGGTCCTCAGGCGTCCGGCTGTGATACGTCGGCCGGACTAATGGGCTGTGAAGATACAAGACCGAAGACTCTCTCCCGTGTCCCGATGGGACTCTCATTGGCGTGGAAGGCAAGCTTGGCGCCCTGATACGAAGATTCCTTTCTCTGTAACCGACTTTGTACAACCCTAGTCCCCTCCGGTGTCTATATAAACTGGAGGGCTTAGTCCGTAGAGGCAATCATAATCATAGTCATACAGGCTAGACTTTTAGGGTTTTAGCCATTATGATCTCGAGGTAGATCAACTCTTGTAATACTCATATTCATCAAGATCAATCAAGCAGGAAGTAGGGTATTACCTCCATAGAGAGGGCCCAAACCTGGGTAAACATTGTGTCCCCGTCTCCTGTTACCATCAACCTTAGATGCACAGTTCGGGACCCCCTACCCGAGATCCGCCGGTTTTGACACTGACATTGGTGCTTTCAGTGAGAGTTCTGCTGCGTTGTCTTCAAGAGGTTTGATGGCCCCATCAATCATTTACAACAATGCTGTCCAGGGAGAAGTCTTCCTCCCCGGACAGATCTTCGTATTCAGTGGCTTTGCACTACGGGCCAACTCGCTTGGCCATCTAGAGCAGATCGACAGCTACGCCCCTGGCCATCAGGTCAGATTTGAAAGCTTGAACTACTTTGCTGATATCCGCGGAGACTTGATCTTCGATGGATTCGAGCCCACGGCAGCCGCTTCTTGCCGTCGTGATGAACATGACTTAAATCTATCATCGGACCACACCCTGGAGATAGCGCCTGTAACTGCTCTGGCCCTAGATCCGGAGTAGATCGCACCGTCCGAGGGCGGGAAGCTCAAGCCCGCCATGGAAGCCGCAGACTCAGCGGCGTTGGAGCCGCACACAGACCCAATCTCGGGTGGAATCTGCGCCACAGGAGCCTCAGACTCGTTTCCGGCTACAAGTTCTGAACCACTTGCGTCCGCGTACCGCAAGCTTGATCGGACATCGATCGTCAAATTCAGCTCCGTGGACATCTTCCGGCACTCACCTTTAGGCGATGTGCTAAATTCATTAAAAACACTCTCTTTAGCGGGGGACTCACAACCGAACTATATCTGGTTTGAACTAGAGGCCGATGACGGAGAATTCCGCTTCCCACCCACCGCCCA
This sequence comes from Aegilops bicornis, assembly GCA_021605145.1. Lineage (NCBI taxonomy): Eukaryota > Viridiplantae > Streptophyta > Magnoliopsida > Poales > Poaceae > Aegilops > Aegilops bicornis. The sequence goes on from CM038671.1 coordinate 169,632,566, forward strand.
CTTCATAGCCATTGTCGAAGAGTTAACCGACACACTCGATTACGGCTCCGAAGACATCGACGGTATAGACGACGATGCCAAAGAGGAGCAGGGCCAAAACCCGCCGTTTACCGGGTGCTGGACGGCCATGTCTTCGTACGACATGTACATGGTGGACACACCTAAAGAGAACAATGGCGATAACGAGGAAGATCTAGTCGAGGATGAACCTCCTAAGATACAGCCAAAGCGCCGACATCAGTGGCGCCGCTCTAAATCACGCCACAGAAAAAATAGCAATACCGGCACAGGAGAAGATAACACTCCGGACGGTGCCGAAGACAGAGAAGACCCCGACGAGCAAACTGCCGAACAGGATGATCGGGAAGATGGGCAAGTTAGCCCTGATGAACATGCCATAAACGAAGACTCGGAGGACAGCAATTATCTACCACTCTACGAGGAGGAGGTGAGCCTCGGTGACGAAGACTTCATTGTACCCGAGGAACCTCTCGAGCAGGAGCGTTTTAAGCGCCGGCTAATCGCCACTTCAAGGAGCCTGAAAAAGACGCAGCAGCAGCTTCAAGCTGATCAGGATCTGCTCAAGGACAGATGGACTAATGTCCTGGCGGCCGAGGAATACGGCCTCGAGCGCCCAACCAAATGTTATCCGAGGCGCAAATTGCTACCTCAGTTCGATGACGAGCCGCTGGAGCCAGTACCATCGTCGCGCAACGCAGCTGACTGATCACCACGTGGCCGGGACAAAGCGGCAACTCAAGCCGAACACCAGCCAGCACCACCTCACCGTAAAGGCAGAGATAAAACAGCTTGGGGACATACATATGACCTGCGGCAAAACTTGGACAGTAGAGTAGGGCAGAACGAATCGATCTATGGATCACGGGGGCATGCCACGACACGCGACAACGGCTACCTAGCCGGACGCAACAATCATTATCACGCCCGGGCCGAGAACCGCAGACGGACTCCATCTGAGCTACGTCGCGACGTGGCCCACCGCACACCCCCTTTGCTTCACTGACGAGGTAATGAGCACGAATTCCCAGAAGGGTTTAAACCCATGAATGTCGAATCATACGATGGAACAACATATCCCGCGGTATGGATTGAAGATTTTCTTCTCCATATCCACATGGCCCGCGGTGATGATCTCCATGCCATCAAATACCTCCCACTAAAACTAAAAGGACCAGCGCGACACTGGCTAAACAGCCTTCCAGAGAACTCCGTTGGCAGCTGGGAAGACCTGGAAGACGCCTTTCGCGATAACTTCCAAGGCACATATGTCTGGCCACCAGATGCCGATGACTTAAGCCACATCATCCAGCAGCCCGGAGAGTCAGCCAGGAAGCTCTGGACTAGGTTCTTAATTAAAAAGAACCAAACTGTTGATTGTCCGGACGCTGAAGCCCTCGCGGCCTTCAAACACAGCATCCGGGAAGAGTGGCTCACCCGCCACCTCGGTCAAGAAAAACCAAAATCCATGGCAGCCCTTACCGCTCTAATGACCTGCTTTTGCGTGGGAGAAGACAGCTGGCTCGCGCATAGAGGCAACAGCGCCAGCGATCCAGACACTTCCGAAGTCCAAGACGGCAACGGCAAGCCACGACGCAATAAACACAAGCGTCGCAATAATAATGAAAGAACGCAAGACGCGGCGGTCAACGCCGGATTCAGCAGCTCCAAACCCGGTCAACGGAAAAAGCCATTCAAGGCAAATAGAGACGGACCATCCAATCTAGACAAGATACTGGATTGGCCCTGCCAGATTCATGGCACCCCCGATAAACCAGCTACTCACACCAACATAAGTTGTTGGGTCTTCAAACAAGCCGGCAAGCTTAATGCCGAACACAAGGGGAAGGGGACGCCCAGTGACAGCAATGACGAAGAGACTCGCCAGCCAAATACCGGGTGTCAGAAGCAACTTCCCCCCGAAGTGAAAAACATAAACATGGTATACGTGACACACACCCCTACAGGGGAGTGCATGCGCGCACTTCGGGACGCATACACCATAGAGCCGTTACCACCAAAATTTAGCCATATCCGTCCCGAAGGTTCAGCGGCTCTGATTATCGGTCCAATTATCGATGGGTTCCATCTCTCAAAAGTCCTTGTGGACGGCGGCAGTAGCCTTAATCTACTCTACCAACACACTGTCCGCAAAATGGGCATCGATCCTTCAAGAATCAAGCCCACCAGAACTACCCTCAAGGGAGCAGTACCCGGCGTAGAAGCTCACTGCACGGGCTCCATCACATTGGAAGTCGTTTTTGGTTCGCCGAACAACTTCCGAAGCAAAGGCTTGACCTTTGATATTGTCCCGTTCCGTAGTAGCTGCCATGCACTTCTGGGGCGTACCGCTTCTGCTCGTCTTAACACGGTCCCACTCTACTCCCGCGGAAAACTTAAGATGCCCGGTCCACATGGCGTCATAACAATAAATGGAAATACATAACACTCCCTCCGTACAGAGGATCATACTATGGCTACTACAGCCAAAATACAAAGCGATCGCATCAAGCCGCATATCTCATCGGCCATTAAGCCGCCGGTCTCTATTAAATGGAACCGAACAATCTCAGAGCTGGATTAGCAGTTCAGCCTCTGTCGTTCGCCTCATATACCCACGAAGTTTGTACCGCGCATACATAATTATGTACTTAAAATATCCTGGTCATCGGCGGAGGCACAATACGGACATGCCTGCAAACACTCCCATAGCCTCCTTTTCTTTTCTAACTATTTTTTATATTTTACCACAGGTGGCTCAAAGACTGGTCATCTTACGGACTCTTTTGGAGTTTGCCTTCATACACTTACCCAAAGGCTATTCCTGTTAATGAGTCCTTTCACCGAGGCAAGGCGGCGCAGACGTGGGACAGGAGGTCCAAATAAGTTTTTGTAGACCGCACTCTCTATTTCGAGCCTGTAAAGTGCCTTCTCCCTCAGCTTTCGACCACCGGCATGTCAAATAGCCTGGGTCGCGGCGTTATTATCTGTAAAATGGCAATTGACATATCAATCAGGTTCCAGTGAACATAATCTGTATTCAGTATTCGCTTTTTCTAAAGAACTGGATTTTGTTTCCTCGGTTGTTTCACGCACACACCTCGGCGGAAATTGCCAGGGGCTCAATATAGGAACAAATGAATAGCCGGCAAGTCCAAAAAGCTTCGTAGCACACTTCGGCATCACGAGTTTGGCCTTATATGCATCAGCTCCGAATCATGTCTTTGGTCAATAGTTGGGTTGCCCGGCTCCTGTGCTTACTACCTTGCGTTCCGCTCTATCGGCTAGGGTAGTAAAGGGAGAACTACTGCGATTGTGTCCTGGTTTATCCGGATGAGCACCTCCGTAGATAAAGCCGAAAACTGATTGTCATGATGCGGCGAGAGCTGGTCAACCACTCGATGACTTATCAGAATCTTTCGCGATTCCTTCCATATTACACGAAGGACCGTTCTTCTGGTCACCTATGTAACGCACCGCATTCGGACAACTACGTACATACCAGGGGCTACATCGTAGACCCACCGTCAAACTCCTATTGCTAAGTGAAAGTGTTAAAGCCCTATAGTCCAATTACCTAGTTCGCCACATTGACACCTCCTTCACGGACCAAGACATTGGGTCAAGAGTGATCAAGTGCTTTTCCGAACACCCCCGTATTTTATGCGAGGGGGCTGAAGCCGACGACTGGAAGACTTTCAGATTATACAAAAACGGCCGCACAGGAGGAGCCAAAACTTTTAGGCATAGCCTTAAAATATCATAACATTGTTTTTACAATTTCAATACATTTCACTCGAATATTATATCTTTCGAGCACTGACCGTCTATCAAGCGGGCACCCTCTAAGACATCCTCCAAATAATGCTCTGGCATGTGATGGTCCTTGCCCTTGGGTGGACATTTCACTGCAATATCGGTGGCCTCCATCTTCGCCCAGTACGTCTTGATGCGGGGAAAGGCCATCTGTGCACCTTCAATGCATGTTGACCGCTTAACGGTGTCGATACGCGGCACCGCATTTATACGTCTCCATCGTATCTACTTTTCCAAGCACTTTTGCCCTTGTTTTGGACCCTAACTTGCATGATTTGAATGGAACTAACCCGGACTGACGCTGTTTTCAGCAGAATTGCCATGGTGTTATTTTTGTCCAGAAATAAAAGTTCTGGAATGACCTGAAACTTCATAGAGAATATATTTGGACTTAATGAAAAATACTGGCGAAAGAATCAAGGCCAGGGGCCCACGCCCTGCTCACGAGGGTGGGGGCACGCCCACCCCCTGGGCGCGCCCCCTGCCTCGTGGGCCCCCTGGTGCTCCACTGATCTCAACTCCAACTCCATATATTCACGTTCGGGGAGAAAAAAATTAGGGAGAAGGATTCATCACGTTTTACGATATGGAGCCGCCGCCAAGCCCTAATCTCTCTCAGGAGGGCTGATCTGGAGTCCGTTCGGGGCTCCGGAGAGGGGAATCCGTCGCCATCGTCATCATCAACGTTCCACCATCACCAATTTCACGATGCTCACCGCCGTGCGTGAGTAATTCCATCGTAGGCTTGCTGGACGGTGATGGTTTGGATGAGATTTACCATGTAATCGAGTTAGTTTTGTTAGGGTTTGATCCCTAGTATCCACTATGTTCTGAGATTGATGTTGCTATGACTTTGCTATGCTTAATGCTTGTCACTAGGGCTCGAGTGCCATGATTTCAGATGTGAACCTATTATGTTTTCATGAATATATATGAGTTCTTGATCCTATCTTGCAAGTCTATAGTCACCTATTATGTGTTATGATCCGTTAACCCCGAAGTGACAAAACTCGGGATACTTACCGGTGATGACCGTAGTTTGAGGAGTTCATGTATTCACTAACTATTAATGCTTTGGTTCGGTACTCTATTAAAAGGAGGCCTTAATATCCCTTAGTTTCCAATAGGACCCCGGTGCCACGGGAGGGTAGGACAAAAGATGTCATGCAAGTTCTTTTCCATAAGCACGTATGACTATATTCGGAATACATGCCTACATTACATTGATGAACTGGAGCTAGTTCTGTGTCACCCTAGGTTATAACTATTGCATGAGGAATCGCATCCGACATAATTATCCATCACTGATCCAATGCCTACGAGCTTTTCACATATTGCTTTTCGCTTAGTTAATTTTCCGTTGCCACTATTATAATTACTACAAAACTATTACTGTTACTTTTGCCACCGTTACCGTTACTTCCATACTACTTTGCTACTAAATACTTTGCTGCAGATACTAAGTTATCCAGGTGTGGTTGAATTGACAACTCAACTGCTAATACTTAAGAATATTCTTTGGCTCCCCTTGTGTCGAATCAATAAATTTGGGTTGAATACTCTACCCTCGAAAACTGCTATGCGATCCCCTATACTTCGGGTTATCAAGACTATTTTCCGCACCGTTCTGTCGGGAGCATAACTCTATTCTTTGAGTCACTTGGGATTTATATCTGCTGGTCACTATGAGGAACTTGAAAGACGAGAAAACCAAAATTTATCCCTCAACTACGAGGGGAGGTAAGGAACTGCCATCTAGCTCTACACTTGATTCACCTTCTGTTTTGAGTAAGCTTGCGACACCTAAACCTGCTTCTGCTATTAATTCTAATATGTCGCATGTTATTGATGATGCCACTTCTGCTATGCATGATACTTATGATGAAACTACTTCTATGCTTGATAATATTGTGCCACTATGTGAATTTCGGGATGAACAACTTGCTAGGGCTAGAGAGAATGAAATTATTGAGACTGATAATATTGATGAAAGTGATGATGAAGATTCTCCCCCTAGATATGAATTGCCTCACAGCTCGAGGGTTATGTTATGGATGAAGAAACTGCTAGAGACTTTCTTGCTTGCAATGATAGATATGATCTTAAGAAATTATTAGCTAAGCTGAAAGAAAAATCTTTGAATGCTAGAATGAAATATGACCCTGCTTTTGCTACTTCACCTATCTCGTATTCTTGATAAGGATTATGATTTCTCGACCTGAGATAATTACTTTGGTTGAATCTGATCCTTTTTATGGCTATGAATCTGAAACTGTTGTGGCACATCTTACTAAAATAAATGATACAGCCACCCTATTCACTAATGATGAGAAAACTCGCTACTACTATATCCTTAAGTTATTTCCGTTCTCATTAAAGGGTGATGCTAAAACATGGTTTAATTCTCTTGATCCTGGTTTTGTGCGTAGTCCCCAGGATATGATTTATTACTTCTCTGCTTAATATTTCCCCGCTCATAAGAAACAAGCTACTTTAAGGGAAATATATAATTTTGTTCAAATTGAAGAAGAGAGTCTCCCACAAGCTTGGGGGAGGCTTCTCCGATTACTTAATGATTTGCCTGATCATCCTCCCAAGAAAAATGAAATACTTGATATCTTTTATAATGGACTAACCGATGCTTCCAGAGACCACCTGGATAGTTGTGCTGGTTGTGTTTTCAGGGAAAGAACTATTGATCAAGCTGAATTGCTATTGAATAATATGTTAACTAATGAAACTAATTGGACACTTCCTGAACCAACTCCTAAGCCAACTCCGAAGAAAATGGGTATTCTATTTCTCAGTCCCGAAGATATGCAAGAGGCAAAGAAATCTATGAAAGAAAAGGGTATTAAAGTTGAAGATGTTAAGAATTTACCACCTATTGAAGAAATACATGGTCTTGATAACCCGACACAGGTAGTAAAGGTAAATTCTCTCTATAGATTTGATGAAGGTGATATTCCTCGTTATAAGTCTGCTAGCCAATGCTTAGATGAGTTTGATAATTTTATTGTTAAACAAGAAAACTTCAATGCTTATGTTGGTAGACAATTGAAACGTAATGCTTATATGATTGAACACTTGAGTGATTATATGTCTAGAGTTAAAGGTGAACTTAAACTCATTAGTAAACATGCTTCTATGGATAACACTCAAGTAGAACAAGTGCTTAAAGCTCTGAATGATTTGCTCAATGAATTAAATAATAAGAAAAGGATAATGTTGTTAGAGTTATGACTAGAGGGGTAAAATGACTCAGAACCTATGTATCCCGAGAGGGCCATCCTAAGAGAATTGAGCAGGATTTTCAGAGAAATAATGTTGATGCACCTAGTCCTTCTAAAAAGAAGAAAAAGAAAAATGATAGGACTTTGCATGCTTCTGGTGAACCTGTTGTAGACACACCTGAGAATCCCAATGATATTTCTATTTCTGATGCTGAAACACAATCTGGTGATGAACATGAACCTAGTAATAATTTAATGATAATGTTCATGTTGATGCTCAACCTAGCAATAACAATGATGTAGAAATTGAACCTGATATTGATCTTGATAACCCACAATCAAAGAATCAACATTATGATAAGAGAGACTTCGTTGCTAGGAAGCACGGTAAAGAAAGAGAACCTTGGGTTCAGAAACCCATGCCTTTTCCTCCCAAACCATCCAAGAAAAAGGATGATGAGGATTTTGAGCGCTTTGCTGAAATGATTAGACCTAGCTTTTTGTGTATGCGTTTGACTGATATGCTTAAAATGAACCCTTATGCTAAGTATATGAAATATATTATTACAAATAAAAGAAATATACCGGAAGCTGGAATTTCCACCATGCTTGCTAATTATACTTTTAAAGGTGGAATACCTAAGAAACTTGGAGATCCAGGAGTACCAACTATACCATGCTCCATTAAAAGAAACTATGTTAAAACTACTTTATGTGATCTTGGAGCCGGTGTTAGTGTTATGCCTCTCTCTTTATATTGTAGACTTGATTTGAATAAGTTGACACCTACTAAAATATCTTTGCAAATGGCTGATAAATCAACCGCTATACCTGTCGGTATTTGTGAGTATGTGCCCGTTGTGGTTGCAAAAGTTACTATTTTAACGGACTTTGTTATTCTTGATATTCCCAAGGATGATAGTATGTCGATTATCCTTGGTAGACCCTTTTTGAACACTGCAGGGGCTGTTATTGATTGCAACAAAGCCAATGTCACTTTTCATGTTAATGGTAATGAGCACACGGTACACTTTCTGACGAAACAACCTCAAGTCCACGGTATCAATTCTATTGGAAAAATTTCAACGATTACTATTGGAGGTTTTGAATTTCCTCTACCTATTGTCAAGAAGAAATATGATATTCTTATTGTTGGGGATGTGCATATCCCCGTTGAGGTAACCTAGTGTTATTCGAAATTTCTCCGGTTCCATGTTATTCGAAAAGAGTTTGTTAACAAGACTTGATCAACCTTGTTAGTGGATTCCTTTTGATGAGCATGATATGGATGAAGTTAGAAAGCACAACCTTCTGTACCCTTCTTTTACTTTCTGTTATTTAGATTAAATAAAGCAAAAATAGTATTTTCTGTCTGTTTTCTGAATTACCCGTGCAATAAAAAAATACCCCAAAAATAAAAGTTCTCCAAATGCCCTGAAAATGAAATATGATTTTTTTCTAGAATATTTGAGAATATCTGGCACTGAGAACACATCAGGAGGAGCAAGCACCTGGTCACGAGGGTCCAGGGCATGCCCACCCCCTTGGTGCGCCCCTGCCTCATGGGCCCCTGGTGGGCCCCTCCACTTATTCCAGCACCCACACACTTCGTCTTCCTCCAGAAAAAATCACCACACAGCTCATACTCATGTTCTAGCTCGTTTTGCTGCGATTTTCGATCTCCTTGCTCAAAGCTCCACTCACAAAACTGCTTTGGGGGATTGTTCTTCGGTATGTGACTCATCCAATGGTCCAATTAGTTTTTGTTCTAGTGCTTTATTCATTGCAATTTTTTGCTGCTTAGGTGACCCTGTTCTTGAGCTTGCATGTCAAATTTATTTGGTCCCAAGTAGTTCTAATGCATGATATAGTATCTAGGCACTTGTGGGAGTAGTTGCTATCAATCTTGTTAAGTTTGGTTCACTTTTATTTTGAGTTACTAAAAATTTCAGAAATTTTCAGAAAATGATGAAGAGATTATTGAGGGGCTCTTCAAGCCGAAGCTCGAAGGATAAGCAAAATGAAGAGGATAAGAAGCCCAAATATAATCTCCCTCGCACCGCGGAGGTTTGGCCTTGTGATGAGTTCTTGAGTGCAGCCGGGATTCATGATGTTTTTTATTACTTGGCTGAGAATGCAGGCCTCACCGACTTCCTCCACGACCAGCTCGAACAGTATCTCCTACTCACTAATATTTTTGTGCAAAATTTTCATTTCCATGGTAGGAGATCACCACCTTCGGTGGATTTTTATTTATATGATGAGTATTGGGAGATGTCTCTTTATGATTTTTGTGCGATTTGCAAGGCTTTTGAGGGCAGCGTCGAGGAACCACATCCTAGGGATGTGGCAGGATTTATTGATATGATTGTTGTAGGGGAAACGATAAAAGTGTCAGAAGCAAGAACTACTAGCATACATTTCCCTGTTCTACCTTACTATGCAATATTTGCTAGTAGATGTTTAATTGGCCGCGGGAACAGTGGGGGCCTCACTGCTCCTGACCTCGCCATTTTGCGCCATGCTCTATTCCGTGACAGAACTTTCAATTTAGGTGCTATGGTTGCTAAACGATTGAGTCTAAACCGTACAAAGGGCCCCATTTTTGGAGGTATCTTCGCTTCGTGTCTTGCTAAATATTTTGAGATACCTATTAGACACTATGAGAAAGAAGAAAAGTTGATGCCCCCTATTTTCTTAGACTATAAAAGTATGGTAGCACATGATTTTATTTGCGATGATAAGGAGAAGAGATTCATTTATAACCTGGTATTCAGTGAAAAGACTTGTCAGATTATTACTCTGCCTGCACCTTCCTTGTTTAACATTTATTCAGGCACATACATCATCTTGCCCGATGACATTTATGCATATTGGGAGCGAACACGATCCCCAGAGCCTGAGCCTGAGCCATCTCCTGACCCATATCAGGAGTCTATTTATCAGTGGGATCCACAAGAGCTCGCTAACCAGTGGCACCCCGAGGATCCTCCTCAGTACACTGGTGAGGACCATTTTGATCCATGGGCATAGACCAACTTAGGCCAAAAGCCTAAGCTTGGGGGAGTACGTATTTCTCACTGACATTACATTCATGTTCACACACTCATTCTAGTTGTCAGTGTTTATACTTTTTCATTGTAATATCCATGCTAGTTTATTTTCTTTTCTAGCCTTCTTCTTGTGTGTTTGAAAAATCTTAAGAAAAACCAAAAAAAATTAGTTGTAGCTTTTAGCTAGTTTACTTCCCATGCCTGTAGTAGTAATAATTAAAAAGAAAACACAAAAAGATTTCTCGTTCTTCTTTTGCTTGTTGGGAGCTTTCCCGTGTAAATAGTTTTATTTCCTTTCTTTTCCTTGGGGGTCAAGAGGAGAAGACCATGATTAAAATGTTGAAGTGGCTCTTATATGCATTATTGTTGATATAACAAAGATCCCATTTTGCCTTGTCTTCTCCTTTGTATTAAATGCTCGTAGATTCCAGTTTAGTCCAATTGCACGTGCACTATTATTATTATACACACCGTTCGGTCGTGCAAGTGAAAGACAATAATGACAATATATGATGGACTGTTTGAGATGGGAGAAGCTGGTATGAACTCAACCTCTCTTGTTTTTGTAAATATGATTAGTTCATCGTTCCTGATTCAGCCTATTATGAATGAAACATGTTTGCAATGACAATTAGAGATTATAGTTTCTTATGTCATGCTTAATTAGCTAGGAGTTTATAATGGTTTACCTTGCGTGCCAACATGCTATTAAAATGGTTGTGATGTGGTATGATAGGGTGGTATCCTCCTTTGAACGATTCGAGTGACTTGACTTGGCACATGTTCACACATGTAGTTGAAACAAAATCAGCATAGCCTCCATGATATTTATGTTCATGGTGGATTATATCCTACCCATGCTTGCACTTAATGTTTACTAATTTTAATGCATGTTCATGACTGTTGTCGCTCTCTAGTTGGTCGCTTCCCAGTCTCTTTATAGCCTTCACTTGTACTAAGCGGGAATACAGCTTGTGCATCCACTTCCATAAACCCCAAAGTTATTCCATATGAGTCCACCATACCTACCTATATGCGGTATCTACCTGCCGTTCCAAGTAAATTTGTATGTGCCAAACTCTAAGCCTTCAAATGAAATTCTGTTTTGCATGCTCGAATAGCTCATGTATCAACTAGGTCTGTCTGTATCTTCCATGCTAGGCGGGTTATTCTCAAGAGGAGTGGACTCCGCTCCTCATTCACGAGAAAATGGCTGGTCACCGGGATGCCCAGTCCCATGCTCAAATCAAATCAAAATAATTGCAAACAAGACTCCCCCAGGACTGTTGCTAGTTGGAGGCAGCCGTTGTTTCAGGCCAGCCATGGATTGATGCTTGTTGGTGGTGGGGGAGTATAGACTTTACCATTCTGTTTGGGAACCGCCTATAATGTGTGTAGCATGGAAGATATCGAGATCTCTCGGTTGTTATGTTGACAATGAAAGTATGCCGCTCAAAATATTATTTATCTCTATTTCAAAATCGAGCTCTGGCACCTCTACAAATCCCTGCTTCCCTCTGCGAAGGGCCTATCTATTTACTTTTATGTTGAGTCATCACCCTCTTATTAAAACGTACCAGTTGGAGAGCACCGCTGTCATTTGCATGCATTACTATTAGTTTATATTGGGTATGACTATGACTGGATCTCTTTTACCATGAATTACAATGTTTAGTCAGTCCTTGATCCTCAGAGGTGCACTGTATTTATGTTTTGCGGTCTCAGAAAGGGCTAGTGAGATACCATCTTGTTATATCATATTATGATTGATTTGAGAAAGTGTTGTCATCCGAGATTTATTATTATTGCTCGCTAGTTGATTATGCCATTGATATGAGTAAATATGAGACCTAAATGTTATTGTGAATATGGTTAGTTCATAATCTTTGCTTGAAAACTTGAATGTTGGCTTTACATATTTACAACAACAAGAGCAAACCGAGTTTGTAAAAGTTTTTCTTTATCACTTTCAGTTTGTCAACTGAATTGCTTGAGGACAAGCAAAGGTTTAAGCTTGGGGGAGTTGATACGTCTCCATCGTATCTACTTTTCCAAACACTTTTGCCCTTGTTTTGGACCCTAACTTGCATGATTTGAATGGAACTAACCGGACTGACGCTGTTTTCAGCAGAATTGCCATGGTGTTATTTTTGTGTAGAAATAAAAGTTCTCGGAATGACCTGAAACTTCACGAAGAATATTTTTGGAATTAATAAAAAATACTGGCGAAAGAATCAAGGCCAGGGGGCCCACACGCTGTCCACGAGGGTGGGGGCGCACCCACCCCCTGGGCGCGCCCCCTGCCTCGTGGGCCCCCTGGTGCTCCACCGACCTCAACTCCAACTCCATATATTCACGTTCGGGGAGAAAAAACAGAGAGAAGGATTGATCGCGTTTTACGATACGGAGCCGCCGCCAAGCCCTAATCTCCATCGGGAGGGCTGATCTGGAGTCTGTTCGGGGCTCCAGAGAGGGGAATCCGTCGCCATCGTCATCATCAACCTTCCTCCATCACCAATTTCATGATGCTCACCGCCGTGCGTGAGTAATTCCATCGTAGGCTTGCTGGATGGTGATGGGTCGGAAGGGATTTACCATGTAATCGAGTTAGTTTTGTTAGGGTTTGATCCCTAGTATCCACTATGTTCTGAGATTGATGTTGCTATGCCTTTGTTATGCTTAATGCTTGTCACTTGGGCCCGAGTGCCATGATTTCAGATCTAAACCTATTATGTTTTCATGAATATATATGAGTTCTTGATCCTATCTTGCAAGTCTATAGTCACATATTATGTGTTATGATCCGTTAACCCCAAAGTGACAAAAATCGGGATACTTACCGATGATGACCGTAGTTTGAGGAGTTCATGTATTCACTAACTGTTAATGCTTTGGTTCTGTACTCTATTAAAAGGAGGCCTTAATATCCCTTAGTTTCCAATAGGACCCCGCTTCCACGGGAGGGTAGGACAAAAGATGGCATGCAAGTTCTTTTCCATAAGCACGTATAACTATATTCGGAGTACATGCCTACATTACATTGATGAACTGGAGTTAGTTCTGTGTCACCCTAGGTTATAACTATTGCATGAGGAATCGCATCCGACATAATTATCCATCACTAATCCAATGCCTACGAGCTTTTCACATATTGCTTTTCGCTTAGTTACATTTCCGTTGCCACTGTTACAATTACTACAAAACTATTACTGTTACTTTTGCCACCATTACCGTTACTTCCATACTACTTTGCTACTAAATACTTTGCTGCAGATACTAAGTTATCCAGGTGTGGTTGAATTGACAATTCAACGGCTAATACTTGAGAATATTCTTTGGCCCACCTTGTGTCAAATCAATAAATTTGGGTTGAATACTCTACCCTCGAAAACTGTTGCGATCCCCTATACTTCTAGGTTATCACGCATCAACAAGTCGCTGCACCAAACCGAAGTAACTATTCAGAATTGGCTCAGTCGGCCACAGCCGGACCACGACGTCCTTCATGGCAAAACCGGATATCTTGTGGAGCTCGGCCCACTGGGCCATCTGTTCGTTCAGCAACAGCGGGTGCTTTGGCATGCCGAATTGTGACTAGAAAAGCTTCTCCATTGCATACCTTTCCTGCGCTTGGTAAAATTGCGCCACATCGGAGGCGCTCTTCGGCAAGTCCAAGAATACGTCTGGAGAGCTCCACATTTGATTAAGCGGAGCATACTTTGGATCGCCGAATTTAGTCTATAATAAGAAAGGCTTACTGGCTGCTATCTCCCCAGCTTGCCGGATCTCCTCCCGAGCCGCTCTAGAATCGGATCGTGCCTCTCTCGCCTCTTGTAAGGCCTTGTCAAGGTCGGTCGCTTTGGCTTTTTTATCCCCCTCAAGAAATTCGCACTGGACAGTGGCTTCTTTTAGCTCGCGCGCCATAGTAGACATTCACTCCTCGCACTGGTGCCGAGCAGCCTGCTCAGCTTTTAACTCATCAGCTACCTTCTTGGCAGCCACATTACTCATCCAGGCTTGCTCCTTGGCTCGGGCAAGTTCAGCCCGAAGGGTCTCTACCGCGGCAGCACTATCTGCAGTCACGCATGTCTCAATATATAATTCTAGCTTCGTGCTCATGTTATTATACATACATACACTGACCGCCCCAAAACATACCTTGCGCCTCGTCGAGCCGCCTGTTAATAAGCGTGATGTCGACATCCGCCACATCAAGTTTTTACTTCAGACCTGCAACCTCTGTAGCATGGGCAGTCGTCATGGAAGCAATAGCCTGTGTTCCAATTAATTAGATTATTTCCTGGGCATATATTTTTCGATCCTCTGATTGCCTCCCTTTGGACGCCAACCAGAGTCTCAGGGGCTACTATCTATACACAAGTGCACTTTGCGTATAAAGCACAATCGAAAATATAACATTACGTACCTCGAAGCCTCTTAGCAGGCCCATGAAGGCTTCATTCAAACCACTTTTCACGGACAGAATCCTCTCAACCAACATACCCATCAAGGCATGATGTTCCTCTGAGACGGACGAATATCACAACATGTCCATCAGTGTATCCGGTGCCTCCGGATTCCTGGAAGCAGCTGTGGGAGTACGGACTTCCTTTGAAAGGATATGTTTGCTCGACCCTAGAGTCGTCTCTGGCTGTAAACCGGATAGTCCGATTTCTTTGTTGTTTGTCCCAGCATGGACCACACACCCCGGACCCTTGGCGGCCGAAGTTTCACCTTGGGGCGTTGTCTTCATTATCCTGTGTTGATCGGAAGAGATCCTCCGGGACGACATCTCAAAGTCGTCCGCCCTATTGGGCGAGGAAGCTTGTGGAGGCGTCTCGCTTTCCATCATCTTTTGAAGAAGATCCCCCGAGGAAGAGGATTGTTGAGGAAGACTATGTGCCGGACTGCAAAACATATATTCTAGATGTTACCCTTGTAACAGGAAAAGGAAAAAGATATGTTTAAAACACCTTTGTTCACTTACGATTCGGCTAAAGGCTTGTCCTTACGGAGGAACTGTGCGACAACGTCGCCTTCCGAGCCCGAACCGCCTGACAGGGGCGTCTTACCTCGCTTAGGAGCCTTTACTCCCAATCTTCAGAGGCGGCCCTTCTCTTACCATGGGGAAAAAGGATGTCAGCTTCTCCTTCTCTTTTTTCTTCGGAAGAGGGAGCCTTAATCTCCCCGGACACAGTGTTTAGTGTACCTTCAGAATGGAGGCTACCTTTTGCCTTCCTGCTCTCCTCATTGTCCTCTTTCACCGGCACCTGGTATGGTGCCGGGACCAGCATCCTTGTTAGCACATGACTAGCTGAGTCTTCGAGAAGAGGGGCCAAACACCTAATTCGCCCCACCTTCTTTATCCAGCCCTGGAGGAAGATGGTTTTCTCAGCATCTTATCATGGGGTATTTAACTAAGCTATGTTCAAGAGTCAAGTGCTTACCGAGGTATCCGGATGGTTGCAGTCGAGGCCGATTTCCTCGGTGGTGTCCGGCCACTGTTTTCATGTCCCGAAAAATAACTTCCACATTCCTCTGTGCGTTGCCCCGAAGAAGTGTTGAAGGGTTCGTGGTCCTTCTGGATTAAACTCCCACATACGGAGGGGCCGTTGCTGGCACGGGAGGACCCGGCGGACTAACATTACTTGAATCACGTCGATGAGATCGGTGTCCTTCTCAAGGAGACTCTGGATGCGGCTCTGTAGAGTCTGCACTTCGTCGATTGATCCCCAGTCCAACCCCTTATTGATCCATGATGCGAGCTGAATTGGAGGGCCAGATCGGAACGTAGGTGTAGCAGCCCACTTGGTACCACGGGGTTCAATGATGTAAAACCACTCCCGCTGCCATAAGTTGGAAGACACTATGACAGATCCTTTTAGCCAAGAAGCGTTGATGAGTTTGCTCACTGTAGCACCACTGCACTCCGCTTGCTTCCCATCAACTACCTTCGGCTTTAAATTAAAGGTCTTGAGCCACAAGCCGAAGTGTGGGGGAATACGGAGGAAGGCCTCGCACATGATAATGAACGCCGAGATGTGGAGAAAGGAGTCCGGAGCTAGATCGTGAAAATCTAGCCCGTAATAAAAAATGAGCCCTCGAACAAAGGGGTGGAGAGAGAGAACCCTAGCCCTTGGAGGAAGTGGGAGATGAATACGACCCTCTTGCAGGATCTGGGAGTAGGAATAACCTGCCCTTGAGCAGGAAGCCTGTGGGGGATCTCTGCGGTCAGGTATCTTGCCACCCGGAGCTTCGCAATATCCTCCTCTGTGACAGAGGAAGCCACCCACCAACCTTGAGGGCTGGGTCCAGACATGACTGGGAAGCTCGAAGCAATTAAATTGAACCTTGAGTGCTGGAACTCGAGGTTGGAGAGGTTGAGGAAAGGGTTGGCGTGAAGGAGCCAGACGGGTCTTAGCCCCTTTATAAAGGCGATGAATATCGAACGCCTCCTCCTAAGCCTTAAAACCTGCCTATTCCTAAGGAATCATGCCAACAGAACGGTTGGGATACCCACCCCCGTATTGATGAGGATCCCGTAGTAAGGGGACACGATCTCTGCTTCGACAAGACATGCCAATGAAATCGCGTCTCGAAACATGGAGCGACAGGCTAAAAAAAGGTTCGAGACAATAACCGGGTGCTGACGTGATATCACGCTACAAAAAAGTAGTCAGCGGATTGGACTCGTGAAATATTATACTCTCTGCGGTGGTGTGTGGTACTTGTTTTGCAGAGCCGGACAGTTCGTTGTGTTCGAAGACTGTGTTGAAGTATTCGGAGAAGGAACCCGCCTTGCAATCCAAAGACAATCTGCGCGTCGGACACCTTGTCATTGAAGCCTGGTTCTGGGGCTACTGAGGGAGTCCTGGATTAAGGGGTCCTCGGGCGTCCGAACTGTGATACGTAGGCCGGACTGATGGGCTGTGAAGACACAAGACCGAAGACTCTCTCCCATGTCCGGATGGGACTCTCCTTGGCGTGGAAGTCAAGCTTGGCGCCCTGATATGAAGAATCCTTTCTCTGTAACCGACTTTGTACAACCCTAGTCCCCTCCGGTGTCTATATAAACCGGAGGGCTTAGTTCGTAGAGGCAATCATAATCATAGTCATACAGGCTAGACTTTTAGGGTTTTAGCCATTACGATCTCGAGGTAGATCAACTCTTGTAATACTCATATTCATCAAGATCAATCAAGTGGGAAGTAGGGTATTACCTCTGTAGAGAGGGCCCGAACCTGGGTAAACATTGTGTCCCCCGTCTCCTGTTACCATAAACCTTAGACGCACAGTTTGGGACCCCCTACCTGAGATCCGCCGTTTTTGACACCGACAGTAACCATTTACGAAAGCTCTTTGTCACCTCCATAAACTATAAACATATCCTTAGTCCTTTTCAGGTATTTCAGGATGTTCTTGACCGCTGTCCAATGATCCACTCCTGGATTACTTTGGTACCTCCCTGCTAAACTTATAGCAAGGCACACATCAGGTCTGGTACACAGCATTGCATACATGATAGAACCTATGGCTGAGGCATAGGGAATGACTTTCATTTTCTCTCTATCATCTGCAATGGTCGGGCATTGAGTCTGACTCAACTTTACACCTTGTAACACAGGCAAGAACCCTTTCTTTGACTAATCCATTTTGAACTTCTTCAAAACATTATCAAGGTATGTGCTTTGTGAAAGTCCAATTAAGCGTTTTGATCTATCTCTATATATCTTGATGTCCAATATATAAGCAGCTTCACCGAGGTCTTTCATTGAAAATTTTGTATTCAAGTATCCTTTTATGCTATCCAGAAATTATGTATTATTTCCAATCAACAATATGGCATCCACATATAATATTAGAAATGCTACAGAGCTCCCACTCACTTTCTTGTAAATACAAGCTTCTCCAAAAGTCTGCACAAAATCATATGCTTTGATCACACTATCAAAGCGTATATTCCAACTCCGAGAGGCTTGCACCCGTCCATAAATGGATCGCTGGAGCTTGCACACTTTGTTAGCACCTTTAGGATCAACAAAACCTTCTGGTTGCATCATATAAAACTCTACTTTAAGATATCCATTAAGGAATGCAGTTTTGACATCCATTTGCCAAATTTCATAATCATAAAATGCGGCAATTGCTAACATGATTCGGACAGACTTAAGCATCGCTACGGTGAGAAGGTCTCATCGTAGTCAACTCCTTGAACTTGTCGAAAACCTTTCGCAACAAGTCGAGCTTTGTAGACAGTAACATTGCCGTCAACGTCAGCCTTCTTCTTGAAGATACATTTATTCTCTATGGCTTGCTGATCATCGGGCAAGTCAACCAAAGTCCACACTTTGTTCTCATACATGGATCCCATCTCAGATTTCATGGCCTCAAGCCATTTCGCGGAATCTGGGCTCATCATCGCTTCCTCATAGTTCATAGGTTCATCATGGTCAAGTAACATGACCTACGGAACAGGATTACCATACCGCTCTAGTGCGGCCCGTACTCTGGTTGACCTACGAGGTTTAATAGTAACTTGATCTGAAGTTTCATGATCATCATCATTAGCTTCCTCACTAATTGGTGTAGGAATAACTGGAACTGATTTCTGTGATGAACTAGTTTCCAATTCAGGATAAGGTACAATTACCTCATCAAGTTTTACTTTCCTCCCACTCACTTCTTTCGAGAGAAACTCCTTATCTAGAAATGATCCATTCTTAGCAACGAATATCTTGCATTCGGATCTGTGATAGAAGGTGTACCCAACCGTCTCCTTTGGGTATCCTATGAAGACACATTTCTCCGATTTGGGTTCGATCTTATCAGGTTGATGCTTTTTCACATAAGCATCGCAGCCCCAAACTTTAAGAAATGATAGCTTAGATTTCTTGCCAAACCATATTTCATATGGTGTTGTCTCAACGGATTTAGATGGTTCCCTATTTAACGTGAACACAGCCGTCTCTAAAGCATAACCCCAAAACGATTGCAGTAAATCAGTAAGAGACATCATAGATCACACCATATCTAATAAAGTACGATTACGACGTTCGGACACACCATTACGCTGTGGTGTTCCAGGTGGCGTAAGTTGCGAAACTATCCCACATTGTTTCAAATGAAGAAAAAACTCATAACTCAAATATTCACCTCCACGATCAGACCATAGAAACTTTATTTTCTTGTTACGATGATTTTCTACTTCACCCTGAAATTCTTTGAACTTTTCAAATGTTTCAGACTTATGTTTCATCAAGTAGATATACCCATATCTGCTCAAATCATCTGTGAAGGTTAGAAAATAACGATACCCGTCGCGAGCCTCAACACTCATCGGACCGCATACATCAGTATGTATTATTTCCAATAAGTCAGTTGCTCGCTCCATTGTTCCGGAGAACGGAGTCTTAGTCATCTTGCGCATGAGGCATGGTTCGCAAGCATCAAGTGATTCATAATCAAGTGATTCTTAAAGCCCATCAGCATGGATTTCCTTCATGCCCTTTACACCAATATGACCTAAACGGCAGTGCCACAAATAAGTTGCACTATCATTATTAACTTTGCATCTTTCGGCTTCAATATTATGAATATGTGTATCCCTACATTCGAGATTCAACAAAATAGACCACTCATCAAGGGTGCATGACCATAAAAGATATTACTCATATAAATAGAACAACCATTATTCTCTGATTTAAATGAATAACCGTCTCACATCAAACAAGATCCAGATATAATGTTCATGCTTAACACTGACACCAAATAACAATTATTCAGGTCTAAAACTAATCCCGACGGTAGATGTAGAGGTAGCGTGCCGACGGCGATCACATCGACTTTGGAACCATTTCCCACGCGCATCGTCACCTCGTCCTTAGCCAATCTTCATTTAATTCGTAGCCCCTATTTCGAGTTGCAAATATGAGCAATAGAACCAGTATCAAATACCCAGGCGCTACTGCGAGCATTAATAAGGTACACATCAATAATATGTATATCAAATATACCTTTCACTCTGCCATCCTTCTTGTCCGCCAAATACTTGGGGCAATTCTGCTTCCAGTGACCAGTCCCTTTGCAGTAGAAGCACTAAGTCTCAGGCTTAGGTCCAGACTTGGATTTCTTCACTTGAGCAGCAACTTATTTGTTGTTCTTCTTGAAGTTCCCCTTCTTCCCTTTTCCCTTTTTCTTGAAACTAGTGGTCTTGATAACCATCAACACTTGATGCTCCTTCTTGATTTCTACCTCCGCAGCCTATAGCACTATGAAGAGCTCGGGAATTGTCTTTTCCACCCCTTGCATATTATAGTTCATCATGAAGCCTTTATAGCTTGGTGGCAGTGATTGAAGAACTTTGTCAATGACAATATCATCAGGAAGATTAACTCCCACCTGAGTCAAGTGGTTGTGGTAGCCAGACATTCTGAGTATGTGTTCACAGATAGAACTATTCTCCTCCATTTTCCAGCTATAGAACTTGTTGGAGACTTCATATCTCTCAACTCGGGCATTTGCTTGAAATATTAACTTCAACTCTTGGAACATCTCATATGCTCCATGATGTTCAAAATGTCTTTGAAGTCCCGATTTTAAGCTGTAAAGCATGGCACACTGAACTATCGAGTAGTCATCAACTTTGCTCTGCCAGACGTTCATAACATCAGGAGTTGCTCCAGCAGCGGGTCTTGCACCTAGCGGTGCTTCCAGAACGTAATTCTTGTGTGCGGCAATGAGGATAATCCTCAAGTTACGGACCCAGTCCGTGTAGTTGCTACCATCATCTTTCAACTTAGCTTTCTCTAGGAATGCATTAAACTTCAAGGGAACGGTAGCACGGGCCATTGATCTACAACAACATAGACATGCAAAAACTATCAGGTACTAAGTTCATGATAAATTAAAGTTCAATTAATCATATTACTTAAGAACTCCCACTTATATAGACATCCCTCTAGTCATCTAAATGATCACGTGATCCATATCAACTAAACCATGTCCGATCATCACGTGAAATGGAGTAGTTTTCAATGGTGAACATCACTATGTTGATCATATGTACTATATGATTCACGTTCGACCTTTCGGTCTCAGTGTTCCGAGGCCATATCCGCATATGCTAGGCTCATCAAGTTTAACCGAGTATTCTGCACGTGCAAAACTGGCATGCACCCGTTGTATGTGAACATAGAGCTTATCACACCCGATCATCACGTGGTGTCTCGGCACGACGAACTGTAGCAACGGTGCATTCTTGGGGAGAACACTTATACCTTGAAATTTAGTCATAGATCATCTTATAATGCTACCGCCGTACTAACCAAAATAAGATGCATAAAAGATAAACATCACATGCAATCAAAATATGTGACATGATGGCCATCATCATCTTGTGCCTTTGATCTCCATCTCCAAAGCACCATTATGATCTCCACCATCACCGGCTTGACACCATGATCTCCATCGTAGCATCGTTGTCGTCTCGCCAACTATTGCTTCTACGACTATCGCTACCGCTTAGTGATAAAGTAAAGCAATTACATGGCGATTGCATTTCATACAATAAAGCGACAACCATAAGGCTCGCCGATTCTTGATAACTTTTACAAAACATGATCATCTGATACAACAATTTATATCTCATCATGTCTTGACCATATAACATCACAACATGCCCTGCAAAAACAAGTTAGACGTCCTCTACTTTGTTGTTGCAAGTTTTACGTGGCTGCTACGGGCTTCTAGCAAGAATCGTTCTTACCTACGCATCAAAACCACAACAATTTTTCGTCAAGTGTGTTGTTTTAACCTTCAGCAAGGACCAGCCATAGTCAAACTCAATTCAACTAAAGTTGGAGAAAAAGACACCCACCAACCACCTGTGTGCGAAGCACGTCAATAGAACCAGTCTCATGAACGCGGTCATGTAATGTCGGTTCGGACCGCGTCATCCAACAATACCGTTGAATCAAAGTAAGACGTTGGTGGTAAGCAGTATGACTATTATCGCCCACAACTCTTTGTGTTCTACTCGTGCATATAACATCTACGCATAGACCTGGCTCGGATGCCACTGTTGGGGAACGTAGTAATTCAAAAAAAATCCTACGATCACGCAAGATCTATCTAGGAGAAGCATACCAACGAGACGGGAGAGTGTGTCCATGTACCCTCGTAGACCGAAAGCGGAAGCGTTTAGTAACGCGATTGATGTAGTCGAACGTCTTCATGATCCAACCTATCCAAGTACCGAACGTACGGCACCTTCGTGTTCAGCACACATTCAGCATGATAACATCCCTCAAGCTCTTGATCTAGTAGAGGGGCGAGGGAGAGTTCCGTCAGCACGATGGCGTGGCGACGGTGATGATGAAGTTATCGGCGCAGTGCTTCGCCTAAGCACTACGACGATATGACTGAGGTGTTAAACTATGGAGGGGGGCACCGCACACGGCTAAGAGATTGTCGGTTGTGCTTTGGGGTGGCCCCCTGCCCATGTATATAAAGGAGGGGTGAGGAGGAGGCCGGACAAGGGGGAGGACTCAGAACCTAGTAGGATTCGCCCCCCTTTCCTTCCAACAGAGATGCGGGGGGGGGGGGCAGGAGGGAGAGGGAGAAGGAAAGAGGGGGGCCGCGCCCCCTCCCCTTGTCCTATTTGGATTGGGGCAAGGGGGGCACGCCCTCCTCCTGTGGCCTGCCTCCTCTCCTCCACTATGGCCCATTAGGCCCAATAACTTTCCGGGGGGTTCCGATAACCTCCCGGTACTCCGATAAATCCCCGAACCTTATCGGAACCATTCCGATGTCCGTATATAGCCTTCCAATATATCAATCTTTACCTGCCGACCATTTCGAGACTCCTCGGCATGTCTGTGATCTCATTTGGGACTCCGAACAAACTTCGCTTAATGAATCACTTAACTCATAATACAAATCGTCAGCGAACGTTAAGCGTGCGGACCCTACGGGTTCGAGAACTATGTAGACATGACCAAGACACATCTTCGGTCAATAACCAATAGCATAACCTGGATGTTCATATTGGCTCCTACATATTCTACGAAGATCTTTATCGGTCAAACTGCATAACAACATACGTCATTCCCTTTGTCATCGATATGTTACTTGCCCGAGATTCGATCGTCGGTACCTTCATACCTAGTTCAATCTCGTTACCGGCAAGTCTCTTTACTCATTCCGTAATGCAACATTCTGCAAATAACTCATTAGTCACATTGCTTGCAAGGCTTATAGTGATGAGCATTACCGAGAGGGCCCAGAGATACCTCTCTGATACATGGAGTGACAAATCCTAATCTCGATCTATGCCAACTCAAAAACACCTTCGAAGACACATGTAGAGCATCTTTATAATCACCCAGTTACATTGTGACGTTTGATAGCACACAAAGTGTTCTTCCGGTATTCGGGAGTTGCATAATCTCATAGTCAGAGGAATATGTATAAGTCATGAAGAAAGCAATAGCAATAAAACAAAACGATCATTATGCTAAGCTAACGGATGGGTCCTGTCCATCACATCATTCTCTAATGAATTGATCCCGTTCATCGAATGACAACACATGTCTATGGTTAGGAAACTTAACCATCTTTGAGATCCCATAGTCTTCGCATTCATGGGTTATCTGCGAGATGGAATGTGATACGTCTCCAACGTATCAATAATTTTTTATCGTTCCACGCTATTATATCATCATTCTTGGATGTTTTACAATCATTTATAGTCATTTTATATCATTTTTTGGTACTAACTTATTGACATAGTGCCAAGTGCAAGTTGCTGTTTTCTGCATGTTTTTTTACGTCGCAGGAAATCAATACCAAACGGAGTCCAATCGCATGAAACTTTTGTGGATTTTTTTGGACCAGAAGACATCCAATGGGCCAAAGAAGTACCGAAGAGGGAGCCCGAGGTGAGCACAAGACACCAGGGCACGTCTGGAGGCCCAGGCGTGCCCTGGTGGGTTGTGCCCACCTTGGTGGCCTCCCGCACCGCCTTTTTGCTCTATAGATACCCCAATATCCTAGAAACCCTAGGGGAGTCGACGAAAATCAATTCCAGCCGCCGCAAGTTCCACAACCACCAAATCCAATCTAGACACCATCACAGAGGGGTTCATCATGTTCATTGGTGCCCCTCCGATGATGCATGAATAGTTCTTTGTAGACCTACGGGTCCGTAGGTAGTAGCTAGTGTTGGAAATATGCCCTAGAGGCAATAATAAATTAGTTATTATTATATTTCCTTGTTCATGATAATCGTTTATTATCCATGCTATAATTGTATTGATAGGAAACTCAGATACATGTGTGGATACATAGACAACACCATGTCCCTAGTAAGCCTCTAGTAGACTAGCTCGTTGATCAATAAATGGTTACAGCTTCACGACCATGGACATTGGATGTCGTTGATAAAGGGATCTCCTCATTAGCAGAATGATGTGATGGACAAGACCCAATCCTAAGCCTAGCACAAAGATCGTAGTTCGTATGCTAAATCTTTTCTAATGTCAAGTATCTTTTCCTTAGACCATGAGATTGTGCAACTCCCGGATACCGTAGGAATACTTTGGGTGTACCAAACGTCACTGGCAATCGGGTGGCTATAAAGGTGCACTACGGTATCTCCGAAAGTGTCATTGGGTTGGCACGAATCGAGGCTGGATTTGTCACTCCGTGTAAACGGAGAGGTATCTCTGGGCCCACTCGGTAGGACATCATCATAATGTGCACAATGTGACCAAGGGGTTGATCATGGGATGATGTGTTACTGAGCGAGTAAAGAGACTTGCGATAACGAGATTGAACAAGGTATCGGGATACCGATGATCGAATCTCGGGCAAGTACAATACCGCTAGACAAAGGGAATTGTATACGGGATCGATTGAGTCCTTGACATCGTGGTTCATCCGATGAGATCATCGTGGAACATGTGGGAGCCAACATAGGTATCCAGATCCATTTGTTGGTTATTGGCGGAGAATGTCTCGGTCATGTTCGCATGGTTCCCGAACCCGTAGGGTCTACACATAAGGTTCGATGATGCTAGGGTTATAAAGGAAGTTTTTATGTGGTTACCGAATGTTGTTGAGTCCGGATGAGATCACGGGCGTCACGAGGAGTTCGAGAATGGTCCGGAGGTAAAGATTTATATATGGGAAGTCCTGTTTTGGTCACCGAAAAGTTTGGGTTTTACGCTAACGTCTGGGACCACCGAGGGTCCTGGGTCCACCAAGTGGGGCCACCAACCCGGAGGGCTGCATGGGCCAAGTGTGGGAGGGGACCAGCCCGGTGGGCTGGTGCGCCCACCACAAGGGGCCCAAGCGCGAGGAAGAGTGGGAGGGCAAACCCTAGGCGAGATGGGCCCTAAGGCCCACCCAGTCGCCTCCCTCTCTCCCTCTGGCCGCCACCAGATGAGATCTGGGGCTGCCGCCACCCCTTGGGGAGGGAACCCTAGAGGGGGCGCAGCCCCCTCCCCTCCCCCTATAAATACATGAGGTGTTGGGGATGCTCAAGACATGAGTTTTCACCTCTCCAGGCGCAACCCTACCTCTCTCCCTTCTCCTCTCCCGCGGTGCTTGGCGAAGCCCTACAGGATTACCACGCTCCTCCACCACCACCACGACGTTGTGCTGCTTCTGAACGGAGTCTTCCTCAACCTCTCCCTCTCTCCTTGCTGGATCAAGGCGTGGGAGACGTCACCGGGCTGTACGTGTGTTGAACGCGGAGGTGCCGTCCTTTCGGCACTAGGATCTCCGGTGATTTGGATCACGACAGTACGACTCCTTCAACCCCGTTCTCTTGAACGCTTCCGCTTAGCGATCTACAAGGGTATGTAGATGCACTCTCCTTCCCCTCGTTGCTAGTCTCTCCATAGATAGATCTTGGTGACACGTAGGAAAATTTTGAATTTTTGCTACGTTCCCCAAAAGTGGCATCATGAGCTAGGTCTATTGCGTAGATACTTTGCACGAGTAGAACACAAAGTAGTTGTGGGCATTGATTTTGTTCAATATGCTTACCGTTACTAGTCCAATCTTGATTCGGCGGCATTGTGGGATGAAGCGGCCCGGACCGACCTTACGTACACTTACGTGAGACGACTTCCACCGGTGACATGCACTTGGTGCATAAGGTGGCTAGCGGTGCTAGTCTCTCCCACTTTAGTCGGAACGGATTCGATGAAAAGGGTCCTTATGAAGGGTAAATAGCAATTGGCATATCACGTTGTGGCTTTTGCGTAGGTAAGAAACGTTCTTGCTAGAAACCCATAGCAGCCACGTAAAACATGCAAACAACAATTAGAGGACGTCTAACTTGTT
The DNA here is from genome assembly GCA_021605145.1 of Aegilops bicornis. Taxonomy (NCBI): domain Eukaryota; kingdom Viridiplantae; phylum Streptophyta; class Magnoliopsida; order Poales; family Poaceae; genus Aegilops; species Aegilops bicornis. The sequence goes on from CM038671.1 coordinate 169,659,036, forward strand.
TTTGCAGGTACTGATATGTGATGTGATATGGCCAAGAAGAATGTGATGAATGATATGTGATGTATGAGATTGATCATGTTCTTGTAATAGGAATCACGACTTGCATGTCGATGAGTATGAGAACCGTCAGGAGCCATGGGAGTTGTCTTTATTTATTGTATGACCTGCGTGTCCTTGAACAAATGCCATGTAAATTACTTTACTTTATTGCTAACCGGTAGCCATAGTAGTAGAAGTAATAAGTTGGCGAGAAAACTTCATGGAGACACGATGATGGAGATCATGGTGTCATGCCGGTGACGATGATGATCATGGAGCCCCGAAGATGGAGATCAAAAGGAGCAAAATGATATTGGCCATATCATGTCACTATTTGATTGCATGTGATGTTTACCATGTTTATACATCTTATTTGCTTAGAACGACGGTAGTAAAAAAGATGATCCCTCATTAAAATTTCAAGAAAGTGTTCCCCTAAGCATGCACCGTTGTGAAAGTTAAATGCTTGAAGCACCACGTGATGTTCGGGTGTGATAGATTCTTACGTTCACATACAACGGGTGTAAGCCAGATTTACACACGCGAAACACTTAGGTTGACTTGACGAGCCTAGCATGTACGGACATGGCCTCGGAACACAAGAGACCGAAGGTCGAGCATGAGTCGTATGGTAGATACGATCAACATGAAGATGTTCACCGATGATGACTAGTCCGTCTCACGTGATGATCGGACACGGCCTAGTTGACTCGGATCATGTAATCACTTGGATGACTAGAGGGATGTCTATCTGAGTGGGAGTTCATGAGATGAACTTAATTATCCTGAACATAGTCAAAAAGATCTTTGCAAATTATGTCGTAAGCTCGCGCTTTAGTTCCACTGTTTAGATATGTTCCTAGAGAAAATAAAGTTGAAAGTTGACAGATGGCGATTATGCGGACGGAAGAAAGCTTATGTCCTTAATGCACCGCTCGGTATCTTTGAACCCCAAACGTCGTCTGTGGATGTTGTGAACATCGGACATACACGTTCTGATAACTACGTGATAGTTAGGTTAAACGGTTTAGAGTTGAGGCACCAAAGACGTTTTTCGAAACGTCGCGGAACATATGAGATGTTTCGAGGGCTGAAATTGGGATTTCAGGCTCGTGCCCACGTCAAGAGGTATAAGACCTCTGACGATTTTCTTAGCCTGCAAACTGAGGGAGAAAAGCTCATTTGTTGAGCTTGTGCTCAGATTGTCTGAGTGCAACAATCACTTGAATCGAGTGGGAGTTGATCTTCCAGATGAGATAGTGATGTTTCTCCAAAGTCATTGCCACCAAGCTGCTAGAGCTTCGTGATGAACTATAACATATCGTGGATAGATATGATGATCCTTGAGCTATTCGCAATGTTAAACCTTTGCGAATGTTGAAATCAAGAAGGAGCATCAATTGTTGATGGTTAGTGAAACCACTAGTTTCAAGAAGGGCAAGGGCAAGCGGGGTACTTCATGAAACATCAAATCGATTCTTTGCTCCGGTGAAGAAACCCAAGGTTGAACCCAAACCCGAGACTAAGTGCTTCGTAATAAGGGGAACAGCCACTTTGGAGCGAAATTACCCTAGATGCTTGGGAGATGAGAAGGCTGACAAGGTCGATAGAAGTATATTGGATATACATTAAGTTATTGTGTACTTTACTAGTACTCCTAGTAGCACCAGGGTATTAGATACCGGTTCGGTTGCTAAGTGTTAGTAACTTGAAATAAAAGGCTACGGAATAAACGGAGACTAGCTAAAGGTGATCTGACGATATGTGTTGGAAGTGTTTCCAAGTTTGATGTGATCAAACATCGCACGCTCGCTCTACCATCAAGATTAGTATTAAACCAGAATAATTGTCATTTGGTGTTTGCGTTGAGCATAGACATGATTGGATTATGTCTATCGCAATACGGTTATTCATTTAAGGAGAATAATGGTTACTCTATTTATTTGAATAATACCTTCGATGGTCTTGCACCTAAATGAATGGTTTATTGAATCTCGATCGTAGTGATACACATTTTCATGCCAAAGGTATAAGATAGTAATGATAGTACCACTTACTTGTGGCACTGCCATGTAAGTCATATTGGTATAAAAGCATGAAGAAGCTCCATGTTGATGGATCTTTGGACTCACTCGTTTTGAAAAGTTTGAGACATGCAAACCATGTCTATTGGTGTATACGCATGATGAAACTCCATGCAGATGGATCGTTTGGACTCACTTGATTTTGAATCACTTGAGATATGCAAATCATACCACATGGGCAAGATGACTGAAAAGCCTCGTTTCAATAAGATGGAACAAGATAGCAACTTGTTGGAAGTAACACATTTTGATGTGTGCAGTCCAATGAGTCTTTGAGGCATCTGATGAATATCGTTATGTTCTTACTTCACAGATGATTCGAGTAGATGTTGAGTATATTTACTTGATGAAACACAAGTCTGAATTATTGAATGGTTCAAGTAATTTTGAGTGAAGTTGAAGATCATCGTGACAAGAGGATAAAATGTCTATGATATGATCATAGAGATGAGTATCCTGAGTTCTGAGCTTTGTACGCAATTAAGACATTGTGGAAATTGTTTCACAATAAATACTGCCTGGAACACCATAATGTGATGGTGTGTCCGAACATCATAGTTGCACCCTATTAGATATGGTGTGTACCGTGATGTCTCTTATCGAATTACCACTATCGTTCATGGGTTAGGCATTAGAGACAACCGCACGCACTTTAATAGGGCACCACGTAATTCCATTGAGACGACACCGTTTGAACTATGGTTTGGAGAAACCTAAGTTGTCGTGTCTTAAAAGTTTGGGGCTGCTACGCTTATGTGAAAAGGTTTCATCGTGATAAGCTCGGACCCAAAACGGATAAATACATCTTCATAGGATACCCAAAATGGTTGGGTATACCTCCTATCTCAGATCCGGAAGCAAAAGTAATTGTTTCTAGAAACGGGTCCTTTCTCAAGAAAAGTTTCTCTCGAAAGAATTGAGTGGGAGGATGGTGGAGACTTGATGAGGTTATTGAACCGTCACTTCAACAAGTGTGTAGCAGGGCACAGGAAGTTGTTCCTGTGGTGCCTACACCAATTGAAGTAGAAGCTTATGATAATGATGATGAAGTTTCGGATCAAGTCACTACCGTACCCCGTAGGGTGACAAGGATGCGTACTACTTCAGAGTGGTACAATAATCCTGTCTTGAAGGTCATGTTGCTAGACAACAATGAACCTACGAGCTATGGAGAAGCGATGGTGGGCCCATATTCCGACAAATGGTTAGAAGCCATGAGATCCGAGATAGGATCCATGTATCAGAACAAAGCATGGACTTTGGTGGACTTGCCCGATAGGCAAGCCATTGAGATAAATGGATCTTTAAGAAGAAGACGGACGTGGACGGTGATGTCACCGTCTATGAAGCTCGACTTGTGGCGAAGAGTTTTTCACAAAGTTCAAGGAGTTGACTACGATGAGATTTTCTCATCCGTAGCGATGCTTAAGTCCGTCGAAATCATGTTAGCATTAGCTGCATTTATGAAATCTGGCAGATGGATGTCAAAACGTGTTTCCTTACCAGTCTTCGTAAGGAAAGGTTGTATGTGATACAATCAGAAAGTTTTTGTCGATCCTAAGGATGCTAAAAGGTATGATGGCTCAATGATCCTTCTAAGGACCGGAGTAAGCATCTCGGAGTTGGAATGTGCGCTTTGATGAGATGATCAAAGATTTTGGGTTTATACAAAGTTTATGAGAAACTTGTATTTCCAAAGAAGTGAGTGGGAGCACTATAGAATTTCGATGAGTATATGTTGTTGACATATTGTTGATCGAAATGATGTAGAATTCTGGAAAGCATATAGGGTTATTTGAAAAGTGTTTTTCAATAGAAAACCTGGATTAAGCTGCTTGAACATTAAGCATCAAGATCTATGAGGATAGATCAAAACGCTAAATGGTACTTTCAAATGAGCACATACCTTGACATAATCTTGAAGGTGTTCAAGATGGATCGATCAAAGAAGGAGTTCTTGCACGAGTTGTAAGGTATGAAGTTAAGAGTTAAAGCTCGACCACGGCGGAAGAGAGAAAGGATTAAGGTCGTCCCCTATGCCTTAGACATAGGCTCTACAGTATGCTATGTTGTGTACCGCACCTGATGTGTGCCTTGCTACATATCTGGCAAGAGGGTACAAAGGTGATCAAGGAGTGGATCACCAGATAGCGGTCAAAATGGATATGTTTCTCGGTTATGGAGGTGATAAAGAGTTCGACGAAAAGAGTTGCGTCGATGCAAGCTTAACACCTATCCGGATAACTCTGAGTAGAGATACCGGATATGTATAATGGAGCAACAATTTGGAATAGCTCCAAGTGGAACATGGTAGCAGCATCTATGATATGACATAAAGTTTTGCGAAATACATAGGGATCTGAATATTGCAGACCCGTTGACTACAACCTCTCTCACAAGCATGATCAAACCCAGAACTCAGTGAGTGTTAATCACATAGTGAAGTGAACTAGATTATTGATTCTAGTAAACTCTTTGGATGTTGGTCACATGACGATGTGACCTGTGAGTGTTAATCACATGGCGATGTGAACTAGATTATTGACTCTAGTGCAAGTGGGAGACTGTTGGAAATATGCCCTAGAGGCAATAATAAATTAGTTATTATTATATTTCCTTGTTCATGATAATCATTTATTATCCATGCTATAATTGTATTGATAGGAAACTCGGATACATGTGTGGATACATAGACAACACCATGTCCCTAGTAAGCCTCTAGTAGACTAGCTCGTTGATCAATAGATGGTTACGGTTTCGGACCATGGACATTGGATGTCGTTGATAGCGGGATCACATCATTAGCGAGAATGATGTGATGGACAAGACCCAATCCTAAGCCTAGCACAAAGATGCGTAGTTCGTATGCTAAAGCTTTTCTAATGTCAAGTATCTTTTCCTTAGACCATGAGATTGTGCAACTCCGGATACCGTAGGAATACTTTGGGTGTACCAAAGCGTCACAACGTAATCGGGTGGCTATAAAGGTGCACTACGGTATCTCTGAAAGTGTCTGTTGGGTTGTACGAATCGAGGCTGGGATTTGTCACTCTGTGTAAACGGAGAGGTATCTCTGGGCCCACTCGGTAGGACATAATCATAATGTGCACAATGTGACCAAGGGGTTGATCATGGGATGATGTGTTACGGAACGGGTAAATATACTTGCCGGTAACGAGATTGAACAAGGTATCGGGATACCGACGATCGAATCTCGGGCAAGTACAATCTATCTGACTAGACAAAGGGAATTGTATACGGGATCGATTGAGTCCTTGACATCGTGGTTCATCCGATGAGATCATCGTGGAACATGTAGGAGCCAACATGGGTATCCAGATCCCGCTGTTGGTTATTGGCGGAGAACGTCTCGGTCATGTCTCATAGTTCCCGAACCCGTAGGGTCTACACACTTAAGGTTTGATGGCGCTAGGGTTATAAAGGAAGTTTGTATGTGGTTACCGAATGTTGTTGAGTCCGGATGAGATCCCGGACGTCACGAGGAGTTCCGGAATGGTCCGAGGTAAAGATTAATATATGGGAAGTCCTGTTTTGGTCATAGGAAAAGTTTGAGTTTTTCTGATAGCGTCTGGGACCACCGGAGGGTCGAGGTCCACCAAGTGGGGCCACCAACCCCGGAGGGCTGCATGGGCCAAGTGTGGGAGGGACCAGCCCGGGTGGGCTGGTGCGCCCCCATAAAGGGCCCAAAGCGCGAGGAAGAGTGGGAGGGGGCAAACCCTAGGGCAGATGGGCCCTAAGGCCCAACCCAGGTGCGCCTCCCCTCTCTCCCCCTCCGGCCGCCACCCAGATGAGAGGGCTGCCGCCACCCCTTGGGGAGGGAACCCTAGAGGGGGCGCAGCCCCCTCCCCTCCCCCTATAAATACATGAGGTGTGGGGGCTGCCCAAGACATGAGTTTTCACCTCTCCAGGCGCAGCCCTACCTCTCTCTCTTCTCCTCTCCCGCGGTGCTTGGCGAAGCCCTGCAGGATTACCACACTCCTCCACCACCACCACGCCGTTGTGCTGCTTCTGGACGGAGTCTTCCTCAACCTCTCCCTCTCTCCTTGCTGGATCAAGGCGTGGGAGACGTCACCGGGCTGTACGTGTGTTGAACGCGGAGGTGCCGTCCGTTCGGCACTAGGATCTCCGGTGATTTGGATCACGACGAGTACGACTCCTTCAACCCCGTTCTCTTGAACGCTTCCGCTTAGCGATCTACAAGGGTATGTAGATGCACTCTCCTTCCCCTCGTTGCTAGTCTCTCCATAGATAGATCTTGGTGACACGTAGGAAAATTTTGAATTTGTGCTACGTTCCCCAACAGCTAGATGGCTTCCTCTCTCTCTCTTTTAATTCTCAATACAATGGTCTCTTGGATATACATATGATGTAACTCTTTTTGCGGTGTGTTTGTTGGGATCCGATGAACTTTCAGTTTATGATCAGATCTATCTTTTTATATATGAAAGTTATTGAGTCTTCTTTGATCTCTTATATGCATGATTGCTTATAGCCTCGTATTTCTTCTCTGATATTTGGGTTTTGTTTGGCCAACTTGATCTATTTATCTTGCAATGGGAAGAGGTGCTTTGTAGTGGGTTCGATCTTACGGTGCTTGATCCCAGTGACAGAAGGGGAACCGATGATAATCCCCAAGTACAGGGAATCATCGTAGCAATTTCCAAAGGTGGAAGTGATAAGTATGGAGTGTCGAACCCACAAGGAGATAAAGGTAAGATAAGTATTCTCTCAAGCCCTATCTGCCACTGATACGACTCTACGTACACCGAACGTTTCCTTCCAACTAGAAACGAGAAATAAAACTATGTTGTGGGTCTGATGAGGACAACTTTGTATGATATCGGAGAGCTAAAAGATAAAAGTAGGTGATGTTATCATAAAGTTAGAATATATTACTAAATATTATAAATAGCGAGTGTGGAATAATGATGGATCGGTGTGCGGAATTGTCCTAGGCATTTGTTAACAAGACCGGCAATCACTATTGGAATTTCATATCAGGGAGAGGCATAAGCTAACATACTTTCTCATCTTGGATCATATGCACTTATGATTGGAACTCTAGCAAGCATCCGCAACTACTAAAGATCATTAAGGTAAAACCCAACCATAGCATTAAAGCATCAAGTCCCCTTTATCCCATACGCCGTGACCCACTTATCCGTGTTTATGCTTCTGTCACTCAAGCAACACAGACAATAAGTAAACCATGGACATATTGCAATACCCTACAGCGGGAATCCCTCACGCATGCGGCATGGAGGGCACAATAGGACAACACCAAAATAAAACATACAACTCATACCAATCTAGATCATCAATCAACCCAAGGACAAAGGATATCTACTCAATACATCATAGGATGGCAACACATCATTGGATCATAATATGTGGAATAAAGCACCATGTTCAAGTAGGGATTACAACGGGGTGTGGGAGAGTGGACAGCGTAAAAGAGATGAGGATGGCGATGATGATGGTGATGTTGATGAAGACGATCACCAGCGATGATTCCCCTCCCGATGGTACTCCGGCGCCACCAAGAGAGGAGGAGAGGTTCCCCCTTGTGCTTCCTCCTCCATGGCCTCCCCCTAGATGGGGAGAGGTTCTCCCTCTGGTCCTTGGCCTTCATGGCGATGATGGCCCCTCCGGGATCCTCCTCCATGGCCTTCGGTGATGATGGCCCCCTCCGGCAGGGTGCCATAGAGGGCCTAGGTTGATTTCTCGTGGCTATAGAGGCTTGCGGCGGTGGAACTTCCAATCTAGGTTATTTCCCGAAGGTTTCTGTATTTATAGGAGGAGTTGGCCTTGATTTCACGTTAGGGGGCCCCTCGGGGAGTCCACGAGGCACAGGGGCGCGCCCAGGGGGGTGGGCGCGCCCCCACCCTCGTGGGTCCCACGGGACTCCCCTTCGGTAGATTTTTGTTCCAGTATTTTTTATATTTTCCAGAAAAATTCTCTGTTGATTTTCATCGCGTTCCGAGAACTTCTATTTCTGCACAAAAACAACATCACGGTAGTTCTGCTGAAAGCAGCGTTAGTCCAGGTTAGTTCTAATCAAATCATACCAAAATCATATAAAACTATTGTAAACATGGCATGAATACTTCATAACTTATAGATACCTTGGAGACGTATCAGCATCCCCAAGTTTAATTCCTGCTCGTCCTCGAGTAGGTAAATGATAAAAGAAATAATTTATGAAGTGTGAATGCTAGTAAGTGCATAAGTTTGATCAATGATAGTTCCAATAACTTTTTCTAGCATCATTATATATCATAACAGTAGCTCAACTCATAAAACTTCTCATGATCAAGTAACAAGCTATTCACATGTTAAAGTATAGATCACAAACTTTCTTGAAACTAACAGACTATATTCTCAGTCATCAAACAATTGCAATTCATCTTATTTTCAGGAAGGGTCTATGTCAGAGCTTTGATTTAGCAAACTCCACATACTCAACTATCATTTAATCTTTCACAATTGCTAACACTCATGTGATATTTATGGGTTCAAAGTTTTAATCGGGCACAGAGAAAGATAGGGGCTTATAGTTTCGCCTCCCAACCTTTTACCTCAAGGGTAATGTCAACAATAATAGTTCATGATAACTTAATTAGATCCAATTGGATATATATATATCAGGATCTTTCCAACACAATGTGCTTGCCAAAGGATAAAATGTAAAAAGGAAAGGTGAAGATCACCATGACTCTTGTATAAGGTATAAGACAAGAATTAAAAGATAGGCCCTTCGCAGAGGGAAGTAGAGGTTATCATATGCTTTTAAGGTTGGATGCACAAAATCTTAATGCAAAAGAACGTCACTTTATATTGCCTCTTATGATAGAGACCTTTATTATGCAGTGCATCGCTTTTATTTCTTCCCTATCACAAGTTCGTATAAAGCTTATTTTCTCCACACTAATAGATCATACATATTTAGGGAGCAATTTTTTTATTGCATGCAACAATGACAACTTACTTGAAGGATCTTACTCAATCCATAGGTAGATATGGTGGACTCTCATGGCAAAACCGGGTTTAAGGATATTTGGAAGCACAAGTAGTATCGCTACTTGGTGCAAAGAATTTAGCTAGCATGAGGGAGAAAGGCAAGCTCGACATGTTGGATGATCCATGACAATATACTTTATTTCGGATATAAGAAAACATAACCCATTACATTGTCTTCCTTGTCCAACATCAACCTTTTAGCATGTCACATTTTAATGAGTGCTCACAATTACAAAAGATGTCCAAGATATTATATTTATATGTGAAATCTCTCTTCCTTCAATATACTTTCATGAATTGTTCAAGTGACCAATTCTGCGTTTCCTAACTTTCAATAAGTTTACTACCTATACTTATTATGTGTGAAGTCATTACTCCCTATGAAATAAGCATATGAAACATATATAAATTCAGATTTATGATATTCAATTCATTCAACCATTTACTCATATGATATATGTGAATCACATGAGTAAATGACAAACTACTCCAAGAAGATATAAGTGAGGAACACTGAGTAGTCAAATAATTAACTAGCCATGGGAGGATTCTTTTTCACTCAAGATTTCAGATCCAATGATTTTATTCAAACATAAAGTAGAATTGAAAATATGCTCCAAGCAAAACACATATCATGTGACGAATAAAAATATAGCTCCGAGTAAGGTATACCGATAGTTTTGAAGACGAAAGAGGGGATGCCTCGAGGCATCCCCAAGCTTAGGCACTTGAGTCTTCATTGAATATTACCTTGGGGTGCCTTGGGCATCCCCAAGCTTAGGATCTTTCCACTCCTTATTCTCCTCATATCAATATCTCACCCAAAGCTTGAAAACTTAAATCACACAAAACTTAACGGAACTTCGTGAGATGGGTTAGTATGATAAAGAGTAAACCATTCACTTTGGTACTATCAAAGACAAGGTTCATAATTGTTCTCACACAATGCCTACTGTACCATATCATTTATACAATTTATATTTAGAAATATAAGCCATAGAAACTAGAAAACAAGCAAACTATGTGATGAAAACATAATCTGTCAGAAACAGAATAGTCTGTAATGATCTAACCAGAAACCATACTTCTTCTACTCCAAGAATTACAAACTAAGTTGGTGGACGTGAGGAATTTGTCTATTAATCTTCTGCAAAAAGAATCAACTCAAAAGCACTGTTCTGTAAAAAAAATGGCAGCTAATCCCATGAGCGCAAAGTTTCTGTTTTTTACAGCAAGATCACATTAACTCTCACCTATGTCTTCCCAAAGGTTTTACTTGGCACTTTATTGAAACAAAAATCTATAAAACATGATTACTGCAGTAGCTTAATCATGTAAACACACAAAAACAGTAAGTATAAATATTGGGTTGTCTCCCAACAAGCGCTTTTCTTTAATGCCTTTTAGCTAGGCATGATGATTTCAATGATGCTCACATAAAAGAAAAGAATTGAAACAAAAAAAAGAGCATCATGAAGAATATGACTAGCACAATTAAATCTAACCCACTTCCTATGCCTAGGGATTTTATGAGCACATAATTTATTGGAACAAGAATCAACTAGCATAGGAAGGCAAAACAAGTATAACTTCAAAACTTGAAGCATATAGAGAGGAAACTTGACATTATTGCAACTCCTACAAGCACGTATTCCTCCCTCATAATAACTTTCAGTAGCATCATGAATGAATTCAACAATATAACCATCACATAAAGCATTCTTTTCATGATCTATACTCTCCACATGAGCAAAATTCTTCTCATTCGGAATAGTTGGATCACTAATTCCTAAAGTTGACACTCTTCCAAACCCGCTTTAGATGATATTATTATTCATACTCCAAAATATATAAGTGAAGTTCATGGAGAATTCTACAATTAATATAGACTAACCAATATCCAAGCTCAAAATATATAAGTGAAGCACACGAAGCATTCTATAAAACCATACTCAAAAGATTTAAGTGAAGCACAAAGAGCAATTCTATAAGATCATACTTAAAAGATATAAGTGAAGCACATGAAGTATTCTATAAATAAATGAAGGGCTATCTCATACTAGCATGGTTCTTAAAGGAAAAACAAAAACACAAAGGACACAAATCATGTGAATAAAACAAAAACCGAGGTATACCGATAATTGTAGAAGAAGAAAAATGGGATGCCAACCGGGGCATCCCCAAGCTTAGATGCTTGAGTATCCTTGGAATATTTACTTGGGGTGCCTTGGGAATCCCCAATCTTTAACTCTTGCCTCTCTTTATTCTTCTCATATTGATAGCTCCTCGATCTTCGAACACTTCATCCACACAAAACTTTAACAAAAACTTTGTGAGATCCGTTAGCGTAATAAAGCAAACTACCACTTTAAGGTACTGTAATGAACTCATTCTTTATTTATATTGGTGTTAAACCTACTGTACTCCAACTTCTCTATGGTTCATACCCCCCGATACTAGCCATAGATTCATCAAAATAAGCAAACAACACGCGAAAAATAGAATCTGTCAAAAACAGGACAGTCTGTAGTAATCTGGAAGTATAGTAAACTTATGTAACTCCAAAAATTATGAAATAATTTAGAAAATTTGAACAATTTGTACAGAAGTAATGTGCAAAAAGTTTCAGACCCATTTGACTTTCCAGTAAAAAATGTAAAATCACGCGCTACAGACAAAGTTTCTGTTTTTGTATTGCACAAAGTAAACAAGCAATCTAATCATCCTAAAACCAAAGCTTGGTACATTAATTTTATAATGAAATGGATATATACAAGGGGATAATTATTTACAGAGAAACTTTCATGAAAAATTATACATTGTTTCCATGAGCATGAACACAAGTGCTCAAGGTCGACCCACACTTCTTCAATGCATAACTTTCCAATCACTTCTCTTTTTGAAAAAACTTTTTAGGCATGAAAGGCAAGTGTTTTTTTTGTATTTTCATTCTTTTAAACTTTTTTGTATGTTTCACCCACAACTAAACAGAAACAAAAAGGAAAAAACAAAATCTACTTAGTGAAGAAAGCAAACAAGCACACACGAGAATATCAACTCCACGCTATTGCTCCCCGGCAACGGCGCCAGAAAAGAGCTTGATAATCCCCAAGTGAAGGGAATCATCGTAGAAATTTCCAAATGTGGAAGTGATAAGTATGGAGTGTCGAACCCACAAGGAGCTAAAGGTAAGATCAATATTCTCTCAAGCCCTATCTGCCACTGATACGACTCTACGTACACCGAACGTTTGCTTCCAACTAGAAATGAGAAATAAAACTACGTTGTGGGTATGAAGAGGATAATTTTGTATGATATCAGAGAGCTAAAATATAAAAGTAGGTGCTGTTATCATAAAGTTAGAATATATTACTAAATATTATAAATAGCGAGTGTGGAATAATGATGGATCGGTGTGCGGAATTGTCCTAGGCATTTGTTAACAAGACCGGCAATCACTATTGGAATTTCATATCAGGGAGAGGCATAAGCTAACATACTTTCTCATCTTGGATCATATGCACTTATGATTGGAACTCTAGCAAGCATCCGCAACTACTAAAGATCATTAAGGTAAAACCCAACCATAGCATTAAAGCATCAAGTCCCCTTTATCCCATACGCCGTGACCCACTTATCCGTGTTTATGCTTCTGCCACTCAAGCAACACAGACAATAAGTAAACCATGGACATATTGCAATACCCTACAGCGGGAATCCCTCACGCTTGTGCGGCATGGAGGGCACAATAGGACAACACCAAAATAAAACATACAACTCATACCAATCTAGATCATCAATCAACCCAAAGACAAAGGATATCTACTCAAAACATCATAGGATGGCAACACATCATTGGATCATAATATGTGTCATAAAGCACCATGTTCAAGTAGGGATTACAGCGGGGTGTGGGAGAGTGGACCGCGTAAAAGAGATGAGGATGGTGATGATGATGGTGATGTTGATGAAGACGATCATCGCGGCGTTGATTCCCCTCCCGATGGCACTCCGGCGCCATCGAGAGAGAGGAGGAGAGGTTCTCCCCCTTGTGCTTACTCCTCCATGGCCTCCCCCTAGATGGGGAGAGGTTCTCCCTCTGGTCCTTGGCCTTCATGGCGATGATGGCCTCCATGGCCTCCGGTGATGATGGCTCCCTCCGGCAGGGTGCCAGAGAGGGCCTAGATTGAGTTCTCATGGCTATAGAGGCTTGTGGCGGCGGAACTTCCAATCTAGGTTATTTCCCGAAGGTTTCTGTATTTATAGGAGGAGTTGGCATTGATTTCACGTCAGGGGGGCCCTCGGGGAGTCCACGAGGCACAGGGGCGCACCCAGGGGGGTGGGCGCGCCCCCACCCTCGTGGGGCCCACGGGACTCCCCTTCGGTAGATTTTTGTTCCAGTATTTTTTTATTTTCTAGAAAAATTCTCCGTTGATTTTCATCGTGTTCCGAGAACTTTTATTTCTGCACAAAAACAACACCACGGTAGTTCTGCTGAAAAAAGCGTCAGTCCGTGTTAGTTCTAATCAAATCATACCAAAATCATATAACACTATTGTAAACATGGCATGAATACTTCATAAATTATAGATACGTTGGAGACGTATCAACCGACACATATGTATCGTTGCTATTAAGGATAACAAGATGGGGTCTATTTCTACATAAATAGATCTTGTCTACATCATGTCATCATTCTTATTGCATCACTCTGTTTCTCCATGAACTTAATACACTAGATGCATGCTGGATAGCGGTTGATGTGTGGAGTAATAGTAGTAGATGCAGGAAGGAGTCGGTCTACTAATCTTGGACATGATGCCTATATAATGATTATTGCCTGGATATCATCATGATTATTTGAAGTTTTATCAATTGCCCAATAGTAATTCGTTTACCCACCGTTTGCTATTTTTCTCGAGAGAAGCCACTAGTGAAATCTACGGCCCCCGGGTCTCTTCCTTATTATATTTGCCTTTGCAATCTATTTTCATTTGCTTTTATTTCCAGATCTATATTTCCAAAAACCCAAAAAATATCTTGCTGCAATTTATTCTTATTTATTTTATCTCGCGTTCCCGCGAGATCTATCTATCCAATCTATCATATTTTTATCATGTCTACTTGCCAACTTCTGGCGCCGATGCCCGAATGGGATTGACAACCCTTTAACACATCGGGTTGCGAGTATTTGTTATTTCTGTGCAAGTGCCGTTCACATAGTGTTGCATGGTTCTTCTACTGATTCGATAACATTGGTTTCATCACCGAGGGTAATACCTACTGTTGTTGTGCTGCATCATCCCTTCCTCTTTGGAAAAATACCGACGTAGTTCTAGCAGACATCAAAAGGAATTTCTGGTGCCGTTGCCGGGGAGACATTGTCAACATCTATCAGGTTCCTAATCACAAATCTCATCTCCTTACAATTTACAGTATTTTCAATTTGCCCCTTGTTTTACTCTAAACTCCCTCGATAGTGTATAAATAGTCCTTCAACTCCAAAACCAGCAAATGTTAGTCTCTCAACTTCTCAAATCGGATACCTTTTTTAGTCTCTCATACCGCTTCAGGTGGTTTTGTTTATGATGTGGCCTTTGGTTTTTATAGGGGATGTGGTACGGTTTTGACCATGGTGTTCCTAGTTGACCGCCACCTCATCTTCGTTCTGTTTTCTCATTCGATGGGCATTTCGTCGAATAGTTGATGAGGACACCTCATGGGCTCCTGCCGTCTACACTCGTTGGCCTCCTACTGCTGTCACCGCATTAAAGCAGGAGATTGGAGAGATATGGAGAGGTTGGGGGAGCTAGAGGGTGGTTGGTGGCTACACGACAGTCGTCGTAGCTTCAGCAGCAAAAGGTGGCCAAACACCGGCTCTGTCCCTCCTCCACGCCATATTGGAACCGCTCTCTCACACGGATGAATGAAGGTAGAAGAAAGAAAGAGCACACAGTACACTGAAGTTTCACCCGGCTTCACAGCCCCATTACTATTTCCAAAGCCACGACTCACTGGATTACAAAGACGGCTTTGTAGCCTTGGCAACAAACGTAGTGCCCACGCATCTGTCGCGCTGCATGCACGGACATGATCTGCATGCCCACGACGCAGATGACTCAGCCGTGGCCACTAATCCCTGCACTACCAAACTAACTTGACCGGCCTATGCAACTAGCTAGCTTATCCATCCGACGCATGTACTGACACACGACGCGACAGCTCCACTCCACCGGCTACACCTAA
This sequence comes from Aegilops bicornis, assembly GCA_021605145.1. Lineage (NCBI taxonomy): Eukaryota > Viridiplantae > Streptophyta > Magnoliopsida > Poales > Poaceae > Aegilops > Aegilops bicornis. Next base: position 169,674,446 of record CM038671.1, read on the forward strand.
CACCCTGACTACTACCACCAGTACACACTCATGCTACTGCCACGAGCGCGCACACACACACTACACACGCACACCACGCTGCTGCGTCCCACACGTCCCACCCGTCCCGCGCGCCACCGACCCGTCCAACGAACCTGACGAGCCCGACGGTATCAGTGTGTCCCGCCCATCCCGCGCGCACCCGATGCGCCTGACGAGCCCGACCACACACGTCGTGGCGTATTCCAACACACACCTCTTAAGCCACGGCCTAGAGGAGTCCGTCGTCATCGACGTTGGCGCCGACCAAGAGAGACTGCTCCACCGCCGGTCCTTTCGCGATTCGCGAGCACTTTTCGCCGGAAGTGCCCATGCTCCCCGCACTTGTAGCAGCGCCTGCGTCTGTTGCCGCCGCTCCCCGACGCCATGTTGTGCCCGTCCTCATCGTCCCGAGCACCGCCGTGTCGACGCTCCCGTGCTGCCCAATGTGTCGCCGTCATGAGCAGCTGCTCACCCCCGCGCTCGCCGCCGTCTTGTCCACAGCGCCGAATCCGCTCGTCGAACGCATGCTGCCGACCGAGCGCTTCGTCGAACGCCATCGTCGTCACGTCGTGGAACTGCTCTATGCCGGCGACGACGGGGAAGAGGCGATCTGGCACCGTATCCAGCAACTTCTTGACAAGTGTTGCGTCGCCCAGCGTCTCCCCGAGGTTGGCATACCTCGCCGCCATCGCCGTGAGCCTCCCGCCGTACACGTCAAGCTCCTCGCCGTCGACATCTTCATCCGGTCGAATTCGCCGCCCAGCGTCCCCAGCCTCGCCGCGTGGACCCGATCGGCGCCGACGAACCTCACCTTCAGGGAGTCCCATACCTCCACAGCGGTGAGCTCCGTCGACACCTGCGAAAGACATCCTTCCGCAACGCCTCAGAAGCAACGCGTCGCCATCTTGTTCTTCCGCACGTTCACCGCCGCGTCGCCCGGTGCCACCGCCTCCCATACGGTGTGGACGTCGAGGATCGCCTGCACCTTAATGGCCCAGACCGTGTAGTTGTCCACGGTCAGTATCGGCATCGCTATCGTCGCCGATCCGCCCGCGCCGACGCCGTGTGAGACGAGCGCCATGGTCGTTGGTGATCGCCCGAACTGAAGCTCTGTATACCAACTGTTGGAACCGCTCTCTCACACGGATGAATGGAGGTAGAAGAAGGAGGAGCACGAGACATCGGACGCCATCGATGGCACGGTAGGTCATTGGGTGCCTCCGCACCGGGCCGAAGCGCACATCCCCGCCCCGTCCCGCCGACCCAGCGTGCCTCGTTGCCTGCCGTCATCGCCCCGAAAGCACCGCCGTCGACGCTTCCCTGCTGCCCAATGTGCCGCGTCATGAGCATTGCCACTCACCCGCCGCCGTTTTGTCCACGCTGGCCGATTCCGCTCGTCGAACGCATGCAGCCGCCCGAGCGCTTCGTCGAACGCCATCGTCGTCACGTCGTGGAACTGCTCTATGCCGGCGACAACGGGGAAGAGGCGATATGGCACCGTATCCAGCAACTTCTTGACAAGTGTTGCGACGCACAGCGTCTCCCCGAGGTTGGCATACCTCGCCGCCATCGCCGCGAGCCTCCCGCCGTACACGTCAAGCTCCTCGCCGTCGCCATCTTCATCCGGTCGAATTCGCCGCCCAGCGTCCCCAGCCTCGCCGCGTGGACCCGATCGGCGCCGACGAACCTCACCTTCAGGGAGTCCCATACCTCCCTGGCGGTGAGCTCCGTCGACACCTGCAAAGAAGACATCCTCCGCAACGCCGAGAAGCAACGCGCGCCATCTTGTCCTTCCGCGTTCACCGCCGCGTCGCCCGTGCCACCGCCTCCCATACGGTGTGGGCGTCGAGGATCGCTTTGCACCTTAATGGCCCGAACCGTGTAGTTGTCCCACGGTCGATGCTCGTATCGCTATCGTCGCCCGATCCGCCCTTAAACGCCGTGTGAGACGAGCGCCATGGTCGTTGGTGATCGCCCGAACTGAAGCTCTGTATACCAACTGTTGGAACCGCTCTCTCACACGGATGAATGGAGGTAGAAGAAGGAGGAGCACACAGTACCGGACGCCATGCCGATGGCACGGGTAAACTGGGTGCCTCCGCCGCTTGGCCGGCGCACATCCCGCCCGGTCCTGCTTGACCCCGTGCCTCGTTGTCTGCACTCGTAGACCTCATGTACTCTCCTACGGCTGAATCATGACGCGCACATCTAAGCGCCTCCAGCACCGTATAGTAGGGCAGTAAGATGACATCTAGGCGCAGGCTCGCGTGAAGCATGCCGAGCACCATGCAGGCCTCCAGCACCACATACTGAGTTAATTGCAGGGAACTACCACACTTTGGCACGTTGTAACGAATCAGTATCATTAGTCTTTTTTTTTGCCATGCAGTATCAACTCTAAGCCTAAGTATTGCAAAACAGTCTAAGCCACGTATAAACGCGTATTGACGGCGTATCTGACCCTGGGACCCGTGTGTCAGGGGCTGACGTTGCATGCTCTTTTACAAAAACAACCCTTACTTTTTATTTAAACACGCATATATCCTCTATTTGTCAAAAAATAAACGCGTATTGACGGCGTATCTAACCGTTGGGACCCGTGTGTCAGGGGCTGACGTTGCATGCTCTTTTACAAAAGTATCAACTCTAAGCCTAAGTATTGCAAAACAGTCTAAGCCACGTATAAACGCGTATTGACGGCGTATCTAACCCTGGGACCCGTGTGTCAGGGGCTGAGGTTGCATGCTCTTTTACAAAAACAACCCTTACTTTTTATTTAAACACGCATATATCCTCTATTTGTCAAAAAATAAACGCGTACTGACGGCGTATCTGACCGCTGGGACCCGTGTGTCAGGGGCTGACGTTGCATGCTCTTTTACAAAAACAACCCTTACTTTTTATTTAAACACGCATATATCCTCTATTTGTCAAAAAATAGGATTGCCGCAAGAATTTTCTTTTCCGCAAATAAGCGGACGCGCGCGCCCGGCCGGGTTTCGAACCCGCACCGTGCCGTTCGGCGAGGATGGTTGCTACCGCTGCGCTGCTGCTCCTTTTACGTGCAATAGCACACGTAAGTACATTTATACTTTCAGCCATTCGTTTTTTTACAAAGTAGAAAATCGCGTGACTGTCCGCGGGAAATCGATCCCGCCTATTTGTTCGCCGTGTGCGCTTGCTGCCTCGGCCCAACGCCATCCTATGCGTCAACTAGTACGCGTCTACGTCTTAAAACTCCGAGCCGTTCCGATTTTCATACGATACTAAATGATATTATATGTTCATCGTGTCATACAATTTAAAAAATGTTCGCCGTATCGTTTAATATGTATATTAAACATTTTTTAATATATAATGATCTTATTTGAATATATGATATCATATTTTAAAAAGTCTATCGTATATATATTTAACATTTTATAATATACAATGTCTATATATTTGTGTGTATGATTCTTTTTTATATATATTACGCACACTACGCTCGGTCTGAAGAATAAACATGCCGGTCTCTGCATTGTTTTTGGGTTGACGGTCAAATTTTAAAAAATTGTAAAATTATTTTATAAAATGTTGAACATGTATTTAAAAATTGTAAATGTATATGCCAGGTTGGCTCCTGACACACGGGTCCCAGCCACATTTTATAATATTTTTGCAGAAAATGTTGAACATGTATTTAAAAATCGAGGAGGCGGGGCTATGGGCGATTTAATTTACAACAAAGGTGTTTTCTGCAAAAATATATGCCAGGTTGGCTCCTGACACACGGGTCCCAGCGGTCAGATACGCCGTCAATACGCGTTTATACGTGGCTTAGACTGTTTTGCAATACTTAGTCTTAGAGTTGGTACTGCATGGCAAAAAAAATGACTAATGATACTGATCCGTTACGACGTGCCGAAGTGTGGTAGTTCCCTGCAATTAACTCCCACATACTGGATTTCTCCGTCGGCCTCGTTCCGGAACGCCAACCCTGACGCCTGTAGCAGCAACGTCAACCCCCGGCCAAGCTGCACGAGTGACGCTGGCGTTGACATGCTGCCCCTTGGCGAGCGCGAGCACCGTGATGGACGGCGTCTCAGGCGCGTGCTTGCTACCGCGGTCACCAGCTAGACGTAGTGCTCACTAGCCAGTTCCGGGCTGCTCGCCGCGAACTTTGCTGGTGCGTGCGTGGCGTGCTGATGCCTGGTAGTGTGTGATGGTGCCTACGTGTGTTCACGGCTAGTGAGACGTGCGTGTTACTGTTGATGTCTGTGTGCGTGGTACATTGCTCATGGTGTTCATTCAATGCCAATGAGACGTGGTGCGAACCAAGGACCTCACCGGCCTCGCCGTGGCTGTCGGCCGGTGCGCCCATGCCTCGTCAAAGCTCGATGTGGCGCGTATGCCACATGAAGCGGCACAAATGAATGAAGTTGTCTGGTTTGAGAAATTGAGGGACTAATGGTATCTACACTCGCGGACATCAAATTCGGACCCGCAAACACCCGGGCACGTCCGCGGGAGGTGACGGTCACACCTTAAATTTTTCTTTGCACAACGAAACACCTCAATTAACAAACTTCAAAATCCATACAAACATATGTAATGTAACGATTATGACGCAACATAAATCGCCCAGCTACTACATCAGGAGATGTCATTGGACTACAAAAATTGGCATGTTTTACATAGCTACTCCCTCCGTTCAGAAATATTTGTCGTCAAAATAGATGTATCTAGAACTAAAATACATCTAGGTACGTTCATTTCTCCGACAAGTATTTTCGGGCGGAGGGGGTAGTATGGAGAACCAAAAAAATTTACTAGCTATGAAGAAGATCATCCATGTCAGCCCTTGCCCTTCCCCACGCCTTTGACGTCTTTCTCACGGAAGTAGGGCTCGAAACGAAAAATGGATTAAGCCGGATATGCTCTTCGTCGGAGCTGTCCGACCCGTCGTTGTCCTCCTTCTCCTCTTTGGGGGGAGGGGGAGGAGGGGCAGTCCGGCCATGGCATAGACCGCCCAAGTTTTCTCCCGAGCGAGGGCGCGCGTGTTCCTCCGCTGCCACTTCTTTAGGATGCGGGCACGATTGGTTTCTTCCTCTGCGGTAGCACACACCGCCACATCCGTCGCCGCCATGTCGGCAGCGAGGCGGGCCTCAGCCACCATCATGCTCTCCTTTCCACGGCGGGCACACTGGTCCATGTAGCACATACTCTGGCGGACCAGTGATGGGGAGGCGCCGTGATCCAACCCCGGAGGATCTGAGCACCCGTTGGGCCGACGTAGATGTTTTGCGCCGGACAGATCCCGTCGTCGGTCGAGCGCAGTCCTCCCGGGAGACGCGAAGGGCAATGCGGAGCAATGCGGACGACCATCGCCTCCTTCAACCCGCAAGGGACGACACCCCAGTCGACGGATCCAAATTAGTCGGTGTCAAATCTGCTGCCCACCAAGCCGTAGAAGGCCGGAGATCACCAGACGGGAGCTTGGAGGCAGAGTGGAGTGACTATGGTCTGGTCGAGGCAATGCGGACGACCATTGCCTCCCCCAACCCGCAAGGGACGACACCACAGTCGGCGGATTCAGAGTGATCGTAGTCAAATCCGTTGCCCGCCATACCGTAGAAGGCAGGAGATCTCTGGACAGGAGCTTGAGGTGAATGAAGTGGAGTTGTTAGGGTTTAGTCGGGCAAGCATATGGTGACGAATATATGTGGGCTGGATCCAACGTGTGCCATCGTCGGTTGGATCCGACGTGGCGGACGCAGCCGGTCGCACCCGGGCCTCCCATATCCAGCACAGATTTGGGTTGGACATGAGAGGTGTCAGTTAGCACAGGTGCTTGAGGCCGGTTTGAGACACCCGTCTGGATCACTTTTGACCGGTCATTGACCAGGCTGTCCACCTGGGCGTTTGAGGGGAGACTGAGGCGCCTGGCTGTAGATGCTCTAACATTTGCTGGTTTTGGAATTGACGAACCATTTCTATATTTAAATTCTTCAAGGACGAAAATAATAATTTTTGCTATATATTTTCAAGTCTTTTAGTGTTTTTGTAGGTTGTGGAGAATCGGAGAAGTTGCAATTCATTTGAAAAAGAAAAACCTCTTTTTTTTTGCAGCATAATACACTGCTTCGTCTCACACCAGTTTAAGTACAGAACAAAGGGCATTTCTCCCGGTCTTTTGATGATTCCCGATATGGAACTTTGTAGTGTGATTAGAGCGACATTTTAATTTATATAAATTTTCCAGGGACACTTACCAGTATACTGTTTGCCGAAATGACAGGCTAGCTTCTTATCCCAAGAATAAGCATATGCAATATAGATGATGATTATCATTCTTGCTCTCATCATTGTAGATTGAATGAAGGTGATTGAAAGGGAACCAATAGCTGCCTAATATTACTCCCTCCGTTCCTAAATATTTGTCTTTCTAGCCATCTCAAATGAACTACAACATACGGATGTATGCAGACATGTTTTAAAGTATAGATTCACTCATTTTGCTCTGTATGTAGTCATTTGTTGAAATCTCTAAAAAAACAATTATTTAGGAACGGAGGAAGTATTTTCTTGCTGTTGATTCTTTTGGAAAATGTTGTACAAGTTCTGTTTTACAAAATATTACAAATGTGTTGTCCTAAAAAAATCTGACAAAATATTATCAATCAGGAGTCACTGTTATTCATAACGATGATAGTGTTGTTTAAGCATTTCATATGTTCTTAACCGTATTGTGCTAGTAATTCCCGCAGGGAATCCTCTAGCTATAGGACACTCATGTCACCGACGGGCTGACCCACTTCAGTATCCAATCCGTGTAATTTCTGTGATCGGGATAAAACGATCAAACATCTTTTTCTTGATTGCCTGCTAGCCAAAGTTTTATGGCGGACTGTCTATATTGCTTTTAATATTACTCCATCGAGTTCTGTCAACATGTTATTTGGAACGTGGCTTAATGAGATAGAGCCCGAAACAGCGAGACATATTTGCGTAGGAGTCTGTGCTTTATTGTGGGCAGTCTGGAACTGCAGAAATGATTTGGTTTTTAACAGGACAACCAACATTCATTTTTTGCAGGTTATTTTCCGAGCCACGGCGTTGATCCGTTTGTGGTCGCTACTCGCCCCGATGGAGGCCAGGGAGCGTTTGGTTACTGGATCTATCCGCTGGAAGATGGTAGCTCGAAATATCTTCAACCAGTTTGGATGGCGTTCATGTAATAGGATAGGCAATTAGTTTACCTACCTCTCTTTTGCCAGCCGGTTGTGGCGTCCTTTATTTGGCTAGTTTGTCTTCTAGCCCTTTTGGCTCTGTGTGAGCTCTTTTTTTTAGTTTTGAGACTTTAAGACCTTGTTGGAACCTATTTATTTATTTAATAAGATGGTCGTATGCATCGTTACGATGCAGGGCGAAGTCACCCCTTTTCGAAAGAAAAAAAATCCAATCCATAGCAGTTTTCTATATTTGATCTGGCACGTGATTCACAACATCATATTTGGAATCCTGAACATCGTTTCCACATGCATGCAACATATGATTATAGTCTTTGCTCGTAGGGGTCGATCTAGGGCATAGAAAATCAGCTGATTAGTTGGTGTGATGTGCTCTGGTACTTGTTTAGTTTATTCCGTCAGATCCATTACTGTGGACCGATGCCTTTTGTATTAAACCCTGAATAACTCTGTAGCTGGAGCAGTTGAACCAGGCTTGCCCGTAGCTTTCTTCCCATCTTGACTAAGCTACTTTGCATCTTCAGTTTGCTCTTTTATCATCTCTATGAACTTGTATAGAGTTCCTACAAAATTCATGTAAAGTTTCTATGTTAGCCAATTTTCTTAAAAAACCAAGGGAGGCCTGAATGGGCACTGGATGCAGCAGCAGCACTAGTAGATTGGTAGCCTGTTCCACACGTTAAGTTTCTATGTTAGCCAATTTTCTTAAAAATTAAGTCTCCCGCTCTCTTCGTGACTGGTCTGGTGGATGCTGTGAGAAGAACGTAACAGACGACTTTTCAGCTTGAGATGTGAGCGAGAGGACATGATCTTTCATGGCAGACAGTGCCTGTATCGTTGGTGTTTGCCAATCCAATGAGAAATAGTGGTAATTCTCGTTTTATAATAGGATCTGTCTAGGTCTCAGACATCATCGTTTTTTTTTTCTATAACACGCCATCCCTTCGTTGCTTGTTGGTTGTCAAGCCAGCCCATGTCCTCCTCCGTTGTTGCTTTTTGGGCTGGCAATGCCTTCGTGCGTACTGGAGCAGCGTTGGACCAGCAGCTGCTGCTCATCTCGGTGGTGTAACAGCCGGGATATTAGCTGGTGTAGGTACCCCTCAAAAAAGGAAAACTGTTGTACGTACAAATTATCTAACGGTTTTTATCAGTTTTTTGGTTTTTATTTTTCATTTTTACTTACGTTTTACTATTATATTTGTCAGCTGGACTATAAATTTGTTTTTTCACACATCTAAAAAGGTACCACGAATCGTTTGCACCATCTACACCATCCGCTCCTGCACCAAAAACATACGCATGCATCATGTACATGCATGCACGGTCGATCTCCAAAAAAGCGAATCGCTATCCCCACGCCATCGTCGAAGGCATGCAATTGAAGTCGAGGGCGACACTTGCAGTTGCACCATGTTGGAGACATGCAGTTACATTCAAGGATGACACTTACAATTGCATGACTAGTGTTGGACATGCAATTGCCCCCCCCCCCCCCTCCTCCCCCTCTCTTGCCGCTCACTTACAAAATAAAAAAGGACAGTTCCAGTTCAAGCCTATTGTCGGACATGCAATTGCCACCGCCTCTCCCGCCGCCCTTTGACAAAAACACAAGGCCAATTGCGATGCGAGGGGAGACATGCAGATTCTGATCAGGCGACACTTGCAGTTGCATGCCTAGTGTCGGACATGCAACTCCCCCTCTCCAACCGCCCACTTACAAGAACAAATGCCAGCTGCAGCCGGGGTGTGTGGGCATGTAGTTACAGTCGGGGGTGACACTTGCAGTTGCAGGCCTAGTGTTAGCCCCTCGCATGTCCCCCTCCCCCACCCCGTCCAACAAAATAATATCCGGTTGCAAGCATGTTGGAAGACATGCAGTTGTAGTCGAGGGCGACACTTGCCGTTGCAAGCCTAGAGTCGGACACACAACTGCCCCTCTCCGCTGCTCACTTATAAAACAAATGTTAGTTGCAGTCGAGTGCGTGGGCATGCAACTGTAGTCGAGGGCAACACTTGCATTTGCAAGCCTATTGTCGGACATGCAACTACCTACCCCCTCTTTCGACGCCCACCTACAAAACAAAAGGTCGGTTGTGGTTGGGTGTGTAGACATACAGTTACAGTCGAGGGTGATACTTGCAGTTGCAGTCAAGGGTGATACTTGGAGTTGCAAGCCTAGTGTCGGACATGCAAATGCCCCCCTCCTTCTCTCGCCACCCTCCGACAAAAACACAAGGCTAGTTGCATTCGGGAGGGAGACATGCAGTTGCAAACGGGGGCGACACTTGCAATTGCAAGGCCAAATGTTGGACATGCAACTTCCCCCTCTCCCACGGCTGACTTACAAAACAAAGGTCAGTTGCAGTCAGGTGTGGGCATGTAGTTGCGTGCCTAGTGGCAAATATGCAACCGCCTCCCTCCACAAAACACCAAAGAATTGTGGGCGGGTGTGACACTTGCAATTGCGTGACTAGTGAAAAACATGCAACTTCCCCCTTCCCGATAAAACACTATTGAGTTGCAAACATCAGTCGGGGACGACACTACACTTGCATGCATGTTGGCAGACATGCAACTACCCCCCCTCCCCTGACAAACACACCGCCGAGTTGCAATCGCATCGAAGACATGTAGTTGTAGTTGGGGACCGCACTTGGAGTTGCATGCCTAGTGGCGTATATGCAACCGCCTCTCCCGACGAAAAAAGAGAAAATATATACATAAAGGCCAGTCCTTCACCAATTGCATGTGGACTAAGACGTGTGTAGTTGTGCACAGATAAATGAACATGCTACATACAAGCAATTTTTCCTTTCGAGGCTAAAAATAAAGAATAAATAAAAACATAGTTACACACGAATACAATGTGTGCTAATGACAAAAATAAACATGAACAATTAATAATTAATAAAATTCAAAAAATAAAAATGAAAAAACAGACGAACATACTTCAAAGAAGGAATTATGAGAGAAAACGAGAGCAAGAAAAAATGACAAGAATGGAAATAATTAATAATTTTAAAAGAACAAACAAAAAATCAAAAGGAAAACTATCCTAGAAATCCAAAATGAATTGGCACAAGCCATTTAAAAATAATAATAATACAGAATGTTGCGACCGGAAAAAGGAAATGCAACAAAAATTTGCATGAATTGACGCATAGATTAAACGGTTTATCGCATTACAAAATCTTGTATGAGCAAAGTTTGACTCACAGCGTGGAGGAAAATAAAAAAATGCATGGAGGAAAATAAAAGTGTGCATTGATTATGTGACATGCTAAAAGATATAGGGAAACATAGGACACACATGCTGATCTAGTAGAAAAAACAAGACAACGCTTTGCTCTTTGCACTTTGCACGGCCTATTTTCAATCGTAGCCCAACAGAGAAAAACAAAAAGAAACAGGCCGGCCGTGTCATCCTAACAGGCTGACTTAAACGTGACAAGCAGCTAGCGTAAAAAAATCAATGGAGGCATCGACTGAGACTTCGATAGAAATCAGTCGACTGAGTTTTAGTCGTTCCGTTTATAATATGTAAGAATTGCAGTGGCATGTATCTAATTAATCTTTTTGTAACAAAGAACTTATATTCTTATTGCGATGAAAATGCAACGCAGCTAGTGAGGTAATACCGAGGCGCGTCAATTGCTGGTTGAAAACTATTTCCAAACCCCCTCTTTGGCCCTCATGGGTCATTGAGAATTTCTGAAAGGGCCCCCTCTCCTTGGAGAGGGCAAGGCCCTACAAAAAAAATGCAACGCTTGTTGCAGTTCATAAAATAAAGAAAAACTGTTTCGGCATGTGCGCTCCAAAAGTGTAACTAGCATGGATTTACGTCCGTTGCTTGGAGATGGACTCGCGTAGGTGAAGGTCGTAAATGCGGCATCGTGGTGGCATCATGGCGGAGGACACCTGCCAAGACTCGCGTAGGTGGAGGTCGTCGTTTGGCGTCATGGTGGCGTCGATGGCGGAGGACCTGCCAAGGTTGTCACCTCGATGTGCTCTGAAGATGGACTAGTGGAAGATGGCGGCGACGACACAAGTAAGTGCGTTGGACCGGTTTGAGCCCTGAACCCGGCAGATGGCTCGGTCGGAGCCTCCGGCTTTAGATGTTAGGCTTAGGTGAGAGTTCTGGGTATGTAGTCCAGCTTGCACACCTTCATCATTTTGATAGGAGTATCGGCAGATGTTGCCAAGATGCTGGATTCAAGCATATTGTTGTTCTACTTTGTAAGGTCCTCAAGAATAATCAATAAAATGGCCGCATGCATCTCCCAGATGTAGAGGCCAGGGGTCATTCTCCTTTTTTTTAAAAAATACCATCATTGTAAAGTTAACGCCAAAGGCAAGAGAGTGCGATAAGTTTACTGAAATATGGAAAATATATGCATCTTACTTATAATGTTGCATAGACTATAGATCATGTCACCACCATGGCAGCATCCACACTTTGACAAATCATCGGTTACAAATTCCAATCTCTTGGCACAAGCCTCAGATTCTCAATTGACGTCCCGATTCAATATAGTCGATTAATGTATGTACATTATTGTGCAGTACTACCTGAGACTCTGCAACCACATGATGTACTTAAACAATTTGAAACCGCAGAGAGCACGCCTTGCACAACATGCATGTGCTACATACATGGTTTTAGTATAAACAGGCTACCGGGACATGCCTTTGTCTTCTGGCATGGTGTGGTGTCTCAGATAAGAATTCAAATATAGCACATGCAAACAATTTTTTATTTAACCTAGCAAAGCATCATGTTGGATCGGTACTTCATTTAGTTTCTTCAAGAGGATTATACTGAAGGGCATGCAAGGAAGCAACCTGACGAGTCCCTGCACTTCTGAGTTAAACAACTCATAAATGAACCTTAAACAGTATCCTAATTGATACTTCCTTCGATCCAGAATAAGAGTCGCTGTTTTGAACTAAGGTTGAATGGTGTACAGTGTACTTGATAGTAGTAAATATATAGTAAGGCCCTCCGTTTCAGAAAGAAAGGCATTTTAGGAGCAACTCACATATGGAGTTAGAAGTGGTTGTTTAGACTGCATGCATCGGTTAATGAAGTTATTTATCATAACTGCTCTTTCATGCATTGGCCTGTTGTACCTCGATTTCCTAATATGTGTTGCAAAACTTCAAAAACACTAAGATGCGCACTTTTTTGAACCGGAGGGAGCATTGGACGCCCTAAAAGTTGAAGTGATTGGATATATATTAGTACGAGAAATACAACCCTTGCCATCATAGCACCATCAACAAAAACCTTAATTCTACTATATACACGTTGGAAGCACGGGGGGGGAGCCTAGCTAGTGACGAGACGAGGGAACACACAACGGTCTCACATTTTGATTCTCTATAATTGCCTAGCCAGGGAGGGGAAAGGGATGATGAGCTCACCTCAAGGATTAAGATGCATCCTTCGTGTTTATTTTCAGAGTTCAACAATATTAACTTAACGGAATAGATAAATCCCAAACGCTTAAATTTAAGCATGTCATCCCGAACATTTTTTGATGGCAACTTTAGTTGCTGTGAGGTGGCAACTTTAGTTGTTAACACATGGCAACTTCGTTCCAGCTCGATTTTTTGTCAGAAAATTGCCATGTTTTGTCAACAACGCCTTGATTAAAGTTGCCATGAAAAGAGTTTAGATTGGCATGCTTAAATTCCGAACGTTCGGGACTTATTGAGGTCCTAACTTAACTTAAAAATACCAAGTATTATTCACACGCACGGATCAACTCACATGGCGCAACAATTGAGATCATATCGTGGAGCTTCAAGACTTCTGCAGTCAAGACATCTAAATTGCTATCGCGAAAACGTCAGGATAGACTATACACATCTTAGGGTGAAAAACTAGAAAATGAATGTGTTTCACCGAATCACATGGATGGATGTTTGAGATGGGGCGTGGGGAGGTGTTGGAGCTTCATGTTCATTTCGTGAAAAAACATGGACTAACATATACTCACTCTGTCCCATAATATAACATCACTTTTGACACTCTCCATTATGGGACGGAGGGAGTACAAAACAAGTCCCTCCACCATGTCCCTAACAGCTCCCCACGGACCCGTCTGAGACATTTGTTCGCGGCCCGACAAAAAATGCTGCATCGCCGGACGTTTACAAAGGTTTTACGGAGCCTTTCCAAAACTTAATGACCACCCCCCCCCCCCCAATTTCATTGGGTGGGGCCCGCTCCCCTTTCCTTCTCCAACTAAAGCTCTATATGCTTTACTCTGGTCCGACAACCCACATTCATTTTTTTTCTATTTTTGCACACTCAAGGCTCCTTTGATTCAAAGGAATTCCATAGGATTTTTGGAGAGTTAGAATCCTTAGGAATTTTTTCTACATTGGTCGTTTGATTCATAGGATAGAATCCTATAGAATTTTTCCTATGGAATCATGTGTACTGCTCCCTCCGTCCCAAAATTCTTGTCTTAAATTTGTCTATATGCGGATGTACCTAATACTAAAATGTGACTTGATACATCCGTATTTAGACAAATCTAAGACAAAAAATTTGGGATGGAAGGAGTACATTTTATTGGAAATCTAGCATCCACTCTAACATCATTTTCACTTTCTTTGTTTTTCTTGTGCATCAAACATTCTGTGCTAATCCTATGAGATTCAAGTGGGCATGTCGTTCCAATTTTCTATTTTTTCTATTCCCGCGTTTTGAGAATCCTACGAATCAAAGACGTCCCAAGATGTTTCTCTATGCTAGTCTTCTTCAAAATTGACTAGTTGACTGCCCGTGCGTTGTCATGGGCCAACAATCATTTCTTCTCTCTATTCTAACAAACACCATGCATCACTTTAGCTGCCCTTTTTCATTGAACTTGTCGTCCATCACATTCTCTTCCCATACATCATTTAGCATCTCAATCATTTAGCATCACATTCTCTTCCATACAAATAACGAGTTTTCTGGAAACAAATAAACCTTATCATGAAAGCATTTATGTACCTATTCAATTTGTTATCAGTTTCGTGATTTTTTGTCGGTTTTTTTCATCACACCAACACCCTCGTCCACGGGTTGTTTCATCCTGTTTGGCAAGCGAACGGTTCCGCTCAGAGGCAGCCTGCTCGGAAGCTAGGTTTGTGCGCCGCCGCCGTCTTCCTGGTCGACGCCTGATACGTCTCCAACGTATCTATAATTTTTTATTGTTCCATGTTGTTTTATCAATCTTGGATGTTTATAATCATTTGATAGTCATTTTATATCATTTTTTGGTACTAACCTATTGACATAATGCCAAGTGCCAGTTGATGTTTTTTCCATGTTTTTTACATCGCGGAAAATCAATACCAGACGGAGTCCAAATGCCAAGAAACTCCATGATGATTTTTTATGGACCAGAAGGAAGATGTTGGGCCCTGGTAGCACCTAGGGGGTGTCCCGAGGAGGGGACAACCCGCCAGGAGGCCTAGGCGCGCCCTGGTGGGTTGTGCTTACCTCGGGTGCCCCCCGGACCGCCTCTTTGCTCTATAAATACCCAAATATTCCAGAAACCTTAGGGGAGTCGACGAAATATTCATCCAGCCGCCGCAGAGTCTAGAACCACCAGATCCAATCTCGACACCATCTCGGATGGGGTTCACCACCTCCATTGGTGCCTTTCTGATGATGCATGAGTAGTTTTTGGTAGACCTTCGGGTCTGTAGTTAGTAGCTAGATGGCTTTCTCTCTCTCGCTGAATTCTCAATGCAATGGTCTCTTGGAGATCCATATGATGTAACTCTTCTTGCGGTGTGTTTGTTGGGATCTGATAAACTTTGAGTTTATGATCAGTCATATCTTTTTATATCCATGAAAGTTATTTGAGTTTCTTTGATCTCTTATATGCATGATCTCTTATAGCCTCGTATTTCTTCTCCGATATTTGGGTTTTGTTTGGCCAACTTGATCTATTTATCTTGCAATGGGAAGAGGTGCCCAGTAGTGGGTTCGATCTTACGGTGCTTGATCGCAGTGACAGAAAGGGAACCGACGCGTATGTATCGTTGCTACTAAGGATAAAAAGATGGGATCTATATCTACGCAATAGATAAATGAATCTCGTCTACATCATGTCATCGTTCTATTGCATTACTCCGTTTTTCCATGAACTTAATACACTAGATACATGCTGGATAGCGGTCGATGTGTGGAGTAATAGTAGTAGATGCAGGTAGGAGTCGGTCTACTAATCTTGGACGTGATGCCTATATAATGATCATTGCCTGGATATCGTCATAATTATTTGAGGTTCTATCAATTGCCCAACAGTAATTTCTTTACCCACCGTTTGCTATTTTCCTCAAGAGAACCACTAGTGAAACCTACGACCCCGGGTCTTCTTTCTCATGTATTTGCTCGCGATCTACTTTTCCTTTGCATTTTTATTCAGATCTATTAAACCAAAAATACAAAAATAATTTATTGCACTTTATTTTATTCGCGATCTATTATTTCAATCTACTACAAGTTTCTGGCATCGTTACCCGAAAGGGATTGACAACCCCTTTAACACGTCGGGTTGCGAGGTGTTGTTATTTGTGTGCAGGTGATTTTTACGTTGTGTTGCTTGGTTCTCCTACTGGTTCAATAACCTTGGTTTCTTCACTGAGGGAAATAACTATCGTCGCTGTGTTGTATCATCCCTTCCTCTTTGGGGAAATACCGACGTAGTCCTAGCAGACAGGAGCTTTACTGGCGCTATAGTCAGAGAGCGATCAAAATGAATGTTTGGCGCCGTTGCCGGGGAGGATCTTCACCATATAACCGGTTCCTAATCACAATCTCATCTCCTCGCAATTTACATTATTTCCTATTTGCCTCTCGTTTTCCTCTCCCCCGATTCACAAAATTTTCTGTTTTATTCGCATCTCTTTTCCGTTCGCCGTTTTCTTGCCGAATCTATTTTTGAGTGCAATCTTGTTGTGTAGTCATCATGACTCAAGAGAACACCAAGTTATGTGATTTCTCAAATACCAACAACAATGATTTTATCGGCACTCTGATTGCTCCTCCCGCCACTAGTGCGGAGTCTTGTGATATTAATACTGCTTTGCTGAATCTTGTTATGAAAGACCAATTTTCCGGTACTGCTAATGAGGATGCCGCGTCCCATCTTAATACCTTCGTGGAATTATGCGATATGCAAAAGAAAAAAGATGTGGACAATGATGTGGTCAAGATGAAATTATTTTCGTTCTCTTTGCGTGATTCTGCAAAAACTTGGTTCTCTTCTTTGCATCGTAATAGTATCGATTATTGGAATAAGTGCAAAGATGCTTTTATCACTAAGTATTTTTCTCCCGCAAAAATTATTTCCCTTAGAACCCAGATCATGAATTTCAAGCAACTTCAACATGAGCATGTTGCACAATCTTGGGAAATGATGAAAATGATGGTAAGGAATTGCCCAACTCATGGGTTAAATCTTTGGATGATCATACAAAAAATTTATGCGGGGTTGAATTTTGTTTCTCGTAATATTAGATTCCGCCGTGGGTGGTACTTTTATGGAAATTACTTTGGGTGAAGCTACCGAATTGCTTGATAATATTATGGCAAATTATTCACAATGACATACCGAAAGGGCTCCTACTAGTAAAAAAGTTAATTCGGTTGAAGAAATTTCTTCTTTGAGTGAAAAAGTTGATGCTCTTATGAAATTGGTTGCTAGTAAAAGTGTTCCTATTGATTTTAATGATATGCCTTTGTCTACTTTGATTGAGCAAAATAGTGATGCCATAGATGTGAATTTTATCTCTCGGAATAATTTCAACAACAATGCTTATAGAGGTAATTTTAATCCTAGGCCTTTTCCTAGTAATTTCTCTAATAATTATGGTAATTCCTATGGAAATCAATCTTATAATAATAATATGAACACCTCTGATCTTGATAATAATATCAAAGAATTTATCAACACGCAAAAAGTTTTCAACACTTCTATGGAAGAAAAATTGAATAAAGTTGATGATTTGTCTAGAAGTGTTGATAGAATTGCTCATGATGTGGAAAATCTCAAGATGAAAGTTTTTGTGCCTAAAGTAGATGAATCAATTAAAGTTCTTTATGTTTCTATGGATGAAAGCAAGAAAAGAACCGCTATGCTTAGAGCTAAAAGAGAATTTCGTTTTCTAATGATTTCTTTTGCAAAAGTGATGAAGATCTTAAAATGATTGATGTTTCTTCTATTGATTTCTTGTTTAGTAAAGTTAAAATTAATGAAAAAGGGACTCGAGAAGAGTCAACTTTAGGTAGAAGGCGTCCCAATATTTTGGAGGGTGAAAATCTTGTTGAGAAAATTGATGAAAGTGGGTTTGGAGAGGTCAAAACTTTAACTAGTGATGTGCCCACTCTTTTGGATTACAAAGACTTTAATTATTATAGTTGCTCTTTGATTGATTTTATTTTTTTGTTGCAATCCATGATCAATTCACGCCATGCTTATGAACAAAATAAAGCTTTTACTAAACATATTGTTGATGCTATGATGAAAGCTTTGGAAGAAAAATTGGAATTAGAAGTTTCAATTCCTAAAAAATTGCACGATGAATGAGAACCTACTATCAAAGTCAAGATTAAAAATTATGAGTGTTTTGCTTTGTGTGACTTGGGTGCTAGTATTTCTACAGTTCCGAAATCTTTATGTGATGTGCTTGGGCTTACCAATCTTGAATCTTGTTCTTTGAATTTGCACTTGGCGGATTCTACTATTAAAAAACCTATGGGAAGAATTAATGATGTTATTATTCTTGCAAATAGGAATTATGTTCCCATAGATTTTATTTTTCTTGATATTGATTGTAATCCGTCTTGTCCAATTATTCTTGGTAGACCGTTTTTACGCACTATCGGTGCCGTGATTGATATGAAAGAAGGCAATATTAAGTTTCAATTTCCTTTGAGGAAGGGTATGGAACACTTTCCTAGAACTAGAATCAAGCCACCTTATGAATCAATCATGAGGGCATCTTATGGATATCGAACCAAAGATGACAAAACTTAGATCCTTGTTTTATGCCTAGCTAAGGGCGTAAAACTATAGCGCTTGTTGGGAGGCAACCCAATGAATAAATTTTATTTTTGCTTTTTGCTTTCTGCTCTTGAGTGCTTACACAATTATGCTACTGTTATGATTGTGTTTTTTATGTTTTAATTAGTGTTTGTGCCAAGTAAGACCTATAGGATCTTCTTGGGTGACAGTTGTTTAATCTTGCTGGAAAATACAGAAGCTTTGCGTTCAAAGTTAGAATTTTTTCAAATCACAGGAGCAACGAAAAACTCTGAATTTTTTACGTTTGATTGATATAAAAATTACTCAGGTCGTCCTATTTTTTCAGAATTTTTGGAGTTCCAGAAGTTTGTGTTTAAGTCAGATTACTACACACTATTCTGTTTTGACAGATTCTGTTTTCTTTGTGTTGTGTGCTTATTTTGATGGCTCTATGGTTTTCTTTGATGAGTTTTTACCATAGAAAAGTTGGAATACAGTAGATATAATACAAAACAAACTATGAATTGGTTTAATACAGTACTTATAGTAGTGGTTTATTCTCTTACACTAACGGATCTCACGAAGGTTTTGTTGGGTTTTGTGTGATTGAAGTTTTGAAGTTTTGGGTTATCTTATGATGAATGAAGGAAGGATGGAAGAGCCTAAGCTTGGGGATGCCCCGGCATCCCAAGCTATTATCCAAGAATGATCAACCAACTAAGCTTGGGGATGCCCCCGAGTGGCATCCCCGCTTTCTTCCAACAACTATCGGTATTTTACTTGAAACTATATTTTTATTCGTCACATGATATGTGTTTTGCTTGGAGCGTCTTGTATGATATGTGTCTTTGCTCATTTTATTTTCTGTTTTAAGTCATGAATCCTTGCTGGACACACCTATTTGTGAGAGCCAAAATTACGTCATGACTTGTTAGAATTGCTCTCTGTGCTTCACTTCAATCTTTTATGAGCTAGGACTTGCTCTAGTGCTTCAGTTATATCTTTTTGAGCACGGTGTGATTAGTATTTTTGAAGAAATGCTCTCTTGCTTCACTTAGATTTATTTGAGAGTTAGTAAAATTTTGAAGAAATTCTCTCTTGCTTCACTTAAATTATTTTGAGAGGAAGAAAATTTGTTATGCTCATGATCTTCACTTATATTTGTTTGAGCTTATGAAAAGCAACACATGAAAATTAGTCCCAAAGTAATAGATATCCAAGAAGGATAAAGAAATAAAGAAAAAATGTCATGAAAATCATTGGACAAAATAAACTTGATTCTTAGTAATAGTTTTGAGATATGATGATGTGATATGTGAGTTATGTTGATGAGTAATTATGCTTTAGTAAGAATATTGGTGTTAAGGTTTGTGATTCCCTATGCAAGTACGAAAGTCAATAATCATACAATGAAAATTATATCCTACTTGTGGTACATTATTTGGTGTTAGTTATGCTTAATGCTTGCTTTTGAGATTATTCGTATCTTGGTTGGTCGCTTCCCAATCTTTTTGCTAGCCTTCATTTTGCACTAAGTATGACCTCTATTTGTGCATCCAAAATCCTATAAACCAGTTTTGCCACATGAGTCCACTATGTCTACCTATATGTTGTATTCTTTTGCCGTTCTAAGCAAATTTGCATGTGTCGTCTTTAATTTTAAAAAAATACTTCTCTTTTGTGTGTTTGTTTCGCTCGCGGAGCGGTGAAGGGTGGCTAATATTTTCCATGCTAGATGTGTTATTCTCACGATGAGTGTTTATTCACTTGTCATTGCACGAGAAGACCAGTCCCGAAATTACTTTATGTTGTCAAATAATAATTTCCTTGGAAAGTGTTGGTATGGATGGTAACCGTGGATTCGGCTAGCCATGGAAAGTGAAAGTATGGTGGAAAAAGGAATAAACTTTATTTTCTGTTTGGGAACCGCCTATGCCATATCTAGCATGGAAAGTGTTCGGAACTCTAAGTCGTTTTCGTTGGTGGGACGGATACACCTCCCAAAATGTTTTTATCTCTAAGTTTTTCGCTTTGAGCTCTGGCACCTCTACAAATCCCTACTTCCCTCTGCGAAGGGCCTTTCTTTTACTTTATGCAATTTTTATTTTCAAAATTTGAGTATCCATCTTCTCTTATAAAAGCACCAACTAGGAGGCAATATGATCGTACTTACGTATTGGGTGTAGCTAATATTCGAGTGTGTTTCATGAATGGATCAATGTTTGAGCATGATGGGCTAGGGATAACTTATTTTAGTGTTGGTATTTTGAAAGACATGGTTGCTGGTTAATATGCTTGAGTATCTAAATTATTATGTCAAAACTAGACTATTGCTTTGAATCACATAAAAGTCCAAATGTCCATGCTATAAAGAAAAGGATATGATATGACATGATAGACAACACTCCACATCGAAAATTCTGTTTTTATCACTTACCTACTCGAGGACGAGCAGGAGTTAAGCTTGGAGATGCTGATACGTCTCCAACGTATCTATAATTTTTGATTTTTCCATGCTGTTTTATTATCAATCTTGGATGTTTATAGTCATTTTATATCATTTTTTGGTACTAACAAATTGACATAGTGCCAAGTGCCAGTTGATGTTTTTTCCATGTTTTTTACATCGCAGAAAATAATACCAGACGGAGTCCAAATGCCACGAAACTCCACGATGATTTTTTATGGACCAGAAGGAAGATGTTGGGCCCTGGTAGCACCTAGGGGGAGTCCCGAAGAGGGGACAACCCACCAGGGCGCGCCAGGAGGCCCAAGCACGCCCTGGTGGGTTGTGCCCACCTCGGGTGCCCCCCGGACTGCCTCTTTGCTCTATAAATACCAAAATATTCCAGAAACCCTAGGGGAGTCGACCAAATATTCATCCAGCCGCCGTAGAGTGCATAACCACCAGATCCAATCTAGACACCATCTCGGATGGGGTTCACCACCTCCATTGGTGCCTCTCCGATGATGCGTGAGTAGTTCTTTGTAGACCTTCGGGTCCGTAGTTCTTAGCTAGATGGCTTTCTCTCTCTCTCTCTCTCTCTCTCTCTCTCTCTCTCTCTCTCTCTCTCTCTCTCTCTCTCTCTCTCTCTCTCTCTCTCGCTGAATTCTCAATATAATGGTCTCTTGGAGATCCATATGATGTAACTCTTTTTGCGGTGTGTTTGTTGGGATCTGATGGACTTTGAGTTTATGATCAGTCATATCTTTTTATATCCATGAAAGTTATTTGAGTTTCTTTCATCTCTTATATGCATGATCTCTTATAGCCTCGTATTTCTTCTCCGACATTTGGGTTTTGTTTGGCCAACTTGATCTATTTATCTTGCAATGGGAAGAGGTGCCCGGTAGTGGGTTCGATCTTCACGGTGCTTGATCCCGATGTGATGTAAAGGGAACTGACATGTATGTATCGTTGCTACTAAGGATAAAAAGATGGGATCTATATCTACGCAATAGATAAACGGATCTCGTCAACATCATGTCATCGTTCTTATTGCATTATTCCGTTTTTCCATGAACTTAATACATTAGATGCATGCTGGATAGCGGTCGATGTGTGGAGTATTAGTAGTAGATGCAGGCAAGAGTCGGTCTGCTAATCTTGGACGTGATGCCTGATACGTCTCCAACGTATCTACAATTTTTTATTCTTCCATGCTATTATATTACCTGTTTTGGATGTTTAATGGGCTTTATTATACACTTTTTTATATTATTTTTGGGACTAACCTATTAACCGAAGGCCCAGTGCAAATTGTTGTTTTTTTTTGCCTATTTCAGTATTTCGCAGAAAAGTAATATCAAACAGAATCCAAACGGAATGAAACTTTTGGGAGAGTGATTTTTGGAACAAAAGTGATCCAGGAGACTTGGAGTGGACGTCAAGAAAGAAGCGACGAGGCCACGAAGTAGGGAGGCGCGCCTGGCCCCCCTGGGCGGGCCCCCCACCCTCGTGGGCCCCTCGCAGCTCCACCGACCTACTTCTTCCTCCTATATATACCCATATACCCTGAAAACATCCAGGAGCACCACGAAACCCTATTTCCACCGCCGTGACCTTCTGCACCCGTGAGATCCCATCTTGGGGCCTTTTTCGGCGCTCATGGGGGAATCGATCACGGAGGGCTTCTACATCAACACCATAGCCTCTCCGATGATGTGTGAGTAGTTTACCATAGACCTTCAGGTCCATAGTTATTAGCTAGATGGCTTCTTCTCTCTCTTTCGATCTCAATACAAAGTTCTCCTCGATCTTCTTGGAGATCTATTCGATGTAATTCTTTTTGCGGTGTGTTTGTCGAGATCCGATGAATTGTGGGTTTATGATTAAGATTATCTATGAACAATATTTGAATCTTCTCTGAATTCTTTTATGTATGATTTGTTATCTTTGCAAGTCTCTTGAATTATCAGTTTGGTTTGGCCTACTAGATTGATCTTTCTTGCAATGGGAGAAGTGCTTAGCTTTGGGTTCAATCTTGCGGTGTCCTTTCCTAGTGATAGCAGGGGCAGCAAGGCATGCATTGTATTGTTGCCATCGAGGATAAAAAGATGGGGTTTATATCATATTGCTTGAGTTTATCCCTCTACATCATGTCATCTTGCCTAATGTGCTACTCTGTTCTTATGAACTTAATACTCTAGATGCATGCTGGATAGCGATCGATGTGTGGAGTATGATAGTAGATGCAGAATTGTTTCGGTCTACTTTTAGCGGACGTGATGCCTATTGACATGATCATTCCTAGATAGTCTCTTAACTATGATCTTTTCTATCAATTGCTCGACAGTAATTTGTTCACCCACCGTAATACTTATGCTATCTTGAGAGAACCCACTAGTGAAACCTATGGCCCCGGGTCTATTTTCCATCATATAAGTTTCCAATCTATTTTTACTTTGCAACCTTTACTTTCAATCTATATCATAAAAATACGAAAAATATTTATCTTATTATCTCTATCAGATCTCACTTTTGCAAGTGGCCGTGAAGGGATTGACAACCCCTTCATCGCGTTGGTTGCAAGGTTCTTATTTGTTTGTGTATGTACGAGGCGACTTGTGTGTAGTCTCCTACTGAGATGATACCTTGGTTCTCAAAAACCGAGGGAAATACTTACGCTACTTTACTGGATCACCCTTTCCTATTCAAGGGAAAAACCAACGCAAGCTCAAGAGGTAGCAAGAAGGATTTCTGGCACCGTTGCCGGGGAGATCTACGCCAAGTCAAGACATACCAAGTACCCATCACAACTCTTATCCCTCGCATTACATTATTTGCCATTTTCCTCTCGTTTTCCTCTCCCCCACTTCACCCTTGCCGTTTTATTCGCCCTCTTTTTCCGTTCGTCTCTTTTCGCTTGCTCTGTGTGTGTTCGTTCTTTGCGCAATCTGTTGCCATCATGTCTGAAATTGGGGAGGTTATCATTGATAAGGATAATAATATGGAAAACTTTGACGCTTTTGATGATCCTCTTGAAGATCCCACTATTTTACACACTAAAAAGTTTCGGATTGGTAGCGGTAATATTATTGGAAAAGGAGTTATTCAAGATTTCTTTACTTGTGCCGGTACCCTGCCCACTATGGGTGGGTCTATTCTTCATAGAACCAGTAGTCTTGCGGATGCTATATCTTTGCTCGTAGTTGAACTTGAAAGACAATTTATTCATATGCATCCTTGCATACAAAGGATTTTTCTAGAGTTCTCCAATATCGAGCATTCTTACATTAAGCTTAGCAGCTACTATCTTTTTGGCACATGAGTTCAGATTTATAATGAAAGAGGCCAATGAAATTTTTGCGCGTTATAGGGTGGACGCTGGTCGTCCTCCCTTAGAAGCTATCCTTTTTAATCAAGAAGACTTAATGCGTTTACGATCTCTAGATCATGTTGCTTACAATGAAAACCTTAGAAAGAAGGTTCCTACCGATGTTCTAGTTGATAGAATTTCTGAACTCAATGATGATTTTTCTATTCAGAACAATGGGTTAGGTTTTTCTCTTGAACAAAGGCTCATGACTTTTTGCCAAAAGAATGCTTATAATGATGATTTGGTTGTGCAATATAAGGGGCCAAAGGAGGAACCCATACCTTCCGAGCTTGATCTTGGGGACTTTTGTCCCATTAAATTTAGCCCTTTTGATTAATTTTGCTTGCCACAAAGAAAACTTGCTGCTAAACGTAGGGAATATGAGATGAGTTTTCGCGATTTGCCTTACCATTATTATGGTAATGCCTAGATCTATCCTTGCCTTTTTGCCTAGCTAGGGGCGTTAAACGATAGCGCTTGTTGGGAGGCAACCCAATTTTATTTTTGTTTCTTGCTTTTTGGTTCTGTTTAGTAATAAATAATTCATATAGCCTCTGTTTAGACATTTTTTCATGTTTTAATTAGTGTTTGTGCCAAGTAGAACCTTTGGGAAGACTTGGGTGAAGTCTTTTTCATCTTGCTGTAAAAAACAGAAATTTTAGCGCTCACGAGATTAGCTGCCATTTTTTTGAGAGAGAGTGCTTTTAGGTTGATTCTTTTTGCAGATGATTAATAGACAAATTCCTCACGTCCAGAAATTTATTTCAGAATTTATGGAGTTCCATAAGTATACGTTTGATACAGATTACTACAGACTATTCTGTTTTTGATAGATTCTGTTTTTCGTGTGTTGTTTGCTTATTTTGCTGAATCTATGGCTAGTATCGGAGGGTATAAACCATAGAGAAGTTGGAATACAGTAGGTTTAACACCAATATAAATAAAGAATGAGTTCATTACAGTACCTTGAAGTGGCGGTTTGTTTTCTTTAACTTAGAGCTCATGAGATTTTTACATTGAGTTTTGTGTTGTGAAGTTTTCAAGTTTTGGGTAAAGATTTGATGGATTTTGGAATAAGGAGTGGCAAGAGCCTAAGCTTGGGGATGCCCAAGGCACCCCAAGGTAAAATTCAAGGATAACCAAAAGCCTAAGCTTGGGGATGCCCCGGAAGGCATCCACTCTTTTTCTTCGTCTATCGGTAACTTTACTTGAGGCTGTATTTTTATTCACCACATGATATGTGATTTGCTTGGAGCGTATTGTATGATTTGAGTCTTTGATTTTTAGTTTACCACAACCATCCTTGTTGTACACACCTTTTGGGAGAGACACACATGATCGGAATTTATTAGAATACTCTATGTGCTTCACTTATATCTTTTGAGCTAGATAATTTTGCTCTAGTGCTTCACTTATATCTTTTAGAGCACGGTGGTGGTTTTATTTTATAGAAATTATTGGTCTCTCATGCTTCACTTATATCATTTTGAGAGTCCTTTAGAACATCATGGTAATTTGCTTTGGCTATAAAATTAGTCCTAATATGATAGGCATCCAAGGTGGGTATAATAAAAACTTTCATAAAAAGTGCATTGAATACTATGAGAAGTTTGATACTTGATGATTGTTTTGAGATATGAAGATGGTAATATTGGAGTCGTGCTAGTTGAGTAGTTGTGAATTTGAGAAATACTTGTGTTGAAGTTTGCAAGTCCCGTAGCAAGCACATATGGTAAACATTGTGTAACAAATTTGAAGCATGAGGTGTTCTTTGATTGTCATCCTTATGAGTGGCGGTCGGGGACGAGCGATGGTCTTTTCCTACTTGTAGATTTTTGCAATAAGTATGTGAGTTCTTTATGACTAATGTTGAGTCCATGGATTATACACACTCTCACCTTTCCATCATTGCTAGCCTCTTCGGTATCGTGCATTGCCCTTTCTCACCTTGAGAGTTGGTGCAAACTTCGCCGGTGCATCCAAACCCCGTGATATGATACTCTCTATCACACATAAACCTCCTTATATCTTCCTCAAAACAGCCACCATACCTACCTATTATGGCATTTTCATAGCCATTCCGAGATATATTGCCATGAAACTTTCCACCGTTTCAGTTATTATGGCATGCTTCATCATTGTCATATTGCCTTGCATGATCACGTAGTTGACATCGTATTAGTGGCAAAGCCACCATGCATAATTTATCATACATGTCACTCTTGATTCATTGCCCATCCCGGTACACCGCCGGAGGCATTTAGATAGAGTCATATTTTGTTCTAGTATCGAGTTGTAATCATTGAGTTGTAAATAAATAGAAGTGTGATGATCATCATTAATAGAGCATTGTCCCAAATAAAAACAAAAAAAAGAAAGGCCAAATAAAAAAAGAGAAAGGCCCAAAAAAAGGGAAAAGAAAAAAAGAGAAAAGAAATAAAAAGGGACAATGCTACTATCCTTTTCTTCACACTTTTGCTTCAAAGTAGCACCATGATCTTTATGATAGAGAATCTCTTGTTTTGTCACTTTCATATACTAGTGGGAATTTTTCATTATAGAACTTGGCTTGTATATTCAAACAATGGTCTTCCTCAAATGCCCTAGGTCTTCATGAGCAAGCAAGTTGGATGCGCACCCACTTAGTTTATTTTGTTGAGCTTTCATACATTTATAGCTCTAGTGCATCCGTTGCATGGCAATCCCTACTCCTTGCATTGACATCAATTGATGGGCATCTCCCTAGCCCGTTGATTAGCCGCGTCAATGTGAGACTTTATATTTTTTTGTCTTCTCCACATAACCCCCATCATCATACTCTATTCCACCTATAGTGCTATATCCATGGCTCACACTCATGTATTGCATGAAAGTTGAAAAAAGTTTGAGATTACTAAAGTATGAAACAATTGATTGGCTTGTCATCGGGGTTGTGCATGATGAGAGCATTCTTGTGTGACAAAAATGGAGCATGAACAAACTATATGATTTTGTAGGGATGAACTTTCTTTGGCCATGTTATTTTGAGAAGACATAATTGCTTAGTTAGTATGCTTGAAGTATTATTATTTTTATGTCAATATTAAACTTTTATCTTGAATCTCTCGGATCTGAACATTCATGCCACAATAAAGAGAATTACTTAGAAAATTATATTAGGTAGCATTCCACATCAAAAATTCTGTTTATATCATTTACCTACTCGAGGACGAGCAGGAATTAAGCTTGGGGATGCTTGATACGTCTCCAACGTATCTATATTTTTTTATTGTTCCATGCTATTATATTACCTGTTTTGGATGTTTAATGGGCATTATTATACACATTTATATTATTTTTGGGACTAACCTATTAACCGAAGGCCCAGTGCAAATCGCTGTTTTTTTGTCTATTTCAGCGTTTCGCGGAAAAGAAATATCAAACGAAATCCAAATGGAATAAACCTTCGGGAGAGTGATTTTTGGAACAAATGTGATCCAGGAGACTTGGAGTGGACGTCAATAAAGAAGCGAGGAGGCCACGAGGCAGGGAGGCGCGCCCCCCACCCTCATGGGCCCCTCACAGCTCCACCGACCTACTTCTTCCTCCTATATATACCCATATACTCTGAAAACATCCAGGAGCACCACGAAACCCTATTTCCAACGCCGCAACCTTCTGTACCCATGAGATCCCATCTTGGGGCCTTTTCCAGCGCTCCTCCGGAGGGGAAATCGATCACGGAGGGCTCCTACATCAACACCATAGCCTTTCTGATGATGTGTGAGTAGTTTACCACAGACCTTCGGTGCATAGTTATTAGCTAGATGGCTTCTTCTCTCTCTTTCGATATCAATACAAAGTTCTCCTCGATCTTCTTGGAGATCTATTCGATGTAATTCTTTTTGCGGTGTGTTTGTCGAGATTCGATGAATTGTGGGTTTATGATCAAGATTATCTATGAACAATATTTGAATCTTCTCTGAATTCTTTTATGTATGATTTGTTATCTTTGCAACTCTCTTCGAATTATCAGTTTGGTTTGGCCTACTAGATTGATCTTTCTTGCAATGGGAGAAGTGCTTAGCTTTGGGTTCAATCTTGCGGTGTCCTTTCCCAATGATAGCAGGGGCAGCAAGGCATGCATTGTATTGTTGCCATCGAGGATAAAAAGATGGGGTTTATATCATATTGCTTGAGTTTATCCCTCTACATCATGTCATCTTGCCTAATGCGTTACTCTGTTCTTATGAACTTAATACTCTAGATGCATCTTTGGATAGTGGTCGATGTGTGGAGTAATAGTAGTAGATGCAGAATCGTTTGGTCTACTTGTCATGGACGTGATGCCTATTTACATGATCATGCCTAGATATTCTCATAACTATGCACTTTTCTTTACATTTGCTCGTGATAATTTGTTCACCCACCGTAATACTTATGCTATCTTGAGAGAAGCCACTAGTGAAACCTATGGCCCCTGGGTCTATTTTCCATCATATAAGTTTCCAATCTATTTTTACTTTGCAATCTTTACTTTCAATCTATATCATAAAAATACCAAAAATATTTATCTTATTATCTCTATCAGATCTCACTTTTGCAAGTGGTAGTGAAGGGACCGGACAACCCCTTTATCGCGTTGGTTGCAAGGTTCTTATTTGTTTGTGTAGGTACGAGGCGACTTGTGTGTAGTCTCCTACTGGATTGATACCTTGGTTCTCAAAAACTGAGGGAAATAGTTACGCTACTTTGCTGCATCACCCTTTCCTCTTCAAGGGAAAAACCAACGTAAGCTCAAGAGGTAGCAGTGCCTATGTAATGATGCCTGGATATCGACATAATTATTTGAGGTTCTATCAATTGCCCAACAATAATTTGTTTGCCCACCGTTTGCTATTTTTCTCGAGAGAAGCCACTAGTGAAACCTACGGCCCCCGGGTCTTCTTTCTCATATATTTGCTTGCGATCTACTTTTCCTTTGCATTTTTATTCAGATCTATTAAACCAAAAATACAAAAATACTTTTTTGCATTTTATTTTATTTGCGATCTATTATTTCATTCTACTACAAATTTCTGGCATCGTTACCCGAAAGGGATTGACAACCCCTTTAACACGTCGGGTTGCGAGGTGTTATTATTTGTGTGCAGGTGATGTTTACATTGTGTTGCTTGGTTCTTCTACAGGTTCAATAACCTTGGTTTCTTCACTGAGGGAAATACCTGTTGGAAATATGCCCTAGAGGCAATAATAAATTAGTTATTATTATATTTCCTTGTTCATGATAATCGTTTATTATCCATGCTATAATTGTATTGATAGGAAACTCAGATACATGTATGGGTACATAGACAACACCATGTCCCTAGTAAGCCTCTAGTTGGCTAGCTCGTTGATCAATAGATGGTTACAGTTTCCTGACCATGGACATTGGATGTTGTTGATAACGGGATCACATCATTAGCAGAATGATGTGATGGACAAGACCCAATCCTAAGCCTAGCACAAAGATCGTGTAGTTCGTATGCTAAAGCTTTTCTAATGTCAAGTATCATTTCCTTAGACCATGAGATTGTGCAACTCCCGGATACCGTAGGAATGCTTTGGGTGTACCAAAGCGTCCTGGCATCGGGTGACTATAAATTGCACTACAGGTATCTCCGAAAATATCTGTTGGGGTGGCACGAATCGAGACTGGGATTTGTCACTCCGGTTGACGGAGAGGTATCTCTGGGCCCACTCGGTAGGACATCATCATAATATGCACAATGTGACCAAGGGGTTGATCACGGGATGATGTGTTACGGAACGAGTAAAGAGACTTGCCGGTAACGAGATTTAACAAGGTATCGGCATACCGACGATCGAATCTCGGGCAAGTACAATACCGCTAGACAAAGGGAATTGTATACAGGATCGATTGAGTCCTTGACATCGTGGTTCATCCGATGAGATCATCGTGGAACATGTGGGAGCCAACATGGGTATCCAGATCCCGCTGTTGGTTATTGATCGGAGAACGTCTCGGTCATGTCTCGCATGATTCCCGAACCCGTAGGGTCTACACATAAAGGTTCGATGGCGCTAGGGTTATAAAGGAAGTCTGTATGTGGTTACCGAATGTTGTTGAGTCTCGGATGAGATCACGGGCGTCATGAGGAGTTCCTAATGGTCCGGAGGTAAAGATTTATATATGGAAAGTTGTTGTTGGGTTCCGGAAAAGTTCGGGGTTTTCCTATTGTACCGAAGCTTCGGAAGGTTCCGGAGGATTCGGAGGGTGGGAGGTCCGGAAATTGTTCCACCACGTCCAATACAGCAGCATGGGCTGTGAGGCGCCCAGCCTTAATGGGCCAGGGGCACCAGCCCCCCAAGGCCCATGCGCATGGGAGGGGGGAAACCCTAAGGGGGAGGGCCTCCACTTGACTTGGGAGGCACTCCTCCCCCCTTGGCCGCCCCCTAGATGGGATCTAGGGCTGGCCGCCGCCCTAGGGGTGGAACCCTAGGTGGGGGCGCAGCCCCCCCTCTTCCCCTATATATAGTGGAGGAAAAGGGGCAGCCCAACACACGAAGTCCTTCTCCTGTTGGTGCAGCCCTACCTCTCTGTCTCCTCCTCTCCCGTGGTGCTTGGCGAAGCCTGCAGATTGCCACACTCCTCCACCACCACCACGCCGTTGTCTTTGCTGCTGGATGGAGTCTTCCTCAACCTCTCCCTCTCTCCTTGCTGGATCAAGGCATGGGAGACGCCACCGCTGTCACGTGTGTTGAACGCGGAGGTGCCATCCGTTCGACACTAGGATCTCCGGTGATTTGAATCATGACGAGTACGACTCCTTCAACCCCGTTCACTTGAACGCTTCCTCTTAGCGATCTACAAGGGTATGTAGATGCTCTCTCCGTCCACTCGTTGCTGGTTTCTCCATAGATAGATCTTGGTGAGACGTAGGAAATTTTTTAAATTTCTGCTACGTTCCCCAACAGTGGCATCATGAGCTAGGTCTATTGCGTAGATTCTTTGCACGAGTAGAAAACAAAGTAGTTGTGGGCGTTGATTTTGTTCAATATACTTACCGTTACTAGTCCAATCTTGTTTCGACGGTATTGTGGGATGAAGCGGCCCGGACCGACCTTAAACGTACACTTACGTGAGACAAAGTTCCACCGGTGACATGCACTTGGTGCATAAGGTGGCTAGCGGGTGCCGTCTCTCCCACTTTAGTTGGAACGGATTCGATGAAAAGGGTCCTTATGAAGGGTAAATAGCAATTGGCATATCACGTTGTGGTTTTGCGTAGGTAAGAAACGTTCTTGCTAGAAACCCATAGCAGCCACGTAAAACATGCAAGCAACAATTAGTGGACGTCTAACTTGTTTTTGCAGGGTATGCTATGTGATGTGATATGGCCAAGAAGAATGCGATGAATGATATGTGATGTATGAGATTGATCATGTTCTTGTAATAGGAATCACGACTTGCATGTCGATGAGTGACAACCGGCAGGAGCCATAGGAGTTGTCTTAATTTATTGTATGACCTGCGTGTCATTGAACAACGCCATGTAATTACTTTACTTTATTGCTAACCGTAAGCCATAGTAGTAGAAGTAATAAGTTGGCGAGACAACTTCATGGAGACACGATGATGGAGATCATGGTGTCATGCCGGTGACGATGATGATCATGGAGCCTCGAAGATGGAGCAAAATGATATTGGCCATATCATGTCACTATTTGATTGCATGTGATGTTTATCATGTTTATGCATCTTATTTGCTTAGAACAACGGTAGTAAATAAGATGATCCCTCATTAAAATTTCAAGAAAGTGTTCCCCTAAGCGTGCACCGTTGCGAAAGTTAAATGCGTTTGAAGCACCACGTGATGATCGGGTGTGATAGATTCTTACGTTCACATACAACGGGTGTAAGCCAGATTTACACACGCCGAAACACTTAGGTTGACTTGACGAGCCTAGCATGTACAGACATGGCCTCGGAACACAAGAGACCGAAAGGTCGAGCATGAGTCGTATGGTAGATACGATCAACATGAAGATGTTCACCGATGATGACTAGTCCGTCTCACGTGATGATCGGACACGACCTAGTTGACTCGGATCATGTAATCACTTAGATGACTAGAGGGATGTCTATCTGAGTGGGAGTTCATTAGATGAACTTAATTATCCTGAACATAGTCAAAAGATCTTTGCAAATCATGTCGTAAGCTCGCGCTTTAGTTCCACTGTTTAGATATGTTCCTAGAGAAAATATAGTTGAAAGTTGACAATAGCGATTATGCGGACAGAAGAAAGCTTATGTCCTTAATGCACCGCTCGATTGTCTTTGAACCCCAAAGCGTCGATGCATGGATGTTGCGAACATCGGACATACACGTTTTCATAACTACGTGATAGTTTAGTTAAACGGTTTAGAGTTGAGGCACCCAAGACGTTTTTTGAAACATCGCGGAACATATGAGATGTTTCGAGGGCTGAAATTAGGATTTCAAGCTCGTGCCCACGTCAAGAGCTATAAGACCTCCGACGATTTTCTTAGCCTGCAAACTAAGGGAGAAAAGCTCAATCGTTGAGCTTGTGCTCGATTGTCCGAGTGCAACAATCCCTTGAATCGAGTGGGACTTGATCTTCCTGATGAGATAGTGATGTTTCTCCAAAGTCATTGCCACCAAGCTGCTAGAAGCTTCGTGATGAACTATAACATATCAGGGATAGATATGATGATCCTTGAGCTATTCGCAATGTTCGACACCGCGAATGTAGGAATCAACAAGGAGCATCAATTGTTGATGGTTGGTGAAACCACTAGTTTCAAGAAGGGCAAGGGCAAGAAGGGATACTTCATGAAACAAAGAAATCAGTCTTTGCTCTAATGAAGAAACCCAAGGTTGAACCAAAACCGAGACTAAGTGCTTCGTAATAAGGGGAACAACCAACTTTGGAGCAGAATTACCCTAGGTACTTGGTAGATAAGAAGGTCGGCAAGGTCGATAGAAGTATATTGGATATACATTATGTTAATGTGTACTTTACTAGTACTCCTAGTAGCACTGGGGTTTTAAGATACCGGTTCGGTAGCTAAGTGTTAGTAACTCGAAATAAAAGAGCTACGGAATAAGCGGAGACTAGCTAAAGGTGGTGACGATATGTGTTGGAAGTGTTTCCAAGTTTGATGTGATCAAACATCGCACGCTCCCTCTACCATCAAGATTAGTATTAAACCGAATAATTGTCATTTGGTGTTTATGCGTTGAGCATAGACATGATTGGATTATGTCTATCGCAATACGGTTATTCATTTAAGGAGAATAATGGTTACTCTATTTATTTGAATAATACCTTCAATGGTCTTGCACCTAAAGGAATGGTTTATTGAATCTCGATCATAGTAATACACATTTTCATGCCAAAAGGTATAAGATAGTAATGATGGTACCACTTACTTGTGGCCTTTGCCATGTAAGTCATATTGGTATAAAAGCATGAAGAAGCTCCATGTTGATGGATCTTTGGACTCACTCGTTTTGAAAAGTTTGAGACATGCGAACCATGTCTATTGGTGTATACGCATGAAGAAACTCCATGCAGATGGATCGTTTGGATTCACTTGATTTTGAATCACTTGAGATATGCAAATCATACTACATGGGCAAAATGACAGAAAAGCCTCGGTTTCAAAGAAGATGGAACAAGATAGCAACTTGTTGGAAGTAACACATTTTGATGTGTGCGGTCCAATGAGTCTTTGAGGCATCTTGATGAATATCGTTATGTTCTTACTTCACGGATGATTTGAGTAGATCTTGAGTGTATTTACTTGATGAAACACAAGTCTGAATTATTGAATGGTTCAAGTAATTTCAGAGTGAAGTTGAAGATCAACGTGACAAGAGGATAAAATGTCTATGATATGATCATAGAGATGAGTATCTGAGATTCTGAGCTTTGTACGCAATTAAGACATTGTGGAAATTGTTTCACAATAAATACCGCTGGAACACCATAGTGTGATGGTGTGTCCGAACATCATAGTTGCACCCTATTGAATATGGTGCGTACCATGATGTCTCTTATCGAATTACCACTATCGTTCATGGGTTAGGCATTAGAGACAACCGCACTCACTTTGATAGGGCACCACGTAATTCCATTGAGACGACACCGTTTGAACTATGGTTTGGAGAAACCTAAATTGTCGTTTCTTAAAAATTTGGGGTTGCGACGCTTATGTGAAAAAGTTTCAGGTTGATAAGCTCGAACCCAAAGCGGATAAAATGCATCTTCATAGGACACCCAAAACAGATGGGTATACCTCCGATCTCGATTACGGAAGCAAAAGGATTGTTTCTAGAATTAGGTCCTTTCCCGAGGAAAAGTTTCTCTCGAAAGAATTGAGTGGGAGGATGGTGGAGACTTGATGAGGTTATTGAACCGTCACTTCAACAAGTGTGTAGCAGGGCACAGGAAGTTGTTCCTGTGAAGCCTACACCAATTGAAGTAGAAGCTTATGATAGTGATCATGAAGTTTCGGATCAAGTCACTACCGTACCTCGTAGGGTGACAAGGATGCGTACTACTTCGGAGTGGTACAGTAATCTTGTCTTGAAGGTCACGTTGCTAGACAACAATGAACCTACGAGTTATGGAGAAGCGATGGTGGGCCCATATTCCGACAAATGGTTAGAAGCCATGAAATCTGAGATAGGATCCATGTATCAGAACAAAGCATGGACTTTGGTGGACTTGCCCGATGATCGGCAAGCCATTGAGATAAATGGATCTTTAAGAAGAAGACGAACATGGACGGTAATGTCTGAAGGAAATATGCCCTAGAGGCAATAATAAAGTTATTATTTATTTCCTTATATCATGATAAATGTTTATTATTCATGCTAGAACTGTATTAACCGGAAACATAATACATGTGTGAATACATAGACAAAGCAGTGTCACTAGTATGCCTCTACTTGACTAGCTCGTTAATCAAAGATGGTTATGTTTCCTAACCATAGACATGAGTTGTCATTTGATTAACGGGATCACATCATTAGGAGAATGATCTGATTGACATGACCCATTCCGTTAGCCTAGCACTTGATCGTTTAATATATTGCTATTGCTTTCTTCATGACTTATACATGTTCCTGTAACTATGAGATTATGCAACTCCGTTTACGGAGGAACACTTTGGTGCTACCAAACGTCACAACGTAATCGGGTGATTATAAAGGAGTACTACAGGTGTCTCCAAAGGTACATGTTGGGTTGGCGTATTTCGAGATTAGGTTTTGTCACTCCGATTGTCGGAGAGGTATCTCTGGGCCCTCTCGGTAATGCACATCATTATAAGCCTTGCAAGCAATGTGACCAATGAGTTGGTTACGGGATGAAGCATTACAGAGCGAGTAAAGAGACTTGCGGTAGCGAGATTGAACTAGGTATTGGATACCGACGATCGAATCTCGCAAGTAACATACCGATGACAAAGGGAACAACGTATGTCGTTATGCGGTTTGACCGATAAAGATCTTCGTAGAATATGTAGGAACCAATATGGGCATCCAGGTTCCGCTATTGGTTATTGACCAAGAATAGTTCTCGGTCATGTCTACATAGTTCTCGAACCCGTAGGGTCCGCGCGCAACAAGGTTTCGATAGCGATGCTTATATTATGAGTTTACATGTTTTGATGTACCGAAGGAGTTCGAGTCCCGGATGAGATCGGGGACATGACGAGGAGTCTCGAAATGGTCGAGACGTAAAGATTCATATATTGGATGATATGTTTAGGTCAAGGGGTCAAGCCCATGAGGCTTTAGGTCGGTGCAAAAGGAGTTTTATGCGGAGGCGAGGGCCAAACGTCGGAGACCTGGCGTCGCCCCTGGGCCGACGCCGAGGCCCATGGCGTCTGGGCGAACGCCAAGGATTGTGGCGTTTGGTCACTGGAGTCCGAGTGGGACTCTTGCCTTTCGGGCAAAACCGACTTTGAGGAGGCTTTGCTCCAAGTTTCGACCGGGGCTCAACATATAAATAGAGGGCAGGGCTAGCACAAAAGATACAACAATTGATCCCTTGGATCTCTTAGCGTGTCTGGTGCCCCCTCCACCATATTCCACCTCGGTCATATCGTCGCAGAAGTTTAGGCGAAGCCTGCGCGATGAGAGCATCATCATCGTCCCACGCCGTCGTCTTGTGGAACTCATCCCCAACACTTTCTTTGGATCGGAGTCAGGGATCGTCATCGAGCTGAGCGTGTCTTTGAACTTCGGAGGTGCCGTGCGTTCGGTACTTGGATCGGTCGGATCGTGAAGGCGTCGACTACATCAACAGCGTTGTCATAACGCTTCCGCTTCACGGTCTCACGAGTGCGTGGACAATACTCTCCCCTCTCGTTGCTATGCCATCACCATGATCTTGCGTGTGCGTGGGAAATTTTTGAAATTACTACGTTCCCCAACGATGGCATCCGAGCCTGATTTTATGCGTTGATGTTATATGCACGAGTAGAACACAAGTGAGTTGTGGGCGATACAAGTCATCTTGCTTACCGACATGTCATACTTTGGTTCGGCGGTATTGTGAGATGAAGCGGCCGGACCGACATTACGCCAGACGCTTACGCGAGACTGGTTTCACCGCTGCGAGCACTCGTTGCTTAAAGGTGATGGCGGGTGTCTGCTCTCTCACTTTAGTTGAATCGAGTGTGGCTACGCCCGGTCCTTGAGAAGGTTAAAACAGCATTAACTTGACAAATTATCGTTGTGGTTTTGATGTGTAGGTAAGAACGGTTCTTGCTCAGGCCGTAGCAGCCACGTAAAACTTGCAACAACAAAGTAGAGGACGTCTAACTTGTTTTTGCGGGGCATGTTGTGATGTGATATGGTCAAGACGTGATGCTATATTTTATTGTATGAGATGATCATGTTTTGTAACCGAAGTTATCGGCAATGGCGAGAGCCATATGGTTGTCGCTTTATTGTATGAAATGCAACGCATACTGTAATTGCTTTACTTTATCACTAAGCGGTAGCGATAGTCGTAGAAGCAATAGTTGGCGAGGCGACAACGATGCTACGATGGAGATCAAGGTATCGCGCGGTGACGATGGTGATCATGGCGGTGCTCGAGATGGAGATCACAAGCACAAGATGATGATGGCCATATCATATCACTTATATTGATTGCATGTGATGTTTATCCTTTATGCATCTTATCTTGCTTTGATTGACGGTAGCATTTTAAGATGATCTCTCACTAATTATCAAGAAGTGTTCTCCACGAGTATGCACCGTTGCCAAAGTTAAATGCGTGCCCGGACACCACGTGATGATCGGGTGTGATAAGCTCTCGTCCATCTACAACGGGTGCAAGCCGGTTTTGCACGCAGAATACTCAGGTTAAACTTGACGAGCCTAGCATATGCAGATATGGCCTCGGAACACGGAGATCGAAAGGTCGAGCGTGAATCATATAGTAGATATGATCAACATAAGATGTTCACCATTGAAAACTACTCCATCTCACGTGATGATCGGTTATGGTTTAGTTGATTTGGATCACGTGATCACTTAGATGACTAGAGAGATGTCTATCTAAGTGGGAGTTCTTAAGTAATATGATTAATTGAACTTAAATTTATCATGAACTTAGTCCTGGTAGTATTTTGCAAATTATGTTGTAGATCAATAGCTCGCGTTGTTGCTTCCCCTCGTTTGTTGCTTTCATATGTTTATTTTAATATGTTCCTAGAAAAGCGTGTTGAAAGATGTTAGTAGCAATGATGCGGATTGGATCCGTGATCTGAGGTTTATCCTCATTGCTGCCTGAAGAATTATGTCCTTGATGCACCGCTAGGTAGCGGACCTATTGCGGGAGCGGTCTGCGGCGTTATGAGCGTTTGGCTAGCTCAATATGATGACTACTTGATAGTTTAGTGCACCATGCTTAACGGCTTAGAATCGGGACTTCAAAGGCGTTTTGAGCGTCATGGACCATATGAGATGTTCCAGGAATTGAAGTTAATATTTCAAGCAAATACCCGAGTTGAGAGATATGAAGTCTCCAACAAGTTCTATAGCTAAAATATGGAGGAGAATCGCTCAACTAGTGAGCATGTGCTCGGATTATGCAGGTACTTCAATCGCTTGAATCAAGTGGGAGTTATTCTTCCGGATAAGATAGTGATTGATAGAATTCTCTAGTCACCATCACCAAGTTAGTAGAACTTCGTGATGAACTATAGTATGCAAGGGATGACGAAAAAGATTCTCGAGCTCTTCGCGATGCTAAAATCGTGAAGGTAGAAATCAAGAAAAACATCAAGTGTTGATGGTTGACAAGACCACTAGTCTCAAGGAAAAGGGCAAAGGGAAGAAGGGGAACTTCAAAAGAGCGGCAAGCAAGTTCTTTGCTCGAGTGAAGAAGCCCAAGTCCGGACCTAAGCACGAGACTAAGTGCTTTTGCTGCAATGGAACTGGTCACTTTGGAAGCGGAACTACCCCAAGTATTTGGCGGATAAGAAGGATGGCAAAGTGAACAAAGGTATATTTGAGATACAGATTATTGATGTGTATTTTACTAGTGTTCGTAGCAACCCCTCGGTATTTGATCTTTGGTTCGGTTGCTAAGAGTAGTAACTTGAAAGCAGGAGTTGCGTAATGAACAGAAACTAGTTGAAGGGAAGTGAAGATTGATATGATCATCATCGCACACTCCCTATACTTTCGGATTAGTATGGAACCTAAATAAGTGTTATTTGGTGTTGAGCATAAGTATGATTTGATCATGTTTATTGCAATACGGTTATTCATTTAAGTAAGAGAATAAATTGTTGTTACATTTACATGAATAAAACCTTATATGGTTACACACCCAATGAAAATGATTCATTGGATCTCGATCATAGTGATACACATATTCATAATATTGAAACCAAAAGATGCAAAGTTAATAATGATAGTGCAACTTATTTGTGGCACCGCCGTTTAGGTCATATTGGTGTAAAGCGCATGAAGAAAACTCCATCTTGATGGA
This sequence comes from Aegilops bicornis, assembly GCA_021605145.1. NCBI lineage: Eukaryota > Viridiplantae > Streptophyta > Magnoliopsida > Poales > Poaceae > Aegilops > Aegilops bicornis. Next base: position 169,713,584 of record CM038671.1, read on the forward strand.
CTTTTGGAATCACTTGATTATGAATCATTTGATGCTTGCGAACCGTGCCGTTTGGGCAAGATGACTAAAACTCCGTTCTCGGAACAATGGAACAAGCTCTTGACTTATTGGAAATAATACATACCGATGTATGCGATCCAATGAGTGTTGATGCTAAATGGCAAGTATCGTTATTTTCGACTTTCACAAGATGATTTGAGCAGATATGGGTATATCTACTTGATGAAACATAAGTCTGAAATAGTTGAAAGGTTCAAAGAATTTCAGATTGAAGTGGAAAAATCATCGTAACAAGAAAATAAAGTTTCTGCGATCTAATCGCAAAGACGAATAATTGAGTTCTGAGTTTGGTATTCAATTAAAATAATGTGGAATAGTTTCACAGCTCACGCCACAGAACACCACAATGTTATGGTGTGTCCGAGCGTCAGAACCGCACTTTATTTGATATGGTGCGATCTATGATGTCTCTTATCGGTTTACCACTATCATTTTGGGGTTATGCATTAGAGACAATTGCATTCACGTTTAATAGGGCACCATCTAAATCCGTTGAGGCGACACCATATGAACTATGGTTTAACGGTAAACCCTAAGGCTGTCGTTTCTTAAAAGTTTGGAGTTGTGATGCTTATGTGAAAAAGTTTTCACCGATAAGCTCAAACCCAAATCGGAGAAGTGCGTCTTCATAGAATACCCAAAGGTAACTATTGGGTACACCTTCTATCACAGATCCGAAGGCAAGTTTTTCGTTGCTAAGATGGATCCTTTCTAGAGAAGAAGTTTCTCTCGAAAGAAGTGAGTGGGAGGAAAGTAGAACTTGATGAGGTAATTATACCTTCTCCCTTATTGGAAAGTAGTTCATCACGAAATCAGTTCCAAAGTGATTCCTACACCAATTAGTGAGGAAGTTAATGATGATGATCATGAAACTTCAGATCAAGTTGCTACCAAACCTCGTAGGTCTTCCAGTAAGATCCGCACTAGTAGTACGGTAATCATGTTCTAGAAGTCATGTTACTAGACCATGATGAACCTCTGAACTATGAGGAAGCGATGATGAGCCCAGATTCAGCGAAATGGCTTGAGGCCATAAAATCGAGATATGATCCATGTATGAGAACAAAAGTATGGACTTTGATTGACTTGCTCGATGATCGACAAGCCATGTTAAATAAATGGATCTTCAAGAGGAAGACGGACACCGATAGTAGTGTTACTATCTACAAAGCTCGACTTGTCACAAAAGGGTTTTCGACAAGTTCAAGGTGTTGACTACAATGAGATTTTCTCAAGCTGTAGCGATGCTTAAAGTCTGTCCGAATCATGTTAGCAATTGCCACATTTTATGAAATCGGCAAATGGATGTCAAAACTACATTCTTTAATGGATTTATTAAAGAAGAGTTGTATATGATGCAACCGGAAGGTTTTTCAATCCTAAAGGAGCTAACAAAATGTGCAAGCTCCGGTGATCCATCTATGGACTGGTGCAAGCATCTCGGAGTTGGAATAAACGCTTTGATAGTGTGATCAAAGCATATAGTTTTATCTGAGACTTGCGGTGAAGCCTGTAATTACTAGAAAGTGAGTGGGAGCACTACAAAGATTTCGATAAGTATATGTGAATGACATATTGTAGATCGGAAATAATGTAGAATTATTCTGCAAAGCATAAAGGAGTGTTTGAAAGGAGTTTTTCAAAGAAAGACCTTGGTGAAGCTGCTTACATATTGAGCATCAAGATCTATAGAGATAGATCAAGGCGGCTTGATAAGTTTTTCAATGAGTACATACCTTGACAAGATTTTGAAGTAGTTCAAAATGGAACAGTCAAAGAAAGAGTTCTTGCACGTGTTACAAGGTGTGAAATTGAGTAAGACTCAAAACCCGACCACGTCGGAAGATAGAAAGAGAATGAAAGTCATTCCCTATGCCTTGGCCATAGGTTCTATAAAGTATGCCATCTTTGTGTACCAGATCTATTGTATACCCTACACCGAAGTTTGGCAAGGGAGTACAATAGTGATCTAGGAGTAGATCAATGGACAGCGGTCAAAATTATCCTTAGTGGAATAAGGATATGTTTCTCGATTATGGAAGTGACAAAAGGTTAAATGCGTAAAGGGTTACGTCGATGCAAGTTTTGACACCGATCTGGATGACTCTAAGTCTCGATCTAGATACATATTGAAAGTGGGAGCAATTAGCTAGAGTAGCTCCGTGCGAGCATTGCGGACATAGAAAATTGCAAAATACATAACGGATCTGAATATGAAAGACCCGTTGACTAAGATTCTCTCACAAGCAAAACATGATCACACCTTAGTACTCTTTGGGTGTTAATCACATAGCGATGTGAACTAGATTACTGAATCTAGTAAACCCTTTGGGTGTTGGTCACATGGCGATGTGAACTATGGGTGTTAATCACATGATGATGTGAACTATCGATGTTAATCACATGGTGATGTGATCTAGATTATTGACTCTAGTGCAAGTGGGAGGCTGAAGGAAATATGCCCTAGAGGCAATAATAAAGTTATTATTTATTTCCTTATATCATGATAAATGTTTATTATTCATGCTAGAACTGTATTAACTGAAACATAATACATGTGTGAATACATAGACAAGCAGAGTGTCACTAGTATGCCTCTACTTGACTAGCTCGTTAATCAAAGATGGTTATGTTTCCTAACCATAGACATGAGTTGTCATTTGATTAACGGGATCACATCATTAGGAGAATGATCGATTGACATGACCCATTCCGTTAGCCTAGCACTTGATCGTTTAATATATTGCTATTGCTTTCTTCATGACTTATACATGTTCCTGTAACTATGAGATTATGCAACTCCCGTTTACGGAGGAACACTTTGGGTGCTACCAAGCGTCCACAACGTGAATCGGGTGATTATAAAGGAGTACTACAGGTGTCTCCAAAGGTACATGTTGGGTTGGCGTATTTCGAGATTAGGTTTTGTCACTCCGATTGTCGGAGAGGTATCTCTGGGCCCTCTCGGTAATGCACATCATTATAAGCCTTGCAAGCAATGTGACCAATGAGTTGGTTACGGGATGAAGCATTACAGAGCGAGTAAAGAGACTTGCGATAGCGAGATTGAACTAGGTATTGGATACCGACGATCGAATCTCGGGCAAGTAACATCTGGATGACAAAGGGAACAACGTATGTCGTTATGCGGTTTGACCGATAAAGATCTTCGTAGAATATGTAGGAACCAATATGGGCATCCGAGTTCCGCTATTGGTTATTGACCAAGAATAGTTCTCGGTCATGTCTACATAGTTCTCGAACCCGTAGGGTCCGCGCGCGCTTAAGGTTTCGATGATGCTTATATTATGAGTTTACATGTTTTGATGTACCGAAGGAGTTAGTCCCGGATGAGATCGGGGACATGACGAGGAGTCTCGAAATGGTCGAGGCGTAAAGATTCATATATTGGATGATATGTTTAGGTCAAGGGTCAAGCCCATGAGGCTTTAGGTCGGTCTGAAAGGAGTTTTATGCGGAGGCCGAGGCCAAACGCCGGAGACCACAGCGTCGGCCTGGGCGACGCCGAGGCCCATGGCGTCTGGGCGAACGCCAAGGATTGTGGCGTTTGGTCCTGGAGTCCGAGTGGGACTCTTGCCTTTCGGGCAAAACCGACTTTGAGGAGGCTTTTGCTCCAAGTTTCGACCCCGGGGCTCAACATATAAATAGAGGGGCAGGGCTAGCACAAAAGATACAACAATTGATCCCTTGGATCTCTTAGCCGTGTGTGGTGCCCCCCTCCACCATATTCCACCTCGGTCATATCGTCAGCAGAGTTTAGGCGAAGCCCTGCGCCGATGAAACATCATCATCATCGTCACTGCGCCGTCGTCTTGTGGAACTCATCCCCAACACTTTGCTGGATCGGAGTCCGGGATCGTCATCGAGCTGAGCGTGTCTGAACTTCGGAGGTGCCGTAGTTCGGTACTTGGATCGGTCGGATCGTGAAGACGTACGACTACATCAACCGCGTTGTCATAACGCTTCCGCTTCTGGTCTCACGAGTGCGTGGACAATACTCTCCCCTCTCGTTGCTATGCCATCACCATGATCTTGCGTGTGCGTAGGAAATTTTTTGAAATTACTACGTTCCCCAACAATGTCACCGTCTATGAAGCTCGACTTGTGGCGAAGAGTTTTTCACAAGTTCAAGGAGTTGACTAGAATGAGATTTTCTCATCCGTAGCGATGCTTAAGTCCGTCGGAATCATGTTAGCATTAGCTGCATTTATGAAATCTGGCAGATGGATGTCAAAATGAGTTTCCTTACCAGTTTTCGTAAGGAAAGGTTGTATGTGATACAATCAGAAAGTTTTTGTCGATCCTAAGGATGCTAAAAGGTATCTTTGGCTCCAGCGATCCTTCTAAGGATTGGAGTAAGCATCTCGGAGTTGGAACGTGCGCTTTGATGAGATGATCAAAGATTTTGGGTTTATACAAAGTTCATGAGAAACTTGTATTTCCAAAGAAGTGAGTGGGAGCACTATAGAATTTCTGATGAGTATAGGTTGTTGACAGATTGTTGATCGTAAATGATGTAGAATTTCTGGAAAGCATATAGGGTTATTTGAAAGGTGTTTTTCAATAGAAAACCTGGATTAAGCTACTTGAACATTGAGCATCAAGATCTATGAGGATAGATCAAAAACACTTAATGGTACTTTCAAATGAGCATATACCTTGACATGATCTTGAAGGTGTTCAAGATGGATCATTCAAAGAAGGAGTTCTTGCCTGAGATGTAAGGTATGAAGTTAAGAATTAAAGCTCGACCACGGCAGAAAAGAGAGAAAGGACGAAGGTCGTCCCCTATGCCTTAGACGTAGGCTCTACAGTATGCTATGCTGTGTACCGCACCTGATGTGTGCCTTGCTACATATCTGGCAAGGGGGTACAAAGGTGATCAAGGAGTGGATCACCAGATAGCGGTCAAAATTATCCTTAGAGGAATAAGGATATGTTTCTCGATTATGGAGGTGATAAAGAGTTTGACGTAAAGGGTTACATCGATGCAAGCTTTAAAACCTATCCGAATGACTCTGAGTAGCAAACCGGATACGTATAGTGGAGCAACCATTTGGAATAGCTCCAAGTGGAGCGTGGAAGTAGCATTTACAATATGACCTAGAGATTTGCGAAGTACATACGGATCTGAATGTTGCAGAACCGTTGACTAAAACCTCTCTTACAAGCAAAACATGATCAAACCCCAGAACTCATTGAGTCTTAATCACATGATGATGTGAACTAGTTTAGTGACACTAGTAAACTCTTTGGATGTTGGTCACATGGTGATGTGACCTGTGAGTGTTAATCACATGGCGATGTGAACTAGATTATTAACTCTAGTGCAAGTGGGAGACTGTTGGAAATATGCCCTAGAGGCAATAATAAATTAGTTATTATTATATTTCCTTGTTCATGATAATCGTTTATTATCCATGCTATAATTGTATTGATAGGAAACTCGGATACATGTATGGGTACATAGACAACACCATGTCCCTAGTAAGCCTCTAGTTGGCTAGCTCGTTGATCAATAGATGGTTACAGTTTCACGACCATGGACATTGGATGTCGTTGATAACGGGATCACATCATTAGCGAGAATGATGTGATGGACAAGACCCAATCCTAAGCCTAGCACAAAGATCGTGTAGTTCGTATGCTAAAGCTTTTCTAATGTCAAGTATCATTTCCTTAGACCATGAGATTGTGCAACTCCGGATACCGTAGGAATGCTTTGGGTGTACCAAAGCGTCACTGGCAATCGGGTGACTATAAATTGCACTACTGGTATCTCCGAAAGTATCATTGGGTTGTACGAATCGAGGCGGGATTTGTCACTCCGGTTGACGGAGAGGTATCTCTGGGCCCACTCGGTAGGACATCATCATAATGTGCACAATGTGACCAAGGGGTTGATTACGGGATGATGTGTTACGGAGCGAGTAAAGAGACTTCTTGCGTGCGAGATTGAACAAGGTATCGGCATACCGACGATCGAATCTCGGGCAAGTACAATACCGCTAGACAAAGGGAATTGTATACGGGATCGATTGAGTCCTTGACATCGTGGTTCGTCCGATGAGATCATCGTGGAACATGTGGGAGCCAACATGGGTATCCAGATCCCGCTGTTGGTTATTGACCGGAGAACGTCTCGGTCATGTCTGCATGATTCCCGAACCCGTAGGGTCTACACATAAGGTTCGATGGCGCTAGGGTTATAAAGGAAATGCGTATGTGGTTACCGAATGTTTTTGAGTCCGGATGAGATCCGGACGTCACGAGGAGTTCCGGAATGGTCCGGAGGTAAAGATTTATATATGGAAAGTTGTTGTTGGGTTAAAGGGAAAAGTTCGGGTTTTTCGGTATTGTTATGCAGGAAGCTTCCGAAGGTTCCGGAGGATTCCGGAGGGGTCCGGAGGTCCGGAAATTGTTCCACCATGTCCAATACAGCCGCATGGGCTGTAAGGGGCGCCTGGCCTTAATGGGCCAGGCACCAGCCCCCAAGGCCCATGCGCATGGGAGGAAACCCTAAGGGGGAGGGCCTCCACTTGACTTGGGAGGCACTCCTCCCCCCCTTGGCCGCCGCCCCTAGGGGTGGAACCCTAGGTGGGGGCGCAGCCCCCCCCCCCCTCTTACCCTATATATAGTGGAGGTAAAGGGGCAGCCCAACACACGAAGTTCTTCTCCTGTTGGCGCAGCCCTACCTCTCTTTCTCCTCCTCTCCCGTGGTGCTTGGCGAAGCCTGCGGGATTGCCACGCTCCTCCACCACCACCACACCGTTGTCTTTCTTGCTGGATGGAGTCTTCCTCAACCTCTCCTCTCTCCTTGCTGGATCAAGGCATGGGAGACGTCATCGGGTTGTACGTGTGTTGAGCAGCGGAGGTGCCGTCCGTTCGGCACTAGGATCTCCGGTGATTTGAATCACGACGAGTACGACTCCTTCAACCCCGTTCACTTGAACGCTTCCGCTTAGCGATCTACAAGGGTATGTAGATGCTCTCTCCTTCCCCTCGTTGCTGGTTTCTCCATAGATAGATCTTGGTGACACGTAGGAAATTTTTGAATTTACCTTTCGTTCCCCAACAATACCCTCTGATCATTTGTCTTTGCATCATCCCTTCCTCTTTGGGGAAATACCGACGTAGTCCTAGCAGACAGGAGCTTTTCTGGCGCTATAGTCAGAGAGCGATCAACGCCGACCTCCCACAGGGCGCCATCTTCCTGGAAGATGACGACCTACCGCGACTTCGTTGGCCGCACCCATCCCTGCCTCCCAATCTCTATTCCTGATGAGGAGTTTGCGGTCGTGATGGTAGGTCATGGTACGTCATTTGTTTCGATCGTTTCGCTTCCAATCGTACATCAAATCTCTTTCCTTCGCAGGTCTCTCCTGATGGAATAATCGGCATATTATCTCCCCGTTTTCTGGTAATAATGCAATCTCTTTGCATAATAATCCACGATGGAGTGGAAGAAAAAAGGAGCGTCGCCTTCTCCCACCCCCGCCACGCCGCCTCCACGTCAGTGATGCCGGCGCCCCCACCAGATGGACCACCACCCCATCGGCAACCCCGGTGGCCTAACACATGACGGACATTAAACCTAAGCACGCCCCCTGCCGCGATGCCCTAGCCATCGCATGTCCCTCCACCGGCAGCGTCACAACAACCGGGGAACGGGATCTAGTGGCGTCTTGGAACAACGAGAGGTGATGGAGAGAGTCTTGGAACGACATCCAGATATCCAGTAGTGGCCTCTCATCCGCCCAGGTCAGGTGGTTGTTTCCTATCCGCAGATGCACCTTGTAACTAGGCGAAGCTAGGTTGGGTCAGGCTTGGGCAGGCGTAGCTCGAACAGATGGAGTGAAGCGGAAGGTACATCAGGTATGCAGCTGCGTCGGGCGAGATGGCTGTAAAAGAAGTGGATGAGTTCTCAAAGATTCTTTGGCTTTTCGTGTTCGTCAGGCTCTCTTACTAATTTGTTATTGAGCATGCCAACTTACTGATTTGATTTGATAAGTTGGCTTCGGGAATTGGCGGTTGGGATTGAATGGAGTTGTTAATACAAATTCTTTTGGTGCGTGCTAATGACATATCCCTAAACCTACATCTCTATTGTTTGTGTGTCAGGGCTATATTGTGATGGATAAGGCTAATGGGCATTGATGAATTTCATATGGAGCTTATAGCACGGCGAGGGAGAACCTAGATTTCTGTCAGTGTTACATCTTGTACCGGTAATGTTTCATGCTATGTTGGACCACCGAATTTTAAGAAATATAAGCATTAAGCATCAGAGCTTTCTCTTTCTCAGCATGACAATTGATGTGGTTGTGAATGAATCATAGTTTAGATGAATATATACCGAAAGTCGGGTGAATAATTTTGTAGCTTGCCCCTAGCCCCTAACTGCATGTGCACATGTACATGCTAAAGTGGTGAGATGAATATATACTGAAGCTGGATCCAAATTGGAACATACCAGGCAAACCGGAGCCACTCCTGCCACGCGCAAGCCGCCGTGGCAGATCAGTCCCCACCAGAGACCCAGAGGTCCTCTGCCCATGCCCCGCGTCACAAGCTAAATCCTAGCTACAACCCTGTCGAATATGGCCAGGACTTGGCCCACACGCAACCGCCCGATGCCAACCACTACAAGAAATATGTCAACTTGCAGACACACACAATCTGACACGTGGGACCCAGCACACTCAAACAACCAAGCGAATAATCGAAATATGTCAACTTGCAGACACACACAAGCTGACACGTGGGACCCAGCACACTCAAACAACCAAGCGAATAATCGAACCAAAACTAGGGAGCGGAGGGGAGTCGAACCTGCGATCCCCCGTTCTCGGAGTCGAACAAGACCACCACGCCACTTGGTCTTTTGTGTTAGGCTACCTCATGAGCTACTTAAGGTATAGAGAGCGTGCACGGGCCCAGGCCTTTTCTGAGAAGGCCAGCTGTTTTTTTTTCTTTTAAATTTTTTCATTGTGTCGAGTGGGCCGACAACCCATAGGCCTTTCAAAGGTCCATCTGGTGGCAAATATGTTTTTTCCAACAACTTTGAGGCCATATAAATAGTGGAGTTCAATTTCTCTAAAAAAACAGAGGGAGTTCAAACAAAAAAGGAAAATTCTGAAATATAATTGCACCGTCAATTTTGCGTATGACCTTGGATCAATATTATCCAAAAATAGGTTTGGTTTATCTCAACATTTGAAGAAAAATGTTAATAAAGCATTTGAAAAATATAAAAAGAATATGTATAAAAATGTGAATAAGCATTTGAGAAAATGTTGACCATGTATTAAAAACTATTAATATTGTATTTGAAAAATGTCAATCAAGCATCTAAAAATGTTAGAATGCGTAGAAAAAAAGTTGAGCATGTATTAAAAAAACTTGTATTTCAAAACTAGAAATTAAGAATTCCAAAAATGATAAAATTGTGTATAAAAATGTTGAACATGTATATAAAAAATCTTATCTCGGTTTAAATACATTTGCCATAGTCCAAGTTCGTTATTTTTCCTAGAAACTAGGTCACGAATAATGACACAATGCAAAGAGCAAACTATGAGGTAGCTGCAGTTCAAATTTGACCCGCTTCGAGTGTGGTACGTTGCAAAGCAAATGCCACCTAGGCTCCTCCATTTGAGCTGAAAATTTGTGAACACAGTGTTCTTAGTAGATGATCATCCTAAACCAAAACTCACGCCCATTGGCCATGTGCATTTACCGTACCGCTAGTCGAACACTTGGCTGCTAATTCATGTTTGAGCATAGTTCGGTCTCCTCGTTGGATTCTTTTGTTGTCATTTTCTTCCTAGCAACTACCTGGGGAGTTCCCAACCCACTAGACATTCCTATGCCGTCCGAGCAGAAGCGATGCCACAGTCACGCGGTGACCACTTGGCCGGTCATCTTGAGGTTCTGGCCTCTGGACTTGGGGCCCTCGGCCACCGTCCAAACCACGACGTATCGCCACCAAACCATGTATTTATGATTAAATAGATACTTATGTACCTAGAAATGATTTTTGCAAAAAATAAAGAGCAAACTATAAGGTAGCTGCAGTTCAAATTTGACCCGCTTCCTGCTAAATCAGCGGGAATTTGTCTTTTTCACTAGAGGTGGATAAAAACTTTTTACACCCAACCATTTTGTGAATTGTGCATTAAACATGGCCTAGTATTTTATAAAATTGATTTGGTCAATTTTATTTGGTAGCTCCTTCACAAAAAACCTCATTTCAGGCACTCAAAAAATGGAAAATGAATTTCCGTGCAAAGAAATTGAAAACTCCCATAGGCAAAATTGTTTGGAATTCCAAGATGCACCCTTGTGCACAATATAAGATCATTTGAACAAAGTATGCCATGAATGTGGCTATAAGATTGATCATTTGGCTTGAAAGCCATGAATCTTCACGCATGATAGCTCGTTTCTGAGAACACTTTTTTTAAAGAATTGTTGTATTACAAAATTATTATTTTTCCTGAAAACTTGGTCACATATAATCACACAATGCGAAGGTTTTCTAATTTTTTGATTTTTTTGAATTTTTTATGCCCGTTTCAAAATGCGGTCAAAACGACGGGCTTATTTGTTCCTAGCTAGTGGTTGAATCTTGGAAAACCTTTGGTGTTTCTCTGATTAAACAGATACTTTTCTACCTAGAAATGAATTTTTGGAAAAATAAAAGCAAACTATGAGGCAGCATGATTCAAATTTAACCTGCTTCCAAGCTGAATCCCATGGAAATTTGTCTTTTTCACTAGAGGTGGATAAAAGCTTTGGACACCCAACCATTTTTTCAGTTGTGCATTAAATATGGCCTAGTATTTTATAAAAATGATTTGGTACAAATTTGCAACAAATATATGGTAGGTCCTTCACAAAAAAACTCATTTCGGGCACTCGAAAAAATGGAAAATGAAATTTTCGTCCAAAGAAAATGAAAACTTCCTTAGGCAACATTGTTTGCCATTCCAAGATGCCCCTTTGTGCATGATATGAGATCATTTGAACAAACTATGTCATGAATGTGGCCATAAGATTGATCATTTGGCTTGAAAGCCAGGAATCTTCACACATGTTAACTCATTTCCGAACACTTTATTAAAAGAATTGCCATATTACAAGTTTATGATTTTTTCTAATAACTTGGTCACATATAATGACATAATGCGAAGGTTTTCCAATTTTTTGATTTTTTTTGAATTTTTTATGCCCGTTTCAAAATGCGGTCAAAACAGCGGGCTTGACCTCTCCTAGATAGTGGTTGAATCTTGGAAAACTTTTGATGTTTTTTCTGATTAAATGGGTACTTATGTACCTATAAATGATTTTTGGAAAAAATAAAGAGCAAACAATGAGGCAGCTGCAGTTCAAATTTGACCCGCTTCCAACTGAATCGGCGGGAATTTGTCTTTTTCATCAAAGGTGGATAAAAACTTTTTACACCCAACAATTTTGTCAACTGTGCATTAAATATGTCCTATTATTTTATAAAATTTATTAGGTCCAATTTTGCACCAAATATATGGTAGGTCCTTCACAAAAAAAACTCGTTTCGGGCACTCGGAAAATGGAAAATGAATTTTTCGTGCAAAGAAAATGAAAACTCCCTTAGGCAACATTGTTTGGAATTCCAAGATGCACCCTTGTTCACAATATGTGATCATTCGAACAAACTAGGTCATGAATGTGGCCATAAGATTGAGCATTTGGGTTGAAAGCCATGCATCTTCACACTTGATAGCTCGTTTCTAAGAACACTTTTTTAAAATAATCGCCGTATTACAATTTTATAATTTTTGCTGGTAACTTGGTCACATATAATGACAGAATGCGAAGGTTTTCCAATTTTTTGATTTTTTTTGAATTTTTTATGCCCGTTTTAAAATGCGGTCAAAACGACGGGCCTGACCGTTCCTAGCTAGTGCTTGAATCTTGGAAATCCTTTGGTGTTTATCTGATTAAATAGATACTTTTCTACCTGGAAATGAATTTTTGAAAAAATAAATAGCAAACTATGAGGCAGCCGTAGTTCAAATTTAACCCGTTTCCAACTGAACCGGCAAAAATTTGTCTTTTACACCAGAGGTGGATAAAAGCTTTCGACACCCAACCATTTTGTCAATTGTGCATTAAATATGGCCTAGTATTTTATATAAATGATTTGGTACAAATTTGCAACAAATATATGGTAGATTCTTCACAAAAAAAAACTCATTTCGGGCACTCGAAAAAATGGAAAATGAAATTTTCGTCCAAAGAAAATGAAAACTTCCTTAGGCAACATTGTTTTCCATTCCAAGATGCCCCTTTGTGCACGATATGAGATCATTTGAACAAACTATGTCATGAATGTGGCCGTAAGGTTGATCATTTGGCTTGAAAGCCATGAATCTTCACACATGATAGCTCATTTCTGAGAACACTTTTTAAAAATAATTGCCATATTACAAGTTTATAATTTTCTCTAATAACTTGGTTACATATAATGACATAATGCGAAGGTTTTCCAATTTTCTGATTTTTTTTTTGAATTTTTATGCCCGTTTCAAAATGCGGTCAAAACTGTGGGCTTGACCGCTCCGAGCTAGTGGTTGAATCTTGGAAAACTTTTGATGTTTTTCTGATTAAATGGGTACTTATGTACCTAGAAATGATTTTTGGAAAAAATAAAGAGCAAACTATGAGGCTGCAGTTCAAATTTGACCCGCTTCCGGTGAATCGGTAAGAATTTGTCTTTTTCACCAGAGGTGGATCAAAACTTTTGACACCCAACCATTTTGTCAAATGTGCATTAAATATGTCCTACTCCCTCCGTCCCATAATGTAAGACGTTTTTTAACACTACAATAGTGTCAAAAAGCGTCTTACATTATGAGACGGAGGGAGTAGTATTTTATAAAATTGATTAGGTCCAATTTTGCACCAAATATATGGTAGGTCCTTCACAAAAAAACTCATTTCGGACACTCAGAAAATGGAAAATGAATTTTCCGTGCAAAGAAAATGAAAACTCCGTTAGGAAACATTGTTTGGAATTCCAAGATGCACCCTTGTGCACAATATGTGATCATTTGAACAAACTAAGTCATGAATGTGGCCATAAGATTGAGCATTTGGGTTGAAAGCCATGCATCTTCACACTTGATAGCTCATTTATGAGAACACTTTTTTAAAATAATCGTCATATTAAAATTTTATAATTTTTGTTGGTAACTTGGTCACATATAATGACAGAATCCGAAGGTTTTCCAATTTTTTGTTTTTTTAAATTTTTATGTCCGTTTCAAAATGCGGTCAAAACGGCGGACATGACCGTTCCTAGCTAGTGGTTGAATCTTGGAATTTTTCACAATAGTTTGACATGACCCCGTCTTGACCACGCCTCGGCTTGACCGGCACACAGGTGCGGCCCTCCCGCACCGTTGCTCACGAGTCATCACATGCACCCGTCGCCATCATGCAAAACCGCCACGCCCATTATCACCCCCGCCTATATCCTTCACGTCCTCCTTCGTGGCCGCGACTCACCCCAACATGAATTTTTGGTTCGATTTCACCCGCACCAAGCCCTGAGATTTCTGTCCGCTCTTGCCCGCAAAGGGAGAGGCAAAGAGAAAACCGATTGAATCAAAAAGAAGAGAAAAAACAAAAAGAAAGGAGTGTTGGACGAGGGAAGAGTTTTGGACTGTTGGATGCGAGAGAAGTGGATGGCTAGGATTTGATCTTGGGGATGGATCCGTGGACTCGCATGCCATTGGCTGGCTGCCTTTCCATCTCCTATTACCAAATAAAAAAAATCCATCTCTCTCACACGAAAAGAAACCCCAAACCCTAGCTCCCATCTGCCCTCACCTTGGCGTTTTTCCTTCTACACCCCCGCCTCCCTTTCTTTCTTCCTTTCTCCCGCACGACCTCCAATCTCCCGCACGACCCATAGCGCCGCCGACCCTGCCTAGCGCTCGCTCGCTACGCCTCTCCTCCTCCTCTCACCCCTCCACCGTTGATCCTTCCCCGGCCACCGCCTTGTACCGTACATGCGAGCAGGTCAGGCGGCGGCTCCGAGATCCGCCAAGGGCGTGGACCTGGAGCTCCATGTCCATGGCGGCGGCTCCTAGATCCGCCCAGGGGCTGGACCTAGAGCTCATCTCCATGGCGTCCGCTTCCAGATCCGCTCGGTCTGCAACGCGAGTTGGCTGCATCCCCACGTCTGCTCCCGCTCGGTCAACGACGCATCCGTGTGTGCTTCTACTGCTCGTCTAGGTAACGCAATCTGTCGATTTGCTCTTCTTCCCTCGGCTTCCCTTACCTTACCTTACGGCGCAGTGTCTTCCCTCCTGACGCAGGTGCATGCACCACCAGTGTTGTTGCTAGCCGTGGCACACACCTCCAAGTAGAGCAGTGACACGTTCGGCTGGCCCTCCTCTTCCTCCGCCATGGCCACCGCGGTGCTTCCGGATCCCCGCCCTTGTCACGCGATGGAGGTTCCAGTCGCGCGCGCCTCTTCTTCTATCGATTCGATCTGGATCGTGCGCCGCAGTTCCTCACGCATGCCCGATTTGCTTTTCTTCCTCACGTAGGTCGTCATCAAGCCCGCGGGTTAGCTGCGACCTCGACTCGTCCTCCAGCGTGGGCATGGGCTGGTCCATGCACGCACGCACGCTGGCAGCGCTGGCCCAAGCTGCTCCCCACCCGCGGCAGCCAAGTTCAAGCACTTCTCCGCCGCCTCCTGGAGTTCTAGTTCTGGTAATACCACGTCTTTGCTGTTGAAATCGAGATGCGATAATCTTGTAGTGCTTGATCCAGGACTTGATCCTAGCGTTCATGCAGAACCTAGCTGGTCAAACCCTGCCTCCAGTACGTAGTAATCTTCAATTTACCTCTCAATTGAATCCTGATTAATTCTCTCACTGAACCTAGCTGGGCGAAATAGCTGGCTGAAGTTCAGCAATAACGCATTAGATGTCATTTCAAGAACAGGAATTTTTATTCTACTCACTGAACATGGCCTGTTTGTTGCTTATCCTGATTACTAAATCAAATGATGCTCCGATGCAACATTTCTCCCTTGTTTGTTTGATTAGGAAGGTGAACTCTTGTAGCAGCTATTTCTTGTTCTTTCGTTTCTGATATAAATCTAGACAGACAACACGCTGAAAGTTTGTGGCGGCATGGAAATGAGAAAGTTGCATCTTCTTAATAAATCGCACATGTATGGCAATACTTGTCTTCTGGCGAGATGAGGGCAGAGAAGGAGATGTATGGCAGGTAGGAAGGAGTAGGATGCACAGTTGTTGTGGAAAGGGGGGCTAGGGAGAAAGACATTTATGTTTGCCACGACGTAGTCCCAATTCCTAAAACCCACATGAAGCTTTTGGCATCTATATTTGTAAAAGAGAACTATTAGTGGGTCAACGACTGTAGAAAATATGATGTTAATCACCCAGTTTCCCTGTTAATAACCTGAGAACACTTGCCTCCTCCCCAACCCTCGCCCTAGCCTGCCGCTGCCGTCTCGCCGCGTGGCTGTCGCCGCCGCAGCTAATTAGATTTTTGGGACTCTGTTTCTACGCTCTGCTCGATAGCATTCTGTATATTGATTAGACATGCTTTATATAAAACGATTTATCTTGTAATTTGCTCTACCTAACTTGTATACATGAAACCGTACTTGCCAAATATCGAGTATCACTGCTGAATCATAACGTCTTGTTTTCTGTTCACCGAATCACAATTCTTCTCTCTTTTTACCATCAAATCCATCTTACAGCCATCCATAAGAAAAACACTTATCTTCATATTAGGCTTATTATTTTCCTGTCTGCAGTATTATAATGTACATATGCTTTTTTGTTCATTGAATCACAATTCTTCACTCTTTTTACCATCAATCCATCTTCTTACAGTTGCATGCTTTTTTTGGCAGTCCAGGTGACCAAGCCCAAGGAGGAAGCAGCTGCTCTCATCACTGAGGACAAGTAGCTCCAGCAGGTTGACACCGTAGATTCACAATGTACCTTCTATATGCCCATACAGTTTTGTGATTTGTGTCTCGAAACCCAAAAACCCGGATGCCCATGTGGGGGCTGAACCATAGTTTTTTGCTTGTGGAAAATAATATCCTTGGCTGAATCGACTTGAGGCGGTTTCTTAGAAATTCTTGGAAATGCTTTGGTAGTTTCTTTTGGCGAGAAACTGTTTCATACTGAAGTTAACTGGTACATGTGTGGTTTGCTACTGTTGCTTCGTTTGGGTTGGGTTGGTTCCAGTGGGGAGATGTGCACGCACACTGGCATCATGAGCTAGCAGCCATGATTGCCAGCCAGCCACCACCACGTAAATGCAATGCTTCTCCAACCGAGCAATGTCGAGCTTAGCTAGCTGGGTGGCCCTGTCCTACCATACTTACACTGCATGAATAGTAGAGAAGAGAAGCAAAAAATACTATCTTGCAGCTAGAGAGAGTTGTCCAATGAGCAAATTAGGGCATCCAATCATCGCAATGAGAGAGCAGAAGAACAGAACTTTTATCTAATCTAGATTTCTCAAATCTCTCTCTGAAGTTCTCTAATCAGGAGGAGTACCTGTCCAGGTCCTACTTCATTGTAGGACTTCATCCTGCATGTCAATTTGTTACATTTTATTTGTTTGGTTGCTGCACAGTACAACACCTTTGCTCAGTTGATGATAGCATTGTTCATACACTGAACCACTATAATGCCATTCACATGTAGTATATAGCATTGGACAGTATTAACTATCAACCTGACTTGGAACTCAAGTATTGATTCACATCTTGCTGATGCATAGTGATAGTAACTCCTCTTGTCATTTTGATTCAGTTAATTGATGACTGACTTATCCTGTTTCACCATCCACCTCGCATGATGTGGTTGTAGTTTTGACATTTGACCATCTTTTTACCGTTGCGTTGGACCATGTGGACTAAGGCGCGGCATTTTACATGAAGAAAAGTATATATGGTACTGAAGATAGTTACTGAAACTTAACATTGTTGGTTACCAGTGCAACGACAACAAACTTGGCAGGCACCATAATCTGTTTTTACCTCACTGTACTGTAGGAATAAATGTGTGGCCTATCTAGTGTGCCGCTGATAGAAATATAGATGGAAGATTAGTTGACCAGTTTATGCAATCTATAATCCTTCATATATACTGCGTGCTACTGTCATTTGAATTTAATCATCTTTCTTTGATGTATGCAAATGACGCAACCAATACTCAAGGTTATTGGTTTAGATATCAAATTGTAGTGTAATTAAATCTATGTGCCTTGTTTCTAATGCTCCCTCTCTTGTGTTGCGCTGCAGGACAATTCAACATACCCCTTCCCTTTCGAAGAGGGAAGGTTTGCCACTCATGGACACCTAGCTGAACGCCTGAACCTAAATCTCGTTTTTCTTCTTGTTCTTCTTATTTGAGGTAATTCCTTGTTGATTCCTTCTGGGCATGCCATATTATTGGGTGCAACAACAAATTATTGTCATTGTTTTGATTTCCTTCCAGTCAAGTTCATCCTTTAGTGCTAGTACTAGTGATACATCAGTTTGATTGAGGATATGCTCTCCACTCCACACAAGGCCCAAGGGATCATGCAATGCAAGTGACCCCTTTATCTGCACACATGTTTGGTTTACAGCAGCGTCGGGGTTATGCTACTACTGATGTGGTTTATGTGCCTGCTTTTAACTGTGCTGATTGAAATGGACTGTTTTGTTTCAGAGGAGCACCGCTGATCTGATACTGCGGGATCTGCAAAACAACCCTGACATGTGGCTGCAAGTGGTGCACATCCTGCAGAACTCCCAGAACGTCAACACCAAGTTCTTTGCCCTCCAAGTAAGTCTCTGCTCCTGAATGCCTTGTTGCAAAAGTTTAGAAGGTAGTTTGCAACTGAATGAAGGTAGATTGATGTCGTGGCTGCAGCTGGTCTTCGATTAGGTCATGCATGTTTTACATTTGGCCATTAATTATACTTGCTATTGTGGTTCACCGGTTATATTAGGAAATGCAGCTGGTCTTGAGATGCGTGTTTCCCTTGTCAGGATGCCGAGAGCATTAGGTCCGGGCCACATGCTTGTCGTCTTGTACCTCGATTCGGTCCTTGCGTCGTTGTCTATGCGAGCTGTTGCTTTATACATGTTTAATCAAATCTATCAAGTAGCTGTTGTCATGTCATGCTTGATGTATTAATAGCCAATTTAGTTGCGTATTACCAGTTCAAGTTGTTTAGTATATACTCCCTCCGTCCGAAAATACTTGTCATCAAAATGGATAAAAAGGGATGTATCTAGAACTAAAATACGTCTAGATACACCTCCTTTTATCTATTTTGATGACAAGTATTTCCGGACGGAGGGAGTATCATATTCTGTTTTGCTATTGAACACCTTCCAACTTAAATGTTGAATTGCCTTGTACACACAATTGTTTGTAATCTATGGGAAAGGCGTTAATAGTCAGCTGACCTTATGAACTGTATAAATATATCAAAATCTTGTGTTGTTAAATTGAGCTTATTGTCAACTCTTGCTTATAAGCTATGTTTGATGCTGCTTATCAGGATCTAATGTCATCGGTGCTGCTGCTGCTGCTGCTGTGACAGAAGATGAAGAAGCTTGGATATGCGCACCATAGTTTTAGTTGGCGTATCTCTACTGATGTACCTGTTTAATTGTATGTGCACTTGTTTAAGTTGCTTGAAGATGAACAACATCAGTAGTGCCTGTGTATCTCTGTTTTTGATTGTATGTGCACTTGTTGGACGTGTAGACGTGTATGTTCTTGATACGTCTCCAAGGTATCTATAATTTTTGATTGCTCCATGTTACTTTATCTACTGTTTTAGGCAATTATTTTTGATTGTATAATTTTTGATTGCTCCATGTTACTTTTCCTCGGGCTTTATTATTCACTTTTATATTATTTTTGGGACTAACCTATTAATCGGAGGCCCAGCCCAGATTTGCTGTTTTATGCCTATTTCAGTGTTTCGAGGAAAAGGAATATCAGACGGAGTCAAAACGGAACGAAATCAACTGGATAAGTTATTTTTGGAAGGAAACTCACCTGATGGACTTGGATCCCACGTCAGAAGATACGGGAGGTGCTCATGAGGGTGGGGGTTATCTTCTGATGTGGGGCCCCCCTAGCTCCACTGACTTACTCCTTTCACCCATATATACCGTCGTACCTAAAACTTCTAGAACAAAAGCTAGATCGGGAGTTCCGCCACCGCAAGCCTCCAGAACCACCAAAAATCAATCGGGACCCCTTTTCAGTACCCTACCGGAGGGGGGATTCATCTCCGGTGGCCATCTTCATCATTCCGGCGCTCTCCATGACGAGGAGGGAGTAGTTCACCCTCGGGGCTGAGGGTATGTACCAGTAGCTATGTGTTTGATCTCTCTCTCTCGTGTTCTCTTTCGTGTTCCATCTATGGCACGATCTTGATGTATCCCGAGCTTTGCTATTGTAGTTGGATCTTATGATGTTTCTCCCCCTCTACTCTCTTGTGATGAATTGAGTTTCCCCTTTGGAGTTATCTTATCGGATTGAATCTTTTATGAGAACACTTGATGTATGTCTTGGTGATCAACTTGTGGGTTTCGTGACATAGGGAACCTATGCATAGGGGTTGGCACACGTTCTTGATTCTCCGATAGAAACTTTGGGGCACTCTTTAAAGTACTTTTATGTTGGTTGGATGAATATGAAATTGTGTGATGCATATCGTATAACCATGCCCACGGATACTTGAGGTGACAATGGAGTATCTAGGTGACATTAGGGTTTTGGTTGATTTGTGTCTTAAGGTGTTATTCTAGTACGAACTCTTTTATAGATTGATCCGAAGAATAACTTTGTGGTGGTTTCGTGCAGACCATAATCTCTACGTTTGTTCTCCACTATTAGTGGCTTCGGAGTGACTCTTTGTTGCATGTTGAGGGATTGTTATATGATCTATCTATGTTACTATTTTTGAGAGAACTTGCACTAGTGAAAGTATGAACCCTAGGCCTTGTTTCCTATCATTGCAATACCGTTTACGCTCACTTTTACCACTTGTTACCTTGCTGTTTTTATATTTTCAGATTACAAAAACATATATCTACCATCCATATTGCACTTGTATCACCATCTCTTCATGAACTAGTGCACCTATACAATTTACCATTGTATTGGGTGTGTTGGGGACACAAGAGACTCTTTGTTATTTGGTTGCGAGGTTGCTTGAGAGAGACCATCTTCATCCCTCGCCTCCCACGGATTGATAAACCTTAGGTCATCCACTTGAGGGAAATTTGCTCTTGTCCTACAAACCTGCAGACTTGCAGGCCCAACAACGTCTACAAGAAGAAGGTTGTGTAGTAGACATCAAGCTCTTTTCTGGGGCCGTTTCCGGGGAGGCTAGGTAAGTGAAGGTATATCTTTAGATCTTGCAATCAAATCTTTTTGTTTCTTGTTTTAGCACTAGTCTAGTTTATAAAATAAAATTACAAAAAATGGAGTTAAGTTTGTCTCATACGCTTCACCTTTTTAATATCTTTCGTGAGTATGATGGAAAGGAAAATTTTGCCAAAGTGTTAGAAGAAGAATGCATTAAATTGTTTGGCACTAAATCTTTGAATGATGAGCATGATTGCAATGTTGTTAGTATGAATTCTTTGAATATCCATGACGCTAATGATGATTGCACTAGTTATGATGAAAATATCTCTTATGAGCATGTCAACTTTTGTGGAGTGCATGTTTGCATGAACACACCAAATAGAGAAGATATTTATTACAAGAGGCATAAGTACTTAGAAACCAAATTGTTGCAAGAAGAGCTAGATGAATGTGCTGAAAGATTCAATATTTATAGTACCCCTTGTGAACTTTGCAATGAACATGGTCATTTAAAGCTCCAATGCTATTTGTTTCATGATCAAGTCGTTTCCAAATATTGTGATAATTTGATTACCCTTGAGCATCATAAAGAGCTTAGCCTTCTTTTTGGGGTATGAAGAAATGAAACATATAACTGAGGGTATTCCAAAATTTAATCTTGATAGATTTCTTGATTTTGATCTAGAAAAGATTTATATGTATTGTGAGGTGAAATGCATTGAATTGACAATAACATAAAGAAAAGAAAACAAATAGAATATGAAGAGAATACTAATGAAAGGGAAGAGACTTCCCAATCTCCTACTATTTCTTATGATGAATCAGGTAACGAGGAGGAGCTTTCTATTCAACCAATCTCATCAATAAGGAGCTCAAAGAGGAAGGTTGAACCTACACATAATGTGAAGAAGAAAAGAAAAGAAGGAGCAACAAAGGTAAAAAGGTATCCCTCCCAAATGATGTTGCTCCTACTACTACTTGTGATGATCATAATTGCTATACTATTGGTGCTATCCATATTTTTAATGATGAGAGTGATTATGCTTATGATATGAAAGGGCCCAAGCTTGGGGAAGCTATGTTTGACGAGGATGATATTTTTGAGAATATATTTGCTAGAATTAATGTTTGTCCCAAGCTTGGGGATGCTATGTTTAATGAAGATGATATTTCTAGCATCCCAAGTTTTGATATGCAAAGTTGTTATGATGATAGCATGCCTCCTACCTATGATGGTTATATTGATGAAAGTGGGTTTGGAAGAGTGTCAACTTTAGGAATTAGTGATCCCACTATTTTGGAGGATGTTGAATCTTATTGTGATGAATATGAAAGTGGATTTGGAAGAGTGTCAACTTTATTTAGTGATTCCACTATCTTGGGAGAGGTTTCAATCGATTATGATGAGAACGAGTTGCTACTTATGATGATTATTGTGATGAAACTTATGCTATAAAAAGTAGTGATGATTATATTTACAAATCTTGTCATGATTATGATTACCCTTTTTCTGAACGTTACTCTCTTAATGTGGAAACAATTTTTAGTGTTCAAGTCTCTTATGATACTCCCACTATTTCGAATGAGAAGAATTTTGCTTATGTGGAGAGTAGTAAATTTTCTATGCTTTTAGATCATGAAAAGAATGCTTTAGGTGCTGGTTATATTGTTGAATTCATTCATGATGCTACTGAAAATTATTATTAGAGAGGAACATATGCTTTTAGGAATTGCAATAATATCAAGTTTCCTCTCTATGTGCTGAAAATCTTGAAGTTATGCTTGTTTTGCCATCCTATGCTAGTTGATTATTGTTCCCATAAGTTGTTTGCTCACAAAATCCCTATGCATAGGAAGTGGGTTAGACTTAAATGTGCTAGTCATATTCTTCATGATGCTCTCTTTATGTTTCAATTCTTATCTTTTATGTGAGCATCATTGAAATCATCATGCCTAGCTAGCGGCGTTAAACGATAGCGCTTGTTGGGAGGCAACCCAATTTTATTTTAGTTTCTTGCTTTTTGGATTCTGTTTAGGAATAAATAATCTATCTAGCCTATGGTTAGATGTGGTTTTATGTTTTAATTAGTGTTTGTGCCAAGTAGAACCTTTGGGAAGACTTGGGTGAAGTCTTTATAATCATGCTGTAAAAACAGAAACTTTAGCGCTCACGAGATTAGCTATAACTTTTTGCTGGA
The DNA here is from genome assembly GCA_021605145.1 of Aegilops bicornis. Lineage (NCBI taxonomy): Eukaryota > Viridiplantae > Streptophyta > Magnoliopsida > Poales > Poaceae > Aegilops > Aegilops bicornis. The sequence continues at coordinate 169,736,298 of CM038671.1, forward strand.
GAGTGATATTTAGTTGATTATTTTTGCAGATGATTACTAGAAAAATTCCTCAGGTCCACCAATTTATTTTAGAATTTTTGGAGTTCCATAAGTTTGCGTTAGTTACAGATTACTACAGACTGTTCTGTTTTTGACAGATTCTGTTTTCATTGTGTTGCTTGCTTATTTTGATGAATCTATGGCTAGTAAAATAGTTTATAAACCATAGAGAAGTTGGAATACAGTATGTTTAACACCAATAAAAATAAATAATGAGTTCATTACAGTACCTTTAAGTGGTGTTTTCTTTTCTTTAAACTAGCATGACTCACGAGTTTTACATTAAGTTTTGTGTGGTTGAAGTTTTCAAGTTTTGGGTAAAGATTCGATGGACTATGGAATAAGGAGTGGCAAGAGCCTAAGCTTGGGGATTCCCAAGCCACCCCAAGGTAATATTCAAGGACAACTAAGAGTTTAAGCTTGGGGATGCCCCGGATGGCATCCCCTCTTTCGTCTTCGTTCATCGGTAACTTTACTTGGAGCTATATTTTTATTCACCACATGATATGTGTTTTGCTTGGAGCGTCATGTCATTTTGTTTTGTTTTGCTTTCTTTTAGTTAGATTAGTGTTTTGCATCTTTAGTTTCAATAAAAAGTCAAGGATAGTCTTTGCCATGCTTATTTTGCTAGTATACATGTTGCTGTTTGAAAACAGAAAGTTTTCTGCTGTTGCAAAAATTCTCTAGAAAAGTCAGAGAGTGGTATAATGTTGAATCTTTTTTCATATTGAGATATGATAAATTTATTACAGTGGGAATTTTATTTCATAATTTTTGGAGTTAGGTAAGTATGATGAATCTTGCATTCTTTACAGACTATACTGTTTTGACAGATTGCTGTTATGTTTGCATTGTTTGCATATGTTTGCTTGTTTAATGATTCTATTTAAGGATAGGAGTATTAAATATGCAGAGGCATTTAGTATGCAATGTTGAATAATAATGTAAGTAATTTGTTACAGTAGAAAATGATAAGGTTTTGCATTGGTTTATACTAACATATCTCACGAGTTCTTGTTGAGTTTGTTGTGAATGAAGCTTTTGATAAAAAGAGAAGCCATGGTATGAGAGGAATTAAGGAGACACAAAAGTTCAAGCTTGGGGATGCCCAAGGCACCCCAAGATAATATTCCAATAAGTCTCAAGCATCTAAGCTTGGGGATGCCCCGGTAGGCATCCCACCTTTCTTCTTCAACAACTATCGGTTAGTATCGGTTGAGCCTAAGTTTTTGCTTCTTCACATGAGTTGTGCTATCCTTGCATTGTAGTTTTATTTAGCTTTGCTTGCTGTTTGAATGAAGTATCAAGATCTGAAATCCTTTAATGAGAGAGAGCCATACATGATTTGGAATTTGTTAGAATACTCTAAGTGCTTCACTTATATCTTTTGAGCGTGATAATTTTAGCTCTAGCGCTTCACTTATATCTTTTAGAGCACGGTGGTGGATTTGTTTTAAAGAAACTTTATCTCTCATGCTTCACTTAGATTATTTTGAGAGTCGTTAATAGCACGGTAATTTGCTTAATGTTAATATACTTGGTATTCAAGATATGTGAAACTTTCTTTTGAGTGCGTTGAATACTAAGATAAGTTTGATGCTTGATAATTGTTTTGAGATATGGAGGTGATAATATCAAAGTCGTGCTAGTTGAGTAGTTGTGAATTTGAGAAATTCTTGTGTTGAAGTTAGCAAATCCTGTAGCATGCACGTATGGTTAAAGTTATGTAACAAATTTGAAACATGAAGTGTACCTGGCTTGTGCATCCTTATGAGTGGCGGTCGGGGACGACGATGGTCTTTTCCTACCAATCTATCCCCTAGGAGCATGCGCGCGTAGTACTTGATTTTGATGACTTCTAAATTTTTGCAATAAGTATATGAGTTCTTTTGACTAATGTTGAGTCCATGGATTATACACACTTTTACCTTTCCACCATTGCTAGCCTCTTCGGTACCGTGCATTGCCCTTTCTCACCTTGAGAGTTGGTGCAAACTTCGTCGGTGCATACAAACCCCATGATATGATACACTCTTTCACACATAAACCTCCTTATATCTTCCTCAAAACAGCCACCATACCTACCTATTATGGCATTTCCATAGCCATTCCGAGATATATTGCCATGCAACTTTCCACCGTTCCGTTCATCATCATGACATACTTTACTTTTGTCATATTGCCATTGCATGATCATGTAGTTGACATCGTATTTGTGGCAAAGCCACCATGCATTATTTTTCATACATGTCACTCTTGATTCATTGCACCATCCCGGTACACCGTCGGAGGCATTCATATAGAGTCATATCTTGTTCTAGTTTCGAGTTGTAATCCTTATGTTGTAATCAATAGAAGTGTGATGATCATCATTATTAGAGCATTGCCCAATCAAAAAAAAGGAAAGAAAGGCCAAAAAAAAGAAAGGCCCAAAAAAAGGCCCAAAAAAATAAAAAGGGCAATGCTACTATCTCTTTTTCCACACTTGTGCTTCAAAGTAGCACCTTGTTCTTCATGTAGTGAGTCTCATATATTGTGCTTCAAAGTAGCACCATGTTTTTCATATAGTGAGTCTCATAAGTTGTCTTTTTCATACTAGTGGGGATTTTTCATTATAGAACTTGGCTTGTATATTCCTACGATGGGCTTCCTCAAATGCCCTAGGTCTTCATGAGCAAACAAGTTGGATGAACACCCACTAGTTTTCTTTTGTTGAGCATTCATAGCTCTAGTGCATCCGTTGCATGGCAATCGCTACTCCTCATGTTGACATCGATGGGCATCTCCATAGCCCGTTGATTATCCTGGTTGATGTGAGACTTTCTCCTTTTTTGTCTTCTCCACACAATCCCCATCATCATATTCTATTCCACCCATAGTGCTATGTCCATGGCTCACGCTCATGTATTCTTGTGAAGGTTGAAAAAGTTTGAGATTATTTAAGTATGAAACAATTGCTTGGCTTGTCATCGGGGGTATAGAAGTTGGGAACATCTTTGTGTGACGAAAATGAAGCATAGCCTAACTATATGATTTTGTAGGGATGAACTTTCTTTTGCCATGTTATTTTGAGAAGACATGATTGCTTTGATTAGTATGCTTGAAGTATTATTATTTTTGTGTCAATATGAACTTTTGTCTTGAATCTTTCGGATCTGAATATTCATATCACAAGTAAGAAGAATTACATTGAAATTGGGCCAAAGTATCATTCCGCATCAAAAATTCTTTTTTATCATTTACCTACTCGAGGACGAGCAGGAATTAAGCTTGGGGATGCTTGATACGTCTCCAACGTATCTATAATTTTTGATTGCTCCATGCTACTTTATCTACTGTTTTAGGCAATATCGGGTTTTATTATCCACTTTTATATTATTTTTGGGACTAACCTATTAACCGGAGGCCCAACCCAGATTCTTTGTTTTATGCCTATTTCGGTGTTTTGAGGAAAAGGAATATCGACGGAGTCAAAGCGGAACGAAATCAACTAGAGAAGTTATTTTTGGAAGGAAACCCTCTGATGGACTTGGACCCCACGTTAGAAGATACGGAGGTGCTCACGAGGGTGGGGCGCGCCCTCCCCACAGGCGCGCCCCGCCTCGTGGGGCCCCGTAGCTCCACCGTACTCCTTTCACCCATATATACCGTCGTACCCTAAAACTTCCGAGCAGAAGCTAGATCGGGAGTTCCGCCGCAAGCCTCCGTAACCACCAAAACCAATCGGGACCCCTTTCCGTACCACGGGAGGGATCCATCTCCGGTGGCCATCTTCATCATCCCAGCGCTCTCCATGACGAGGAGGGAGTAGTTCACCCTCGGGGCTGAGGGTATGTACCAGTAGCTATGTGTTTGATCTCTCTCTCTCTCTCTCTCTCTCTCTCTCTCTCGTGTTCTCTCTCGTGTTCCATCTATGGCACGATCTTGATGTATCCCGAGCTTTGCTATTGTAGTTGGATCTTATGATGTTTCTCCCCCTCTACTCTCTTGTGATGAATTGAGTTTCCCCTTTGGAGTTATCTTATCGGATTGAGTCTTTTATGAGAACACTTGATGTCTTTCTTGGTGATCAACTTGCGGGTTTCGTGACATTGGGAACCTATGCATAGGGGTTGGCACACGTTCTTGATTCTCCGGTAGAAACTTTGGGGCACTCTTTGAAGTACTTTTATGTTGGTTGGATGAATATGAGATTGTGTGATGCATATCGTATAACCATGCCCACGGATACTTGAGGTGACAATGGAGTATCTAGGTGACATTAGGGTTTTGGTTGATTTGTGTCTTAAGGTGTTATTCTAGTACGAACTCTTTTATAGATTGATCCGAAAGAATAACTTTGTGGTGGTTTCGTCTATGTTGCAGGGATACGGCTGGGAGGTGCCGTATCGGTGCAAAAAACATGGCCAGAACGGGGATACGGAAGGATACGTAGGGGATACACGTATCCTGAAGTATCCACTTTTTCCAAATTAAAAAAAAGGAAAAATATTGCAAAAGCGGCTGGGATCTGAAGGGATACCTCTCAGGGATACGTATAGGGATGTAACGACTTGAACCACAGCCCATTAGGAGGCCGACGTGGGCTGCTTTATATGGCCAGATATGATCGCTGCAATTTTGATCGCTAAAATAACAAACCCTCACGCACGACTCATTCATATCGCCGCCGTCGCCTGGCAGTTGCCACATCGCATCTGCGGTCTATCGGCCAGCCGTGGCCAAGCAGCGTCTCGCGGATCTCTCCAGCCGCCGGACGCCGGCAGTGACGCAACGTCGGGCTGATCTCTCTTTTGGGCCGCCGGCAGCGCCGCAACATTAGGGAATGGCGTCTATGTCCAACTGTCCATGCTCTATTTGCCGTTCTTGGAGTAACGCCGCTGAGGAGAACCACCAGGATACCAATCCTAAATATCCCCTATGGGTTCATGTTACAATATACAACACTGCTGGTGGTGACTCTGGTCGTGGAGGAATTTCAAGATTTAAATGCCACTTGTGATGAGGTTATCCTAGGGAGTTATTCAAGAGTAAGAGCACATCTTCTGAAGATTTCAGGTTCTGGTGTAAAGATATGTAACAAGATTGCTCATCCTGTCCTGGAGCAACTTCGCAAGGAAGATCATGAAGCCACAGCCAATATTTGAGCAAGAGATGGTAGGAGACGAATCATCTGAAGCTTGACGCCTCGGCCTTCAAGTTAGGACATTTACTTCATATTTCTATTCCATGTTTTTTTTATTTATTCAATACTGAACTATTGTTGTATGCTCCTGTGTGAACCACTGAATTATTTGTGCATTTGTACATATACTCGCCGTATCCCCGTAAGTCTATTTTCAGAAAATGCCGTTTTCCCGTATCGCCGTACCCGTATCCTCGTATCCGTATCCCCGTACTATGTAACATAGGGTTTCGTACCCGACCATAATCTCTACATTTGTTCTCCGCTATTAGTGGCTTCGGAGTGACTCTTTGTTGCATGTTGAGGGATTGTTATATGATCTATCTATGTTATTATTGTTGAGAGAACTTGCACTAGTGAAAGTATGAACCCTATGCCTTGTTTCCTATCATTGCAATACCGTTTACGCTCACTTTTACCACTTGTTACCTTGCTGTTTTTATATTTTCAGATTACAAAAACCTATATCTACCACCCATATTGCACTTGTATCACCATCTCTTCGCCGAACTAGTGCACCTATACAATTTACCATTGTATTGGGTGTGTTGGGGACACAAGAGACTCTTTGTTATTTGGTTGCAGGGTTGCTTGAGAGAGACCATCTTCATCCTACGCCTTCCACGGATTGATTAACCTTAGGTCATCCACTTGAGGGAAATTTGCTACTGTCCTACAAACCTGTGCACTTGCAGGCCCAACAACGTCTACAAGAAGAAGGTTGTGTAGTAGACATCAGTTCTCTTGTGAGTATTTGGCTAGATGATTTCTGGATTTAATCAGTTAATTGAGATATTTATTGATTTTTTGCTGTTCAAATGTGTAAATTTAAATCTGTGAATGAAGTAGACCAAATGTTCTACTTGACAAAATAACATTTGGGCTCTAAAAAGGTCATGACCCAAACTATAGTGGATCGTAATATTGTGCATTCTTGAAAACCAGAAAAATAGGCTTAATGAAACGATCCGCGAAAGGCCATGCCCTAAAATAAAAAGGCCAAATTGTTGGGCCAGGCCCATGCAGCTAAAGAAAACTAACAGAAAAAATATACAGTAAAAAGGCTGAATTGTTGGGCTCGGCCCATGTAAAGCATCGAATTGGACCGGGCTGAATCTTGTCAACGACCTTTTTAATTGGTCGCAATTTTGCCACGTCGGATCCGACGTGGCTTGGGAAGACAGCCAGTGATCAAAACAAAAGGTCATTGGTTCAACGACCTTTTGTTTTGGTCGTAAACGTCTACGACCTTATCCCGAAGAAGGTCGTTAATTTCAGTTTACGACCGCCACCTTTTGACCATCTGTTTTTGGTCACAAAAAGGTCGCAAATGAAAAACAATGACCTTTCAGTGAACAATACTGGTGGTCACATGTTGACATATTTCTTGTAGTGAACACAACCGCATCCACTGCACTTTGAACGGGCCCAACATATTTATAAGGCAAGAAAAGTAAGTACTGTTAGAATTGGAAAAAGAATACCAGATAATAGGTGCAAGTTGCTTCATCTTCTATTTATTCTTCAATACCAAACAAGGTTTTATTTATTGGATTTCCAGTAAAGCTGCATTAACATATGAAAATACGGATGAAACAATATAAAAGGAACGTAACATAGCTTATCATTGGTGGTCTTAAAGAAAGAGCAAGTATATGACAACAATATCTATGCATTTACAAATTGAATATGCAGAATGAATTAGATAGCTACAAGTAACAAACTACAAGATAACTCACGGAGTTTCAATAAAATTGGCAAGTTATCTTATAGTATTACTCCTATTAGAAACTTCATGCATAGGTTGCTGGATAGGTTGTGAAAATAATCATTTTTTCATGGACTCATAAAACATAACCATACCACGTTCACATGTTTATGCACATGAAGAAAACCAGATACAAATGTGTAAGTTAAGAGAATACGGGACTGTATCCTTCAATGTATTACTGGATAAGCCCCTATAGGAAAAAATAGAAATATTTAATAAATAAGAATCAATCTATAGATTATTTGTCATGGGCATAGAAGCTACACTGAACGAAAGCCTGCAGGTAAACAGGAGGAAGCTTCGACCTTTCAGTCCGCGTCCAGTGCACATCACTGGCCCCAAACGAACCAAGTAATGAGATTGGTTGTGTCCAATGAGGAGTCGGCATGTAGGTGTTTATTGATTTTTATTTTAGTAGCTTTTGCTTACTCTATATGCTGGTTGCTTTTGGGCAGACTGTAAATTGAACATGAACCATGTATCCTCCTTTGCTCTGATTCTACCTGTTGCTGCTGCAGTTGCCTATACCCAATCCTTTTGTTTTTTCTGCTCTAGTTCCTTGATCTGCTCCTTTCTACTTTCTGCTACGAAGGTCAGGTCTCTAACATTATTTAAACATGGAAAGTGAATTTGCACCTAGTAAATGCCAGTGAGTGTGCCAGTATATGTGCATCCAATTCAATTCGTAATTTTTTTCTTGTGAAACTAATCTCCAAAACAGTGTGGACTAAATTATTATAAATTGCAATGATGTGGAAAACTAAAAAGCCAATTTATTACATCACCAATAACATCAAAGGAGAAGTATTTCAACTGGCCATGAGACTGAATATAAATTTGGAATTTGTATATGTTATGAAAATTTATATTCTTACATCTACTTTTTACCTGATCCCTTTTACTCAAAGGTAAAACATGCTACAGAATTTAGCATGTACATGTGCACATGCAATTAGGGCTATGGGCAAGCTACAAAATTATTCAGTCCAGCTTCAGTATATATTCATCTAAACTATGATTCATTCACAACCACATCAATTGTCATGCTGAGAAAGAGAAAGCTCTGATGCTTAATGCTTATACTAGAACAAAGAGGCGCGCGTTGCTGCGCTCGTCCATTTCGATAAAGAATGATAGAAATAATACAAAAACTGAACATAAAGGTATAGGCAAGATTCAAATTATACCACCTTAATACAAAACCACGAGACAACTTGTGATAGAAACCTTGTATAGATTCTATATTTTCATGGAGCATATAGAAAATATGACAATCCGGACACTACACCATCCACATGATAAAAAGCAAAAATGTGCATCCGACAAGAACGAAAGCATATAAGCTGGATGGTTTAACATTAAAGTGGATGCACATACACATCTCCTTACTGATATAGCTAGAAAATATGGTATTGTTATGTTTAATATGATAAGGAGAGAAAACATCACATGTGGAGATTTCTCTGCCTTGGCACCTTTGGCAATTGTAGCACTGACGGGAGGTGGTGATTGAAACTGAGGCATCAGGAAGCACAAAACCCATGGGGAGGGGATACGCAAGGCAAAAGAGAAGTTAATTAACAAACTAATATTACTCTTTTGGCTGGCACATGTTCAGCTATGATAGTCTGATTGACGACATCTGAGGATATTATAAAAATGTTTAGATATACAAAATGATGTGAAATGCATTTGCAAAGGCAAAATACGATGTAGCCCAACGGAGAAGAGGTGAGGGAATTGGTCTCGTTTCAGGAGAGTCAACCTGCAAATCATCAACTACTTTTGCATCAAGGTAAAATTAAAAATATATACATCACAGGTGAAATTGTGAGCTTAACAACAGATGAATAATTATTATAATCTATAAGTAACAGATATGAATAAAGTATTCTAGAAAAACATGTATGAATACTGAAGCATGCCATCAATAGTGTAGAACATGGAAGAGACATTCGAGTATAGGCATTAGTGGTCGAGCTATAAGATATCTAGTGAAGAAACGACTTAGCAATTGGGAACTTGCAGAATTAAGTAATGTATTGAGAACAAAGCCTACTTGATTTTCGTTGATGACATTTGTTTTATCCATCCCTCTTCATCATCAACACCAAACTTAGAATTCTGCTTCTGAGATGTGTCAGACACTGAAAAATGCAACAATCAAATTACTACAGCTAAAGAAACTACTGTTCAGATAGCTGGGTAGTACTACTATTTTGCATGGATCGGATCTGTATATTAATAAATGGGCATTGCAAAGGAAGCTCTGTGAGTTGAGAGGGATTAGATGACAATTTTAACAAGCTTCTGCGGGCGGAGGAGATGGTGTCTGCGGCAACCATCAGGTTCATTGCATCTCCTTTCCAAACGCGCTTCACTGCACCGCCAGAGCGTGTCCACCGCACACCCTCGTCATTGGGAAGGGAGTATTGGAGGAACAGCGAGATCGACAACAAGAACATGCTTCCGTGGGGCACCTGCGTCGCCGGGAAGGGGGAGATTGAGCATCCTGGAGGCGGTCCAAGGAGCAGCTGTCGTCCCCATTGCCGGACTGTGAAGCGGAGACGATGCTCCAATGTTGAGGGGTAACGAGGAAACAATCCTGCGAAGGAGGAGAGACTACAGAGGCCCTATGCGCACGTCTAGGAGGATGGCTGACTGAGTCATGCCGAACGCCGCCGCCGCCACAGGGAAGGTAAAGGTGAGGAGACGCCGTGTTCCTCAACACGGGCTCGCGAAAGAGAAGAGATTTCCCAGCCCAATTTGGCCCGATAAATGACATGAAGCCCAGGTAACTCTGCGGAGCAGCTACCCAAGAGACGGATGCAGATGGCCAGACGATGTGCGATAGATGAAATCGAATGGCCAACGAATCAAAGCGTTGTGGTGGCTCGTAGCTCGCCCCATTTTACTGTTTCTTAATTTCTGAAAATTTGATGGTCCAACACAGCATGAAACATTACCGGTACAAGATGTAACACGAGATAGAAATCAAGGTTCTCCCTCGCCGTGCTATAAGCTCCATATGAAATTCATCAATGCCCATCAGCCTTATCCACCACAATATAGCCCTGACACACAAACAATAGAGATGCAGGTTTAGGGATATGTCATTAGCACGCACCAAAAGAATTTGTATTAACAACTTCATTCAATGCCAACCGCCAATTCCCGAAGCCAACTTATCAAATCAAATCAGTAAGTTGGCATGCTCAATAACAAATTGGTAAGAGAGCCCGACGAACACGGCAAGCCAAAGAATCTTCGAGAACTCGTCCACTTGTTTTACAACCATCTCGCCCGACGCAGTTGCATACCCGATGTACCTTCCGCTTCGCTCCATCTGTTCGAGCTACGCCTGCCCAAGCCTGACCCAACCTAGCTTCGCCTTGTTACAAGGTGCATCAGCGGATAGGAAACAGCCACCTGACCTGGGCGGATGAGAGGCCACTACTGGATATCTGAATGTCGTTCCAAGCCTCTCTCCATCACCTCTCGTTGTTCCAAGACGCCACTGGATCCCGTTCCCGGTTGTCGTGAGGCTGCCGGTGGAGGGACATGTGACGGCTAGGGCATCGCGGCAGGTGGGCGTGCTTAGGTTTAATGACCATCATGTGTTAGGCCGCCGGGGTCGCCGATGGGGTGGTGGTCCATCTAGTGGGGGCGTCAGCATCACTAACGTGGAGGCGGCGTGGCGGGGGGAGAGAAGGCGACGCTCCTTTTTTCTTCCACTCCATCGTGGATTATTATGCAAAAAAATTGCATTATTACCAGAAAACGGGGAGATAATATGCCGATTATTCCATCAGGAGAGACCTGGGCGAAGGAAAGAGATCTGATGTACGATTGGAAGCGAAACGATCGAAACGAATGACGTACCATGACCTACCATCACGACAGTGCCCGGGGAAGCTCTTTTTGTTTCGTTGCATCGTCTTGACGAAACGATGAGAGAATAAAATACTTATCTCTACTATTTAAAAGAAACGTAACGTTCCCTCTCCCCTCTTACGTTTCGTCCAACCCCTTCGTTCAACTCCCTCGTACGTTCCCACCTCCCACCGTTTCTATCCCCCACCCATCTGGTTTTCCATCCATCTGGTTTTCTATTTAAATCGGTTTTTATCTGGACTGCCAAATCATATCAATCAGATCTTTGGTAATTATAACGCAATAAAGGTCACATGGAAATGACTCAATTCACGGTGGCCAATCCTGCTAACTCAACCGCATTCAAAAAGAATGGAAGGAATCAATCAAAAGGAATATATCAATTGTGTTTGATAACAGAATAAAATCACCGGGAAGTAATCAATCACGGATGAGGCATATCACCGTCTTTCCTTGTTGGTACAGATCTCCCTCTCCTAAGCAATCCATGGGCCCTTCTAGAAAATGTACGCTCGAACATAAAAGGACCTAGCTCCTCGTTCACCAATCCATCGGCCTTTCTTTTGTATGTATATATAGCTAGAGAAAACCTTTTTTTTTCTTTTTTGCGGAACTTGCGGCGGTGGACGAACGAGGGCGGTTGCGGCGGATGAACTAAGGGTGCGGCGGCGGCGGACGAACTAAGGGAGCAACGGCGGCATACGTGAGCCCTCATCTCCTTTCGGTTCCAGATCCATGGCATGGCAGTAGTGACGGTCCTCCTCGTCCTCATTCACCCTGGTAGGAGGCCATGTCTGAGCCGCCGTAGGAGGTGGCCGGCGTAGTCTCCAGCAGGGGAGAGATGGGGCAGGCCGCCCCTCCTCACGGGCGCACCAAAACGAGCGTCTCACATGCGACATCGGTGGAGGAGACGTCCACCGTCTGGCGCTCAGCAGCGGGAACAACAGATGTGGCTGTCCTCGTTCGGCCTTAATTCCAAGGTACGTGGGAGACACACAACCACAGAGAAAATCTTTTTCTTCTTCTTTTTGTTTTGATTTTGGTAGATCCCGATAAATATGCAAGTGCACTACCTCTACTACATCATATCAACGTCAGTTCTGTATGTGAATTCTCTACTAAGAACGAAAGTTCATTGGTGACAGACTGATGAAGTTGATTTTAAGATTTTAATATGGCCAATTAAGCTGAACTAATATTGTGTGTTGACTTAAAAACACATACACAACCTAAACATTACATATTATGTGGGACAGTAGTGTGGCATCATCTTTTTCTGTTATCGACATTTTTTGTTAACCAGATATGTTAGTTGTCCTACTTAATTCCTAACTAACTCATCATATTGCTCTTGATTTTTAGTCATGCTTGGAGCTTTTGTCTGCAGCTACATGAGATCACAAAGCATGTTTTAGGCTAATGGTAAAATTGGAAGTTGGAGGTGATTACATCATATGCTTTGGCGTTTAAGAGTGTAAAGCTTTCTGTGACTTGGCCTGAAGTTCAGATATTTTGCAGTTGATGTATATCTTCGGTAGAGTCTTCTTTTTTCCTTTGGGTTTGGGATAGTGAGGGTTACGTTTTTTTTCAAAAAATAAGATTTCACTCTTCTATTTCACCATAGTTCATGTTTATATAGTTTTGAGAGGCACTTAACTTAGTTTTCCTTTTAAATTGATTGATTGTCAACAAAAGAGATGAAAATAATATTTCAAATTGATCAAAAAATGTGGAAACACAAGATTTTACAAAGAGAGCTCACACACGATGTCAATAATGAAAGCAGAGTGAAATGAAGGGTAAAGAGAAAGATGTCGATTTAGTAGATGGCCTCTAAGGAGGCATGAGGATTGCATGTGAGGGGAGGAGAAGCGGACATTACCACAAAAAAAAGGAGAAACAAACATGATCAGTTTGCTACTATATGAATGGAGACCACATGCCATGACGTTGACGCACAATTCATAATTGGGTAAATTGTTTCATTACTTTATTTAATTTCTATTCCGTGGCAATGCACGGGCATTGAGCTAGGAAGGAGGAGCTCAAGGGAGCAAGAAAATATGAGAGAAAAGATAAGTTCACTCATATAATTCACAAATATTTTTTCTTTATGAAAATCTTGTAATTGCACCATGTGTGAATATTTCTTATGTTAACAACTATGTGATTTTGTGCTTAAAATTCAAAGTGTGGGCGTGAGACGGATGAGGTATAAACGAAGGTGGCGAACATTGTTTGGGGAGATGAAGATACGATGTTGCAGAAGAAGACGAGTGTTCGACTTAATGGTAGAGAAAAGATCAACTACTTTCGTTAAAAAATGATGATGTATATATGCATGTAAATTTTAAAGGCATACATCTATTGTCAGTCGAATTTTGTGTCCGTATTGAAAGCACGGGCAGTTAACTATTTTTCCTAATGATCATTCCTTGAAAATCACCTTAACTATCCCATCTTTATTGTCTTAACAAATAAACCACATTTTTTTGGTAAGTCAATAAGTGATTACGATATAAAATCACGGACTGGATTTACATTTATGTATGCAATCATGTAATATGGACAGGTAATTTGTGGGCTAATGTACCAGAACATTTATACCCGTTGCAACGCACGGGCAAATTCCTAGTAGTTATCTAAAAAATGTAATCATATATTTCATCCGTATGGGATGTAACCGGTCATGTCATTACATTCCCTGTTTTTTTTTGCGAGGGATTCCCTGTTAACCTCAGAACCTCCAGAGGTCAGATATAAATGCATGGTCATCACCATCATCGTCGATCATATCCTCGTCTGCCTCTTCTGGCGGTGGCGGTGGCGGCATCGGCGAGAAACCGAACATAACATCATCCATAACCGGAACATTGGTCCCCGGCACCGACGACGCAGGCATCGACGGCAACGCATCCATGAACGACCAATCAAGCACATCGTCGTAGGCAGCGGCATTGCCAGCGGACGGCGATGACTCTACAGCTATGGCATTGCACGTGCTCGTCACTTCCTGCGGTGGCATAGCAGTGGTGACCGTCATTGTCCGGCCCGCCGGAACCGGATATGGGCGGTTCGCGTGTCTCGTGGCCGCCGCCTGGATACGCTCGGGGGTAGGCACTATGCCAGGGACGTGCTGCACGTCGGGCGGGAACTCTGGGAAGTTGAGAGACCCGGCGCGGGAGCCGCGGAGGCAGACGGCTGCCGCGTCGAACGCACGCGCCGCCTTCTCGGCGGACTGGTAGGAGCCGAGCCATATCCTCTCGCGGCTGTTGGGCACGCGGATCTCCGACACCCACCGGCCCCATTTCCGCAGCCGGACGCCCTTGTACCGCCGTTCTGGCGGTGGCGCTGACCGATGCGGCTCTGCCGAGCCTTCGCCGCCGCTTGCGCTACTGGCTCCATCCATGGCTCTAGGTAGCACGTTCGGATGAGCACACTTCGCTTTAGCTAAGCTAGAGAGTGGTCATTTAGATTGTGGGAGATTGTGGTCAACGACTGATGGATTTAACCGGCGATCGAGAAAGAGATTTATACTACACAGAAGACGTGTGGTTTGGTGACATTATCAGTACTCTCAACCACCATGGGAGAGGAGGGGGGAGGGAGGAGTCACAGTTTTGTCGAGCACGTTCTAAAAATGATATTGTACAGGGAACCATGCGATTTGCTCTTTTGTCGCTATAGTGAAGCCTCGACGATCCTTCGAAATGTATAGATCGCTAAGCAGCATATAACTAGTAGGACTGTGTAACATGTACAAGAAGCACACGCGCGTTCTGTCGCCCTTCTTTTTCAAGTATTCATAACTTTTTTTTTCAAGAATTCAAGTATTCATAACAAATTCCTATTTGTCAGGAACACAGACCGCAATATGCACAAGCTCAAGGATCCGGCCTTAGTGATCAAGCTAGATATCGATGGTGCGTTCGACAATGTGTCCTGGTCCTTCCTGCTTGAGCTCCGACTCCTGGATGGGTTTTCGCATACACTGGTCTAACATTTTCTTGCTGCTCTCGTCTTCCACCTCTTCCCGGGTATTGCCAAATGGAGAGCTTGGACAACCCTTTAGTCACTGTCGTGGCCTGCGCTAGGGCAATTTGCTCTCACCAATGCTATTCACCATCACAGTCGATCCTTGCCAAAGTGCTGTCCGCTCAGGCTCTCACTCCTACCCGCTTATTGTTGTCTCAACAGCAGGTACGTCTCTATGCTAATGATGTCGTGCTTTTCATCTTCTCTCGGTCTTACAAAAAGATCCTTCCCTACTTCAGTTCTGCTTCTGGCCTCGCCTGCAACATTAGCAAGAACGATATCTACCCCATTTGTTGCCACAACTTAGACCTTTCGACCCTACTACAACAATGGCTGGTGCCTATTCTTCA
Organism: Aegilops bicornis; assembly: GCA_021605145.1. Taxonomy (NCBI): domain Eukaryota; kingdom Viridiplantae; phylum Streptophyta; class Magnoliopsida; order Poales; family Poaceae; genus Aegilops; species Aegilops bicornis. The sequence goes on from CM038671.1 coordinate 169,751,572, forward strand.
GTTTCCATGCATATACATTGGCCTGCCTCTACACCATAAAAACATTACTAGAAATGATATCCAACCTATTCTCAACAAGTTGGCATGCAAGATTCAGAGATGGTCCAACAAACACATGTTTTATGGTTTCTTTTTTCTTTTTTCACACTTATCTTTTTAGTTTTTTCTTTGTTTGTAAGATTCTTTTGTTAATCTGTGGATGCGCCCCTCGGTGTAGGCTTTGTTTGGTTATGGCACCAACTTGGGATTCTTCCATCTGAGTGGATACAAGCGGTCTTATTTGGTTCGGGTAGAAAACCGATATTTTCATTTCTTTGTAACTGGGGTTGCCTAAAACACAAGTACCCTTGTGTAAGAACCCACCCGGATTAGGAGGTCGTGATGCTACCATCTATATATGCGCCACTCCTCATGACCAAGGAAACGGGAGAATGTGCACTACCTCTCACAAGTATATTGGGCCATGACCATGATGGGAATGGGCTTCCCAAATAGTTGCGTACAATAAATTATTATTATATCTATAAGAAAACGGTTTACCTAAAAAAATTCAGCAGTTCCTATTTGGCGCTGGTTCGCGCTGACGGCGCTCGCAGGGGAAGCGTGGCGGGCCGGCCCAACAATGTTTCGAAGAAAAATCTGCAAAAAGTTTATATTCTGTTTGTGGAAGAACTAGGATTCAAACTCTTAACGGAACCAACAATCACCTAGCACCATAACCAGAAGACTAAGCACCATAGTTCGTCCACTGTTAGGACTGTGTAACGTGTACAAGAAGTACCCGCATGTTCTGTTGCGCCCTCCTTTTTCAAGTATTCATAACAATTTCCTATTTTTCACGAACGCATACCGCAATATGCACAAGCTCAAGGATCCGGCCTTAGTGATCAAGCTAGATATCGCTGGTGCATTCGACAATGTGTCATGGTCCTTCCTGCTCAAGCTCCGACCCATGGATGGGTTTTGGCACACACATTGGTGTGGCATGCTCTTGCTGCTCTGGTCTTCCACCTCTTCCCGGGTGTTCGCAAATGGAGAGCTTGGGCAACCCTAGTCACTGTCATGGCCTGCGGTAGGGCAATCTGCTCTCACCAATGCTATTCACAATCACAGTCGATCCTACCAAAGCGGTGTCCGCTCAGGCTCTCACTCCTATCCACTTGTTGTTGTCTTGATAGCGGGTGCGTCTCTATGCTAGTGATGCCATTATTTTCATCCCCTCCCCAGTTGCCGGACATTATGCTTACCAAAAGATACTTCCCTACTTCAGTTCTGCTTCTGGCCTCGCCTGCAACATTAGCAAAAATGGTATCTACCTCATTTGTTGTGACAACTTAGACCTTTCAGCCCTACTATAACAATGTGTGGTGCCTATTCTTCATTTTCCATGCATATACCTTGGCCTACCACTACACCACAAAAACATTACTAGAAATGATATTCAACCTATTCTCGACAAGTTGGCATGCAAGATTCATAGATGGCCCAGCAAGCTTATGTCTGGGGATGCCCGGTTGTGACTGGTTAACTCGGGGCTTCTAGCCATTCCCGTGTAACTAATCACCTTCTTCAAGCTTGGTGCCTGGGCTATAAAGCAGATCCACAAGCTGAGATGAAACTTCCTCTGGTGTTATAGGCCAGATGTTGACAATGAATTGGGGTGGTAAACAGGTCAACCGCCTGCGAGCCAAAATGCCTCGGTGGCCTTGGCATCATCGACCTCAAGCGCTTCAGCCGGGCTCTGCATCTCAAATGGAAATGGCTGGAATAGCGCGCTCAAGATGACTCTTGGGTTGGATCACCGACTCCATGCGATTGGGATGACCTCGCCATGTACATCGCCTCCACCAACATCACCTTGGGCTGCGGATCCCGTGTCAGGTTTTGGCAGGATCGCTGGCATGATGGCGAGGCTCCTTATCATCTGGCCCCGGATCTTTTCTGCCTCTGGTATAGGAAAACTTCTTTATAGCTCAAGCCCTCAATGATCAACGTTGCCTTTCGGGCTTGCACCACATTTCGTCTGAACCTGAGCTCAGTCAGTTCACCAGGCTGTGAACTAGGCTGTAGCATATTGTTCTTGATCCTGGACGAAAGATGCAATCTCCTAGAACTGATGCACCTCTGGCACATACACTGCAAGTTCTTACGGAAGCCAGTTCCTCGGGTAAACCTCTCATGCAAACTAGAAGAAGATCGGTTGAGGCTTTGTTTTGTTATGGCAGCAACTTGGGATTCTTCCATCTGAGTGGATAGAACCGATCTTATTTGGTTTGGGTAGAAAACCGATATTTTGTTTCTTTGTAAGTGGGGTTGCCTGAAACGCAAGTACCCTTATGTAAGAACCCACCAGGATTAGGAGGTCGTGATGATACCATCTATGTTCGCGTCACTCCTCATGACCAAGAAAACAGAAGAATGCACACTACCTCGGGCAAGCATGTTGAGCCATAAACATGATGGGAATGGGCTTCCCAAATAGCCGTGTACAGTAAATTGTTACTACTCCCTCCGTCCGAAAAAACTTGTCATCAAAATGGACAAAAAAAGGTGTATCTAGAACTAAAATACATCTAGATACATCTCCTTTTATTCATTTTGATGACAAGTATTTCCGGACGGAGGGAGTATATTATAAGAACAAGGTTTCCATAAAAAAAATCAGGAGTCCTACTTGGCGTTGTAAGCACTATTTCCCGCTGACAGCGCTCGCAAGGAAACATGGGGGGCCAGCCCAACAACATTCTGAAGAATAAACTGCACAAAAATTATACTCAGGGTGTGCAAGAACCGAGATTCGGACTCTTCACGGAACCAACAATAACCTGGCACCATAACCAAAAGACTGAGCGCCATACCTTGTCCCCTGTTAGGAACGAGAGCTATTTGACTAGAGATATATTATATACTCAGTATTAATTGTTTGAAAATAAATTAAAAAATACTTAAAAATGAATTTTGGACAAAAAAGTAAAAAAAATAGAATAGGACCGGGAAAAATGAAAAAAGTTCGTCGATCTTGAAAAAATATTAGTCCACTTTGAAAAAAGTTCATCAATTATGGAAAAGGTACATTGAATTTTGAAAAAACATGAATTTTGAAAAAGGTTCATTGAATTTGAAAATCAGTTCATTGGTTTTCAAATAGTTCACAAATTTGAAAAAAGTTCATCGATTTCGAAAAAAGTTCATCCAATTTGAGAAAAACATCAAATTTGAGAAAAACATCAAATTTGAAAAAAAAATCATCAGATTTGAAAAATCATTGAATTTAAAAAAGTCATCAAATTTGAAAAAAACATCAAATTTGAAAATTTTCATCGAATTGAAAAAAACATGCATTTAAAAATAAATAAAAAAGTTCATCTATCTGCAGAAAAATTTTGCGAATTAGAAAAAGGGACTAAGAAAAAAGAGAAAGGGACGGAAAAGAAGAGAAGAAAGAAGAAATGTGGAAAAACATCTATGTAATCACAATCACATCAAGGTGAGGTGGCCGGGTGCTTATCGCATCTTACACCCAACTCGCACGTAGTGGGTTCGAATAACGTTTTGTGCACTTTTTTTCTCAGTTTAGAAAATAGAGAAAAAAAGGAAACTGGACGGCCCAGCTCGCGGGAGGGAGTGTGCGCTTTCGTGCCTGTTTGCAAAATGTGCTGTATTAAGCGCGTGAAGCGCCAAATAGAAATCGCCAAAAAATTGTATAAGAAAACGGTAACCATGATGAGAATGACCACAAACAGGGTTTTCATAAAGTTATGTCGCCGTATACTGAATCTTAATAATTAAATCGAGTGAATAGAATACATCCACAAATTCTAACTCGTTCTTCGACATGACAACCCCGTTTATGAAAATTACAAGCATATGAAAATAGAGGCGAAAAAAAAACTCTGTTCTTCTTCAAATATACAAACATTTTTCAAAAGGAATAAATTGGCGTGGCAATAGAAGGAACACGGTGGGTACATAGATAGAAGCTACTCACGAAAACAATAACAGTCGTTAATTTTGTTGGATCAATGTTGAAGCAGCACAAAACGCATACAGTGCTTAATTAGGCGCTCACACGGTCACATCTCCTCCCCGTTCCATACGCACGTATCGATGATTGCCGTCCGTGCGCGAGATCGACGAGGCATCCGGACGACGAAATCAGTTCATGTTGCGCGCGCAGCGCGTGATGGCGGAGCAGCCGCGCGTGTAGGGGTTGGCCTGCTGCATCGAGCCACAGTTGGTGTAGTAGGACTTGTCGCGCTTGTTGCAGGGGACCTGGTCGGCGCGCAGAGCGGCGTAGCTGATGTACCTGGCCGTCGGCTTCCGCGCCAGCGACCGGCGCAGGGCCTCGCCGGTGCCGTAGGCGCCCGTCCCCATCTCCTCGTCCTCGTCCACGCCGCACTCCCCGACGGCCCCGTCGCAGGTCGCCGCGCGCGTCAGCAGCATGGAGTCCTGCTCGCCCGCGGAGGCCGGGGCCGGCAGGCAGGCCACCGCCGCGGCGGCCACCAGGAGCGCGAGCACCGCGACGCCGATCCGGGCCATGTCGGTCTTCAGTCTGGTTGCTGGTTTCTTGCGGTTTGTCGGTCTGCGGCTAGGGTGGATCCTCCATGCCTTCCTCTCTCTTTGAAGGGGATGGGAGGAGGGAGAGGTGGAGAGGAGACGCGGGGGAATGGGGATTTGGAAAGGGAGGAGCTGGACGGGAGAGGAAGCAGGGCGGCCGCACGTCGGATTGGCCGGTGCCGCCGCGCGTTGCGGCCTCTTGCCCCGGCACCTGCGAGGGAGGGATCAACTGACGGTGCAACTTGTGCTAGCCTAATTTTAGCTTTGAAGAAGATCAATTGGCACGTAGACGCATGGGCTCATTCCACGTTTCTTTCCTCCTCTAACGAATTAAGTTTTCTTAAGACAACTCTGTCGAATTAAGTTTTTTTTAGGCAACTCTGTCCAATTAAGTTTTTTTTTAGCCATGTCGAATTAAGTTTTTTTAGAGCTCGCCAACTTTAATAATTTTGAGCAACGGATATAGGTACAAGGTTTGGGTCATGAGGTATGCCCAACCACACATGTCTACCTACACTTAAGTTACAAGTGATTTGGCGAGATTATGAGTCTCAAAATTATGATTCCTGCGCTCATGAACGAAAAAACAAGAGATAAAACTATTACAATGTTCCTTGATTTCATGTACTATGGCAGCATTTGGGCCTCCAGCCCCTCTCGTGATATGTGTCACAACACCCTGGCAATCCGAGGCGACGCAAATAGATTGCACTGCAAGGTCATCCGCCAAAGCTAATGCTTCTCGGCATACATATGTCTCCAGGACAAGGGGATCATTTATACCCTGAAAAACGATCGCTGAAGAGCCCAGATATAAGCTTGCCTCATCTCTGCATACTGCAGCGATAGCTCCTCCATGGTGTGATCTAGCTACTGCCCCATCCACGTTCACCTTGACAGCACCAGTGGGCGGTGGTAGCCACCGGTTCTGCTGAACAACCAGAGCAGCCGGTGCTCTCCTTCCATCTTCTCGCTTTTCTAATTGCCCCAGTTCCGCAATAAAATTGTTAACAAACAAAATAATGTTCTGCAGACTTTGAAAGATGGCCTCGTAAACTGCCTTGCGCCTAGCTTACCAGACGGACCAAAGAGTGACGGCCATCCTGACGAATGTTGCATGATCCAAAGAATCACAGAGCTCGAATAGCCATAGTCTCGCATTGGGTTTCATATTACCTGTCATGCGCGCAACCATATCAACATCTGAAAGTGCCCATACACATCTGGACATAGTGCACGACACAAGAGTGTGTCTCCATGGTCAGCGCAACCAAGGGGCAAGTGTCCTGCACGGCCATGTTTCATTTCATCAAAGTATCTGTCGTGGGGAGAGAATGATGGGTAAGTCTCCACAAGAATATCCCGATTTTTAAAGGAATTTTTAATTTCCATAAAGCAACCCAGGATTTCTCGTCTTGTTGAACATTCGATGATCCACCTCTACCTTCAAGCCATTCCTCTCATAGCAGCTTGGTTTGCAATAAAAATTTATAAGCCGAGCTCACTGAATATCTCCCCTTTTTATCCGGGTACTAGGCCCATAAGTTCTCAATGTTACGTGTGCATATGAGAATTTTCATAACCGCATTAGCATCAATTGGTAGAAAAATAGACCTTACCAATGCCTCGTTCCACGACGCTCTTGCAGGAGACAAGAGCTCCGCCACTAACCTTGGAGGGTTTGGCACTAATGACGCGATGGGTCTTGGTAATGTTTCTTTGGGAATCCAGTTATCAGCCCATATAATGGTGCGACGAATAATTCTTTGCTTCAGCAAGTCACAACCTTCCTTAATGGACCGCCATATTTGAGATGGCCTTGATCCAAGCTCTGCCTCAAGTATTGTGCAATCTGGGAAATAAGCGGACTTGAGGATTCTTGCACTCAATGTATCAGGCTCTGAAGGATTCTCCAGGCCCGTCGCGCCAAAAGAGCCAAGTTAGGTAATTCCATGTCTCTGAAACCAAGTCCACCCAGATGCTTCGGTCTTGTCATCACATCCCAAGAGAACCAAGCAGATTTGCGCTCTCCCTGTTTGCAGACCCACCAGAACTTGCGTATGATTGATTTGATGTGGTCGCATAGCCCTCTGGGAAGCTTAAAGCAGGACATAGAATATACAGGGTATCACTTGGACTTGTTTTGAGGCTTTGTCGTCACAACGGGCCGTGCCTACCACCTGGTGTGTGGCCTGCAGTTCTGGATTTGGTAAAGCTCTATATAGTTTCTCGCTTTAAGCGAGCACACAGAGAAGTCTGGAAAACCCTATTTGACGCTCTCTGTGTCAGAGGGTCAACTGACACACAATCAATTGGCCCGGCCCATGTCCCATTGTACGCATAGCAAGTTTCGGTTTTAGGAACCTTCCAGATGGTTCATAGCCGATTTTTTCAGTTTTGAGGTACCTTCTAGAAGGTTCCTGAACCGTTTTCTTTTTTCTTTTTCTTTTTCTGTTTTATGTTTCTTTTTTTCTTTTCCATTTTTTCTGTTTCTTTTTTCCTTTTCTTCCATTTTTGTTACTAACTGTACAAATTTAACACATTGTTCAAAATATGCTAAATTACTTGCATTTCCAAACTTTGTTCGGCTTTTACACAAAAATGCTTTTTAAAAAATTGTTCAAAGTTCGAAAATTTGCTAGAGTTTTACAAAAAATGGTTGAAGTTTGAGAAAAACGTTCCAATTTTCAAAAAAATTGTTCGCCTATAAAAAAATGTTCACCTTTCCAAAAAAATCGGGATTTTCAAAGTTTCTCGGTTTCATTTTTTCTGAATCATAAAATTTGTTCCCGTTTTCAAATTTTGTTCATCAATTCAAAAAATACTCGCTTTTTCGATAAATGTTTGAAGGTTTAGGAAATAGATTCCGTTTCAATTTTTTGTTCACCTATATAGAAATGTTCGCATTTAAAAAAAATCAGGATTTTCCAATTGTTCACAGTTTAAAAAATTTGTTATGAATTTAAAATTTTCTCCCTGTTTTCAATTTTTTTCACCAATTCAAATAATATTCACGTTTTCAAAACATGTTCTGGAATTTTGAAAAAATATGATGTTTTTAATAATGTTCTGTAAATTTTAAAAATGTTCTACAAAATAAAAAAATTATTTTTTTAGAATTCCCAAAGATGTTCCAATTTTATAATTTTTTTATAAATTTGAAAAATGTTTGGGCATTTAAAAAAATCATAGTTTGCTTAAAATTATTCATAACTTCAATAAAGTGTTTGAAATTTGAAATATTTCTGGAATTTTTTAACTAATGTTCAGTTTACGCCGATAAATTAGTTATTTTATAGTGCGCTCTGCTCCTTATGTCACCAGTAATCAGTAGGTGGACTCGTTAGCCCGATACATCCGCGCTGAAAAGTTCTTGCGCATTTTTTGCCCGACAGCTCGCTTAAGTTCAACACGAATGGGCCGGCCCAGTCAGGCGCGCCCTGTACGAAGGGACGTCTTTTTGCCACAGCGGCAAGTAGAGCTTCCGGGAAGCCTCGCATCTGGGGGAGCCAAGATGGGCCGGCCCAGCCGCGCGAGAGGACAAGGCCTTATATTTATTTATTATTTCTGTTTTCTGCTCTCATTTTTTGCTTTATTTTTGTACTTTTTTATATTTTATAATATTATACATATATATTTGAAAAAGTATTTGAAAAATGTTGGAAGAATATTTGAAAAATGTTGAACAAGTATTTGAATAAGTAATAAAATGTTGAACAATTATTTGACAAATGTTGAATAAGTATAAACTTACGGCACATGTGACTGTGATGAGGGATCAACTGACGGCGCAACTTGCGCTAGCCTAATTTTAGCTTTGAAGAAGATCAATTGGCACGTAGACGCATGGGCTCATTCCACGTTTCTTTCCTCCTCTGTCGAATTAAGTTGTTTTAGACAACTCTGTTGTATTAAGTGGGTTTCGGTATATGCACTTGGACTTGTTTTGAGGCTCTGTCATCACAACGGGTTGTGCCTACTATCCGGTGTGCGGCATGCAGTTCCTGGAGTTTTTTTACACCTAAAAATAGGTTCTGGAGTCTTTTTCTTAAAGGAGTTATGCAGTTCTGGAGTTTTTTTTTTCGGGGATGCAGTTCGGGAGTTGGTAAACCGTACCCATGCGAAGATACTGGGTTGGCACAAGTAAACTATTCGGTAAACTCCCCTTCCGCTTTTGGGAAGGTTCTCCCATACCAGTTTTCCTTTCTTTCTCTGTGTTTTTTCTTCTTTTCAAATTTTTGGCTTTTAATATTCTTGTCTTCTTCCATATTCCTTTTTATTTTTCTTTTAGTTTTTACTTTATTTTTCGTTTTCCTATTTTTTATATTTTTTTCCTTTATTCTGCTTCCATCTTGTTTTGAGAAGATCTTACAAATGCTCACCTATATTGAAATGTTCGCATTTAAAAAAATCAGGATGTTCCAATTGTTCTCAGTTAAAAAATTTTGTTCTGAATTTATAATTTTCTCCCTGTTTTCGAATTTTTTCACCAATTAAAATAATGTTCACATTTTCAAAACATGTTCTGAAATTTTGAAAAAAAACATGTTTGTTGTAATGTTCTGGAAATTTTAAAAATGTTCTATAAATTTGAAAAGATTTATTTTTCGGAATGCCCAAAGATGTTCCATTTGTATATTTTGTTTACAAATTCGAAAAATGTTTGGACATTTGAAAAAATTCATAGTTTGCTTAAAATTATTCATAACTTTAATACAGTGTTTGAATGAAACATTTCTGGATATTTTAACTAATGTTCAGTTTACGCCGCTAAATTTAGTTATTTTATAGTGTGCTCTGCTCATTATGTCACCAGCAATCAATAGGTGGACCCGTTAGCCCGATACATCCAAAAGCAGTAGGTGTGTAGTTCGAATCCCAGTTAGCGCGCCAAAAAGTTCTTGCGCATTTTTCGCCCGAAAACTCGCTTAAGTTCCATTCGAATTGGCCGGCCCAGTCGGGCGCGCCCTGTATGAAGGGACGTCTTTTTGCCACAGAATGCGGCAAGTAGGAGCAGCTTCCGGGAAGCCTCGCGTCTGGGGGAGCCAAGATGGGCCGGCCGAACTGCACGGGAGGTCAAAGCATGTTATTTATTTATTATTTCTGTTTTCTGCTCTTGTTTTTTGCTTTATTTTTGTACTTTTTTATATTTTATAATATTATACATATATATTTGAAAAATGTTAAAAGAATATTTGAAAAATGTTGAACAAGTATTTGAAATTTTGAATAAGTAATAAAATGTTGAACAATTATTTGACAAAAGTTGAATAAGTATTAACTGACGGCACCTGTGACTGTGAGGAGGGATCAACTGACGTGCAACTTGCGCTAGCCTAATTTTAGCTTTGAAGAAGATCAATTGGCACATAGACGCATGGGCTATTCCACGTTTCTTTCCTCCTCTGCCGAATTAAGTTTTTTTTAGACAACTCTGTTGAATTAAGTGGGCTTCGGTATATGCACTTGGACTTGTTTTGAGGCTATGTCATCACAACGGGTCATGCCTACCACCTGGTGTGCGGCCTGCAGTTCTGGAGTTTTTTTTTTACCCTTAAAAAGGGTTCTGGAGTCTTTTTTAAAGGAGTTGTGCATTTCTGGAGTTTTTTTTCGGGGATGCAGTTCGGGAGTTGGTAAAGCTTACCCATGCGAAGATACCGGGCTGGCACAAGTAAACTATTCGGGAGACTCCCCTTCGGGTTTTGGGAAGGTTCTCCCATACCGGTTTTCCTTTCTTTCTATGTGTTTTTTCTTCTTTTCAAATTTTTGGCTTTTAATATTTTTTTTATTCTTCCATATTCCTTTTTATTTTCCTTTTAGTTTCTATTTTATTTTATTTTCTTATTTTTTACTTATTTTCCCTTTTTTCTGCTTCCATCTCGTTTTGAGAAGATCTTACAAATTACTGAACATTTTTTAGATCATGAATATTATGATAAAAAATTCAATTAACAAACATTTTTTTGGAAACTTGAAATTATTTCCAATTCGCGATTTTTTTTTTGAAATCATGAATATCTTTTGAATTTGTAAACATCATCTTGAAATCAGGAACATTTTTTGAATTCGTAGATTTTTATTACAAATTCGTGAACATGTTTTGAAATTGTGAATATTGTTTAAATTTTTTTTTGAATCGGCAAACATTTTTTGGATTGATGGTCATTTTTTGAAATTTGGGAACAAGTTTTGAAATCATGAGCATTTTTTGTTTTGACAAATATTTTTCTAATTTATGAATAGTTTTTTAATTGATCTGCTTTATTGAAATTTAGGAATAAATTTTGAAATTGCTAACATTTTTTGAATGTTTTAAAGATGTTTAAAATTCATGAATATTTTTTGAATACACGATTTAAAAAAATCTCAAACTTTTTTGTAATCCATGTATATTTTATGATTTCCGAAATAAAGAGACGTTATTGAGAGGCAGAACCCAACGACTGCACGTCCAAATAGGGTTGTGCCGAGCAGCGAGTGCAATGGCGCCACTTTGCTAAATCTTGATTCCATTTCACATGTACATGTGCTCCAAAGTATACTTCTCTGGCCAAAATCACTATTCTAACCTTGTCAGAAATCTTCAGCATAAAATGACCTTTCTCAGAAACTATTTCACAATTTGACCTTTTTTGAAACGCCAAACCTCGTGACATTACTGTCCAAAATAGAAACGCCATACTATTCAGCGTTGCCAACCGGCCACGTGGCAAGTCGGAACGCCGAAGTTTGCCGCGTTGGTAGAAACGCCAGACCTGTTAGCGTTGCTGCTGGACGTGAAAACGCCAAAGTCCTAGGCGTTGCCCTCAGCATGCATGCATGTTACCTCGCCGGCAATGCATGAAACAGTTTGACTTTGGCCACGTGGCAAGTTTTGATTTTGATGCATATATAAACAATTAAACATGCGCCAAAGAATACATGATGTGGCTCTTTGCTGATTTCACAGAGAAAACGACGCCTACCTGCATGCTACATGCATGTGATCCACCCTTCCGTTCTCTTAACTAAGAGCAACTCCAACGCGTCGATTCATTTCGTTCACGTGTGTCCGTTTGAGTCGCCGCAGACAGAAAACGTGCTGACCCAAACGAATGCGTGTCCGCTTTTCATCGGTCTGTTGTCCTATTCCCGACCCAATTTTGGGCCTTATTTGTGTCGGCGCGGGCATGAAGCGAACACGCGCGGCGCGCGCCTACTCCTTCCCCTGATCCGCCAATCGGTGGCAAAGCGAACAGCCTTCCCCTCCAATTCTCCAAAAACTCCCACCCGCTGGCCCTCCTAGTCGCGAGCCATGGACGACGACCTCGATGCCGCCGTCGGCCTCGCCTCCCTCGCCCTCCCAAGAAAGGCAAGCCTACCACTGCAAGATTGCGGTGCCGCCAAGAAGAAGAAGCGGTGGCATACAGGCGGGCCTTGGAGTCGGCCAAGAGGAAGGGCCGCAGGCACGCGGCTGACGCAATGGAGGAAGCAGTGGTCATCAACGGGGAGGAGAAGTTCAAGGCGCAACATGTCGCCGTCATGGCGCGTGGGGGGAAGAAAGCCGTGGAGGAAGTTGGCGAGGGCGAAGAGCCACAGCTCGGGAGAAAGACTAACTCCGAGAAGGAGGACAAGCGGGATGCGGCGTCGATCGCCGGCCGCTGGCAAATGCGCTAGCAAGAACTGTGTGGTGGTCTTTTTTGAAGGCTTGCATTGTATGCCGGCCGCTAGCATGGTGTCGGTATGAACTTTAGGCGACGTCATGGACGCTGGCATGATCTATTACCGCGGGCCTTTTCAAATTTCTGCGGGACATGAAATGAGTTACGGGCGTTGGGCGCAACACCGACCAAAAAAAAATACAGGGCGGACGTCGAATGGGCGGCCGATTAAAAGGACAATATCATTGTCCGTTTGGGTCGGCACGTTGAAGTTGCTCTAACTAATATATGATCACAATTACAGACCTGATCAGTCAATTAGAGCTTAATTACGTACGTCTCTCTCTTGATCTTGCCTCTTGAAGGCCACGACGATGCACCTCACTCACATGTTTGTTGCCTTTTCATGTGTAGGAGAATACAATCTTGCCAAGCAGCCATTGGATCGATGGTATCGCAAGACCAGTCAATTTGTTTCATGAATTGTCTGCGACGTATAACATGCATGCATCAATCGGAAGAAGAGTCAGACTGTTTCATGCATTGCCGGCGAGCTAACCATGCATGCATGCTGGATGCTAGTTGTAGCAATGGACCAGGAGGGCAACGCCTAGGATTTTGGCGTTTTCACGTCCAACAGCAACGCCAATAGGTCTGGCGTTTCTACCAACGCGGGAAACTTCGGCGTTTTCGACTTGCCACGTGGCCGGCTAGCAACGCTGAATAATATGACGTTTCTACTTTGAACAGTAACATCACAAGGTTTGGCGTTTCAGAAAAGCTCAGATCGTGAAATAGTTTTTGCGAGAGGTCATTTTGTGCTGAAGATTTCTAACAATGTCAGAATAGTGATTTTGGCCTACTTCTCTGAACTCTTGGACGGTACGCCAAAGTCACTCTGTCTGAAAGTCGGCTTTGGTCGAGTCGGGTCGTGTCAGGTCAGGTATGATAGTACCTCATGGTATCATGGGTTCACTGCGATAGTACATGCTTTGCTCGTCGGTGTTACTGCCGCGCGGCCATTGGCCGGCATGCAGATGCCAGACGCGAGATGACATCGACGATGGATGTTTTTCTGCTTGGCATGTCTCCGCCCATCACGCTGGCAAAATGCCAGTGTCATTGTGTCAATAGATTCTGCTACTTTTCCTATGTTCACGGTCTGAATATTACTAATATATCATTGTGCCTTCTTTAAGATCGACGTCGTAGAAAGGACAAGGAGTTAGCCGGCGACTAACTAATTGGGATCTATGGTTCTATGAGGCTACTAATCTTGGATTTAGAAGGCGAGTGTTTCAAGCAAAGGCCTCGTGGAGCCTCCCCGTTTGAACTGGCTTCTCTGAAGGAGTATCATGACAGAAACGGAAATGGCGATGGCAAAACTTCGAAATGAAAATGTCTTGAAAAAGGAAAAGAAAAGGAACATCAAGAAGAATATCGACGCCATGGGAAATACGATAGTGAATTTCCAGAGGAAAAGAAAAAGAATGTGCGTTGACCCCGACCCCTTTTGTTGTTCTCTGTCTGGCAACCCAAGTGAAACACTGGGGGGACTGTACATGATATTCGTCGGACACCGCCCCTGACCGTGAGCTGATTATTCTCGCACCCGTAACTAATGGCGGAATCTCTACCTAACCTTTTCTTTTCTTCCGGAGCTTGCTGCTTTGTATGGCAAAATTCCCCTGTCTGCGTGGGTGCATGCTGACATGAGATGATTCCTGATAAAATAACATTTTTCAGTCGCGAACCATTTCCGTTGCATCAGCACTACTCCCCGAGTGATGAATGGGTATGGGTGCAACACTAAAAAAGAGTGATGGATGGCAGGATGTGTGGAGGAGGTCAGGTTTGGGTTGTTTCTGCTGCCTCCTTTCCCTGTCACGGGAAACAAAGGATCGGATGCCAAACTGCTAATTAAATCGATCCCGCCGTTCAGAGAAGGGTCAATGGGTCAATCCGGAACAATATTATCTTGCGAGCCATGATTTGGCATTTTGGATCACTGCCTCACATTCAGCAAGCATGGTTCAGTGATTAGGAATCGCTTTTGGTCACTGGTCAGTTTAGTTTCTCGCAGCGACAGCGGCAGGGCGCGATAGGAAGTCGGGCTCTGCTTTCCGTTATCCTTTCTTATACTATCTGTTTTCTGAGAACGACTGTAAAAACAGCTCGTGATGGCAATCGCATACTACTTGAAATAAACATTCACATTAGAAGCTCACTTTTAATCTGTAAGCGAGCATTTTAGCACTACCCTTTTCTATTCTTGCAAATGAGATTTGTGACAGCTGAGAAGCCAGAAGATTTTTTTATTATAAGAAGCCAGAAGATTCTAGTACAACTGATGATGTCCTGCTGTCAATCTAATCTGTCTTTCGGGTAAACTTGTTACGTGCAGCCACGTAGAAAAAGAAGAACTTGTTACGTGCAGCAAGTCAGCAACCACATACACTCGATCGAGGCCGTACAGTTACAGTGCACATCGGATGCCCGTAACGGCCACAGCGCAGCAACGGCTTTTTACGACTCCGACCAATTAAATGTGTTGGTACGTACTCCACAGAAATAACTACACATTGATGCCAGAATTAACGTTCAGCTCGCCCGTAGTAGGAGTAGTAGATTTTTCTCTTCTTTTCTGGGTCGTTTGCACGGCGTGACATTCAAAATTCAAACCGAATCGTCCATCCATGGATCTGTGGTGGCAGCAGTGTTTCATTTATACAGGTACACGGTACACTTAATTGCTCTTGCATCATGCACTCCGTATCATCACTTACTATCAGAGTGGTGACATCTTGGGCCGTTGCATCCGTATATGTAAATACTTCGGCAGTAATTTGGCTTCACTGGCTTGTTTCCGAGCGCAGTAAAAACACTGTGCTGGAGATCTTAACCGCGATCATTATCCACGTTTCAATTCCAACGTGTTTGCAGTTGCAGAGAGCTTCTCAGCTCAGCTCGATGATGATGCAAGGAATGAATGGGGCATGTGTGCCTCTGACCTCCTGAAAGCAAGCAGAGTATGGCGGCGTCGGCTTTACTGCTTGCATGTGTACGCGCGTGTCTGCGCTGCGGTGTGCGCCCGTCAGTGTGTCAGGGTCAGAGCGCAGTAACTTTGCGTGGAAGTAACCGATCGAGGCGCCGTGGGATCCGTCATCAGCTTACCAATTCTACTGTCGTCCTACTAGTACAGTACCGCTGTATTTCGTGTCGTGACAGATACAGCGAGTACTCTGCAACGTTTCGGTTGTACAGAAGTATTTGGTACACAAGCATTCAAGTTAGTTTGTCAAACCACAACAATCAAACGGATACCGTCTTTGCTGCAGGTAGACCGTATACTAACAGTGTATACTACGTCTGTACGTGCAGTGCTACGTCGAGTCGTCGACCAAACATAAATCGCCGGTTAATTGGTTGACAAGGTCAAACTGGAAGCTCAACTGGTCGTACTACACCGGTACTACTACCATTTAGAGCGAGGTCGTCTTAGAATGAGCAATTTAGGGAGAGTTCCGAAATGGTCGACAGATTCATAATCGATCAACGCGTTCGCGCAGAAGAAGAAACTTCATCCACACGATCAAAGCTGGCGATTTTGAAGCCTCGGGACATTCAGAAAAGGCGAAAGTTGCCCTCGATTACTTTACAAGCTTGCTCGGTGAGAAAAAGACACGGCTGTGCACACTAAATTGTGATGAATTGCAGCTGCCAACAATTGATATGAGGGGCCCGGACAACCCATTCTCTGAACCTGAAGTGTGGTCTGCAATTGCGGCATCTCCGACAAAAAAAAGCACCCGACCCTGACGGCTTCACGGGCAAATTCTTCAAATCATGCTGGGGGTAATCAAGGACGATATCATGGCAGTTTTCCAGAGTTTCTATCAGATTGCAGGAGGAAATTTCAAAGATTTGAACATGGCCTTCATTGCTCTGCTGCCAAAGAAGGATGGTGCCATTGAAATGAGCTACTACCGGTCGATCAACTTGATCCACTCAATCCCAAAACTCATCAGTAAAGTTCTGCCAATGAGGCTGGCTGCAGCACTGAAGCACGTCATCTCGCCGGAGCAAACCGCATTTCAAAAAGGAAAATGCATCCACGACAGCTACCTGTATGTATATCTGGCTATGGGCCGGGCCAGGCCTGAAAAAACCCATGGTAGAAAACTGAAGCCCAGGCCCTCCCAGGCCCTACCATCAGGCCTACTTTTCAAGCCCAAGCCCGGCCCATCTGGTAAAAAGCCCTTAGGGCTTAGGGCCGTGGGCCGGGCCTCTTCCTTAAAATGCCAATATGCCAAGCCCAAGCCCGTCTAGGCCCTACTGGTGGGCTCAAAACTTAGGCCCAAGCCCAGCCCACGAGCAAGCCCATCGGGCCTAGGCCCTGGATTTTAGGGCCAGGCCTGGGTGGGCCGACAGGGTCGGGCTTGAGATGGCAAGAACTACCTGTATGTGCACGGATGCATGAAGGCCCTTCACCGTCAAAAGAAGCATGCCCTGCTTTGTAACTGGACATCGCCAAAGTATTCGACTCCCAGTCTTGGGAGTATCTGCTGGAACTCCTGCAGCGGCTCGGATTCAGACCCAGGTGGAGAGAATGGGTCATACTGCTCTCAGCTGCATCCTCCTCGGCCATGTTAAATGGTTGTGGGTCCCGACTTCCGCACCGTCGTGGCCTCCCGTGACGACCCCTCTACGCCTGCTCTTCATCCTTGACATCGACCCCCTCCATCACCTGCTAACCAAGTGAAATGATCGATATGGCTGACTAGGGGGGGAGGGGATAGGCAACTACCATTTTTTAGCTTTTCTGGGGGGGGGGGGGGAAAGGCCAAAACCAATTTTTAGCTTTTCTTAACAAATTAGGTTTAGCAACAAATAGGTTGTCTAGATGTGCAACTAGGTGAGCAACCTATATGATACAAACAACAACAACTAGTGCAAGCAAAGGATACAACAAAATAATAGCTTGCACAAAGTAAAGGGAAGAGATAACCACAAGTGGAGCCAGTGGAGACGAGGATGTGTTACCGATGTTCCTCCCTTTTGGGGGAAGTACGTCTCCATTGGAGCGGCGTGGAGGCACAATGCTCCCCAAGAAGCCACTAGGGCCACCGTATTCTCCTCACGCCCTCACACAATGCGAGATGCCGTGATTCCACTAGTGGTTCCCTTGAAGGCAGTGACCGAACCTTTACAAACAAGGTTGGGGCTCCCAACGAAACCACACAGCTTCACCACAATGGAATATGGCTCCGAGGTGACCTCAACCGTCTAGGGTGCTCAAACACCCAAGAGTAACAAGATTCACAAGAGATTAGTGGGGGGAGTCAAATTTCTCTTGGTGGAAGTGTAGATCCAGGCCTTCTCAACCAATCCCTAGAAAATCAACAAGTTTGATTGGCTAGGGAGAGAGATCGGGCGAAAATGAGCTTTGGAGCAACAATGGAGCATGGGGGAAAAGAGGTCGGTTAACTTGGGGAAGAAGACTTCCTTTTATAGTGGGGGAGCAATTCCAACCGTTATCCAACATCTCAGCCCGCAGAGGGCGGTACTATCGCTCAGGGGAGCGGTACTACCGCTGGTAGTAGCGGTACTACCGCTGGTAGTAGCGGTACTACCGCGAGCCCGAGTGGTACTACGGCAGAGACACAACGCAGGACCCAAGAGACGGAGCGGATGTGGACGAGAGGGCCTCGCCGGCACTAGCAGCGGTGGTAGCCGCGGTACTACCGCTCGCGAGCGGTAGTACCACTGCTACTGTCGCAGAACCCGACACGAGAAACTCAGTCTCGAATCGAGGCGGTATCAACACTGAACCAGAGCCGCATTACCTCTCATGGCCAGGAGCGGTACTACCGCCGTGAGACAGCGGTACTACCGCTGATGGCCATAGGCGGTACTGCCGCTCTGGACCAGCGGCACTACCGCTGGCGCCATCCTTATGCCACATCCACGAGAACGGAGAACTCCAAAGAGGCGGGAATGAGCTGGGGGTGCATGAATGATGTGTACGTGTTGATTCCACCCTAGCCTTTTCGATGCGGATCCCCTCTTGATAGTACGGTGTCTCCTACGACTCAAGTCCACCACAACCGAAACAAAGGAGCCTACACCATCTTCACTTTGAGCTCCGAGGGGAAAGAATCGTCTTGTCCAATGAATGAATATCTGAAATGCTCAATGCACACGATTAGTCCGCAAATGCATTGTCATCAATCGCCAAAACCACTTAGAGAGAGGCATGCCCTAACAATCTCCCCCTTTTTGGTGGATTGATGACAATACATGATTTGCATAAAGATATGAAAGGAGAGTAAGTGAAACCCCAGAGACTACAAAATATAGACGGGCTCCCCTAGATGTGTTCACTTAATTAGAAGTGCCTTTGGAATTCAAAGTACACACATTAGGATCAACACTCCCCCTATATTTTATATCCCTGACAACACTTGCATCTAAAATGAGAGAAATAGAGCTAGGAGGCAATAGAGTAGTAAGTGAGCAACGTAGAATCAAGATAAGCATGAAACTCACATACTACCAAAGTACTCGACATACATAGATAATAATAGGATATGGTAGCATATGTCTCACACCATATAATAGGGTAACCAGGTCTCACGAGCACAAACAAAACCAAAGCAAATGACGACAAAAGAGTTTGCGAGAAAGACAAGACAAGGCAAATAAGACACACACTCGCAAGATAGGGTAGCATACATCTCTAAGAACCAGGAGAGTCTATAGTGTATTGTCGAGACAAAGGTTCATGATCTTGATGTAAAGATCACAGAGGTTCAGACTATCATGCAGAAGCTTAGAGATGATGTCGAGGCAAGCACGATTGCTGCAGATAATAGTGGAGATGAGTGACCTACTACTCAGAGATTTCAGACGGTACCCAGGGCACCCAGATCTTCAGCCGTGCCAGTTACAGATACGAGGACCACTCATTCTACACCTTCCGGTACTGCCACAGTACCACCTCCAGTTTCTACTCCACCAGCCAAGTAGACATCATCAGAAGCATTTGTGGACGAACTCATCTCAACGCCATCTACGCACACCAGAGCCAACAGCCAAAAGTCACCTTCAAGAGCTCCCGAGGATCGTGCCTAGAGAGACGCATAGCTCTATACCTTTTCGAACTTTTTGGTACTTGTTGCCAAATGGAAGAAATTGTATAGATCATTAGGCTTCGAGAGAGACATAGTTTCTTGCTTTTGCCCTTTGGTTTTTCTCAAGTTCTTGTTGGGGAACGTAGCATGTAATTTCAAAAATTGTCCTACGATCACGCAAGATCTATCTAGGAGATGCATAGCAACGAGAGGGGGATAGTGCATCCACGTACCCTCGTAGACCGAAAGCGGAAGCGTTTGCTTAACGCGGTTGATGTAGTCGAACGTCTTCTTGATTCAACCGATCAAGTACCAAATGTACGACACCTCCGAGTTTTGCACACATTCAGCACGATGACGTCCCTCGAACTCTTGATCCAGCAAAGTGTCGAGGGAGTGTTTCGTCAGCACAACGACGTGGTGACGGTGATGGTGAAGTGATCCGCACAGGGCTTCGCCTAAGCACTACGACAATATGACCGGAGGAGCAAACTGTGGAGGGGGGCGCCGCACACGGCTAGGAACAATATATGTGTGTTAGAGGCACCCCCTCCCCCGTATATAAAGGATGGAGAGGGGAGGAGGCCGGCCTAGGGGCGCCCCAAGTGGGAGAAGTCCCACTTGGGCTCCTAGTCCAAGTCGGCCCCCACCTTTCCTTTTACCGGAGGGGAAAGGGGGGAGGAGAGGGAGGAGGAGAAGGAAAGGGGGGCGCCGCCTCCCTAGTCCAGTCGGACTCCTTCCACAGGGTGGGGGGGTGGGGGCGCCACCCCTTGTGGGCTGTCTTGCCTCCCTCCTATGGCCCATATGGCCCTTATCTTCACCGGGGGGGGGGGGGTCCGGTAACCCCCCCGGTACTCCGATACGTACCCGATACATTCTGAAACACTTTCGGTGTATGAATACTATCGTACAATATATCAATCTTTACCTCTCGACCATTTCGAGACTGCTCGTCATGTCCGTGATTTCAGCCGGGACTCCGAACAATCTTCGGTCACCAAAACACATAACTCATAATACAAATCGTCATCGAACGTTAAGCGTGCGGACCCTACGGGTTCGAGAACTATATAGACATGACCGAGACACATCTCTGGTCAATAACCAATAGCGGAACCTGGATGCTCATATTGGTTCCTACATATTCTACAAAGATCTTTATCGGTCAAACCGTAATGACAACATAAGTCATTCCCTTTGTCATCGGTATGTTACTTGCCCGAAATTCGATCGTCGGTATCTTCATACCTAGTTCAATCTCGTTACCGGCAAGTCTCTTTACTCGTTCTGTAATACATCATCCCGTGACTAACTCATTAGTCACATTGCTTGCAAGGCTTATCACGATGTGCATTACAAAGAGGGCCCAGAGTTACCTCTCTGATACTCGCAGTGACAAATCCTAATCTTGATCTATGCCAACCCAACAAACACCTTCAGAGATACCCGTAGAGCATCTTTATAATCACCCAGTTACGTTGTGACGTTTGGTAGCACACAAGGTATTCCTCCGGTATTTGGGAGTTGCATTACCTCATAGTCAAAGGAATATGTATAAGTCATGAAGAAAGCAATAGCAATAAAACTTAACGAACATTAGGCTAAGCTAACGGATGGGTCTTGTCCATCACATCACTCTCCTAATGATGTGATCCCATTCATCAAATGACAACTCATGTCTATGCTTAGGAAACTTAACTATCTTTGATTAACGAGCTAGTCTAGAAGAGGCTTACTAGGGACACTGTGTTTTGTCTATGTATCCACACATGTATCAAGTTTCCGGTTAATACAACTCTAGCATGAATAATAAACATTTATCATGATATAAGGAAATATAAAATAACAACTTTATTATTGCCTCTAGGGAATATTTCTCCAGTTTCCCACTTGCACTAGAGTTAATAATCTAGCTCACATCGTCATGTGATTAACACCAATAGTTCACATCACCATGTGATTAACACCCAAAGGGTTTTACTAGAGTCAATAATCTAGTTCACATCGCCATGTGATTAGCACCCGAAGAGTACTAAGGTGTGATCATGTTTTGCTTGTGAGATAGGTTTAGTCAACGGGTCCGCCACATTCAGATCCGTATGTATTTTGCAAATTTCTATGTCTGCAATGTTCTGCACCGAGATACTCTAGATAATGGCTCCCACTTTCAATACGTATCCAGATTGAGATTCACAGTCATTTGGTCGGTGTAAAAGCTTGCATCGACGTAACACTTTACGACGAACTTTTTGTCACCCCCATAACCAAGAACCATTTCCTTAGTCCTCTTCAGGTACCTCAGGATAATTTTGATCGTTGTCCAGTGATCTACTCCTAGATCACTATTGTACCCCCTTGCAAAAACTCATGGCAAGGTATACAATAGTTCTGGCACACAACATGGCATACTTTATAGAACCTATGGCTGAGGCATTGGGAATGACTATCATTCTCTCTCTATCTTCTGTCGTGGTCGGGTTTTGAGTCTTACTCAACTTCACACCTTACAATACATGATATAATTCCTTCTTTGACTGGTCCATTTTGAACTCCTTCAAAATCTTGTCAAGGTGTGTGCTTTATGGAAGTCCTATTAAGCGTCTCAATCTATCTCCATAGATCTTGATGCCCAATACATAAGTAGCTTTACCGAGGTATTTTATTGGAAAAATTCTTATTCAAGTATCATTTTATGCTATCCAGAAATTTTATATCATTTCCGATCAACAATATGTCATCCACATATACTATCAGAAATGCTACAGAGCTCCCACTCACTTTCTTGCAAATACAGGCTTCACCGTAAGTCTGTATAAAACCATATGCTTTGATCACCTCATCAAAGCGTATATTCCAACTCCGAGATGCTAGAAACAGTCCATAGATGGATTGCTGGAGCTTGCACACTTTGTTAGCACCTTTAGGATTGATAAAACCTTCTGGTTGCATCATATACAACTCTTCTTTAATAAATCCATTAAGGAATGCAATTTTGACATCCATTTGCTAGATTTCATAAAATGCGGCAATTGCTAACATGATTCGGATAGACTTAAGCATCGCTACGAGTGAGAAAGTCTCATCATAGTCAACTACTTGAACTTGTCGAAAACCTTTCATGACAAGTCGAGCTTTGTAGACAGTAACATTACCATTAGCGTCAGTCTTCTTCTTGAAGATCCATTTATTCTCTATGGCTTGCCGATCATCGGGCAAGTCAACCAAAGTCCATACTTTGTTCTCATACACGGATCCTATCTCAGATTTCATGGCCTCAAGCCGTTTTGCGGAATCTGGGCTCATCACCGCTTCCTCATAGTTCGTAGGTTTGTCATGGTATAGTAACATGACTTCTAGAACAAGATTACCGTACCACTCTGGTGCGGAACGTGCTGTGGTTGACCTACGAGGTTCGGTAGTAACTTGATCTGAAGTTTCATGATCATTATCATTAGCTTCCTCTCTAGTTGGTGTAGGAATCACGGGAACAGTTTTCTGTGATGAACTACTTTCCAATTCGAGAGAAGGTACAATTACCTCATTGATGCGGGGTGAAGCTACGTCGGTATTTCCCCAAATAGGAAGGGATGATGCAGCACAGCGAGGGTAGGTATTTCCGTCAGTGATGAGACCAAGGTTATCGAACCAGTAGGAGAAGCAAGCAACAACACGTAAGCGGCACCTGCACACAAATAACAACTACTCGCAACCCGACGTACTAAAGGGGTTGTCAATCCCTTTCGGGTAACGGTGTCAGAAATTGGCAAAATGGACGTGAATAAATTGTAGTAGATTGATAGATCGAACGCCAAATAAAATAAAGAAGAATAAATTGTAGCAAGGTATTTTTGTATTTTTGGTTTAGTAGATCTGAAAATAAAAGCAAGGGAAACTAGATCGCAAAGGCAAATAATATGAGAAAGAGACCCGGGGGCCGTAGGTATCACGAGTGGCTTCTCTCGAGAAAAATAGCAAACAATGGGTAAACAAATTACTATTGGGTAATTGATAGAACTTCAAATACTCATGACGATATCCAGGCAATGATCATTATATAGGCATCACGTCCAAGATTAGTAGACCGACTCACCTTTGCATCTACTACTATTACTCCACACATCAATCGCTATCCAGCATGCATCTAGTGTATTAAGTTCATAGAGAAACGGAGTAATGCAACAAGAACGATGACATGATGTAGACAAGATCTATCTATGTAGAGATAGACCCCATCATTTTATCCTTAATAGCAATGATACATACGTGTCGTTCCCCTTCTGTCACTGGGATCAAGGACCGTAAGATCGAACCAACTACAAAGCTCCTCTTCCCATTGCAAGATAAATAGATCGAGTTGGCCAAACAAAACCCAAATATCGGAGAAGAAATACGAGGCTATAAGCAATCATGCATATAAGAGATCAAAGAAACTCAAATAACTTTCATGGATATAAAAAGATAGATCTGATCATAAACTCAAAGTTCATCCGATCCCAACAAACACACTGCAAAAAGAGTTACATCATATGGATCTCCAAGAGACCATTGTATTGAGAATCAAACGAGAGAGAGTAAGCCATCTAGCTACTAACTACAGATGCGAAGGTCTACAAAGAACTACTCACGCATCATCGGAGAGGCACCAATGGAAGTGGTGAACCCCTCCGTGATGGTGTCTAGATTGGATCCGGTGGTTCTGGACTCTGCGGTGGCTGGAATTGATTTTCGTCGACTCCCCTAGGGTTTCTAGAATATTGGGGCATTTATAGAGCAAAGAGGCGGTCCGGGGGGCACCTGAGGTGGGCACAACCCACCAGGGCGTGCCTGGGCCTTCTGGCGCGCCCTGGTGGGTTGTGCTCCCCTCAGAGCACCCCCAGACACAGCCTTGTCCTATTGGGTGTCTTCTGGTCCAAAAAAATCTCTGTAAAGTTTCGTTGCATTTGGATTCCGTTTGGTATTGATTTCCTGCGATGTAAAAAACATGCAGAAAATAGCAACTGGCACTTGACACTATGTCAATAGGTTAGTACCAAAAAATGATATAAAATGATTATAAAACATCCAAGATTGATAATATAATAGCATAGAACAATAAAAAATTATAGGTACGTTGGAGACGTATCAGCATCCCCAAGCTTAATTCCTGCTCGTCCTCGAGTAGGTAAGTGATAAAAACAGAATTGTTGGTGTGGAATGCTGCCTAACATGTCATCTCATAATTATTTTCTTTATATCATGGACATTTGGACTTTTATGTTGTTCATAGCAATAGTCTAGTTTTGACATGATAACTTTAATACTCAAGCATATCAACAAGCAACCATGTCTTTCAAAATATCAACGCTAAAATAAGCTATCCCTCGCCCATCATGCTCAATCATTGATCCATTCATGAAACACACTCGAATATTAACTACAGCCAATGCTCAAGTATGACCATATTGCCTCCTAGTTGGTGCTTTTATAAGAGAAGATGGAGACTCAAATTCCAAAAATAAAAATTGTATAAAGTAAAAGAAAGGCCCTTCGCAGAGGGAATTGTAGAGGTGCCAGAGCTCAAAGCGAAAAACTTAGAGATAAAAACATTTTGGGAGGTGCGCCTTTACCACCAACGAAAACGACTTAGAGTTCCCTACACTTTCCTTGCTAGATATATCATAGGCGGTTCCCAAACAGAAAATAAAGTTTATTCCTTTTCCACCATACTTTCACTTTCCATGGCTAGCCGAATCTACGGTTGCCTTCCATACCAACACTTTCCAAGGAATTTATTATTTGATAACATAAAGTAAATTCATTTTTCATTTCAGGACTGGGCATCCCTAATATCTTTGCCTTACTCTCGTGCAATGACAAGTGAATAAACACTCATCGTGAGAATAACACATCTAGCATGGAAAATATTAGCCACCCCTCACCGCTCCATGAGCGGTACGAACACACAAAATAGAAGTTTATTTTGAAAATTAGAGATGGCACATACAAATTTGCTTAGAACGGCAAAAGAATACCGCATATAGGTAGATATAGTGCACTCATGTGGCAAAACTGGTTTAAAGGTTTTTGGATGCACAAGTAGTGATCATACTTAGTGCAAAATGAAGGCTAACAAATGATTGAGAAGCAACCAACCAAGAAACGAATAATCTCATAAGCGACCATTAAGCATAATTAACACCGACTAATGCACCACAAGTAGGATATAATTTCATTTGCATAATTATTGAATTTCATGCTTGCATAGGGAATCACAAACCTTAACACCAATATTCTTACTAAAGCATAATTACTCATCAAGATGACTCACATATCACATCATCATATCTCAAAACTATTACTAAGAATCAAGTTTATTTTTTCCAATGATCTTCATGAAAGTTTTTATTATATCCTTCTTGGATATCTATCACTTTGGAACTAATTTTCATATGTTGCTTTTGACAAGCTCAAACAAATATAAGTGAAGATCACGAGCATAAAATTTCTTTCTCTCAAATTAATTTAAGTGAAGCAAGAGAGAATTTCTTGAAAATTTTACTAACTCTCAAATAAATCTAAGTGAAGCAAGAGATCAGTTCTTCAAAAATACTAAAGCACACCATGCTCAAAAAGATATAAGTGAAGCACTAGAGCAAGTCCATAGCTCACATAAATTTAAGTGAAGCATAGAGAACAATTTTAACAAGTCATGACATAATTTTGGCTCTCTCAAATAGGTGTGTCCAGCAAGGAATCAAGACTTAAAACACAAAATAAATCTAGAAAAGACTCATATCATACAAGGCGCTCCAAGCAAAACACATAGTATGTGATGAATAAAAGTATAGCTTCGAGTAAAATACCGATGGTCGTTAGAAGAAAGAGGGGATGCCACTCGGGGCATCCCCAAGCTTAGTTGCTTGCTCTCTTTTGGATAATAGCTTGGGACGCCGGGGCATCCCCAAGCTTAGGCTCTTCTTACTCCTTATTCCTCATCCATCGTAAGATAACCCAAAACTTGAAAACTTCGATCACACAAAGCTCAACAAAACCTTCGTGAGATCCGTTAGTATAAGAAAGCAAATCACTACTATAACTGTAGCAAAGCAATTCATATTTTGTTCTTGCATTATATCTATTGTATTCCAACTTTTGTATGGCAAAAAATCATCAAAGAAAACCATAGAGCCATCAAAACAAGCACACAACGCAAAGATAACAGAATCTGTCAAAAACAGAATAGTCTGTAGCAATCTAGATATTTCGAATACTTCTGAAACTCCAACAATTCTAAAAAAATAGGACGACCTGAGCAATTTTTATATTAATCTTCTAAAAAATGAATTGGCGATTTATCACGCTCTGGTAAAAAATGGGAATTGTTTTCGTGAGCGCAGAAGTTTCTGTTTTTCAGCAAGATCAAAAAACTATCACCCAAGAAGATCCTAAAGGCTTTACTTGGCACAAACACTAATTAAAACACAAAAAACAAAATCATAAAAGTAGCATAATTGTGTCAAAACTCAAGAATAGAAAGCAAAAAGAAAAAATAAATTTTATTCATTGGGTTGCCTCCCAACAAGCGCTATAGTTTTACGCCCTTAGCTAGGCATAATGGTAAGCGTTTTCTCAAACCCGGGAGGCTCTTTACGCTTCCCTAGATTCTCAGGAAAAGAAACCATCTTTAGATCCAAAATATCCAATTGCTTGTTGCAAAAAGTAATCAAAGTATTCATGCGATTGATACTACCATTGAGATGTTTGAGGGGGTCATTATATTTCTGTATTTCAACCATATGCTTATGCAAATCACCAAGTTTGTCCATCATTTGAACTCCCTCAGGGGTGAAAGAAAACCCCTTCTTTTGAGTTGCAACGCCCAATATTCCTTCTAAAATTTCATAGGCAGCATTGGCATCAAGCTCAATAAAATTTCCTTTAGCGGCAAAATCTAGGAGTTGTCTATGATGCAAAGCCAATCCTATGTAAAAATTATGAAGCAAGATCTTAGTGTCCCCCTTTAAATTGCAAATACGATAAGATTCCATAAGCCTATAGCAAGCATCTTTCAAATTTTCTCCTTGTCTTTGCTTGAAGTAAAGAACTTCAAAATCTGGTGACAGAGGAGGAGTAGGCACGCTAGTCATTATGAGTAGGAAGCAAGAACACGGATAGATCTGACGGGAAAACGGCGAACGAAAAAGAGGGGCGAATAAAACGGCAACATTTTGTGAAGTGGGGGAGAGGAAAACGAGAGGCAAATGGCAAACAATGTAAATTGCGAGGAGATGAGATTTGTGATCAGGAACCTGGTATATGTTGAAGATCCTCCCCGGCAACGGCGCCAGAAATTGGCATGTGGCCAGAGACTATCTTGACGTGATCCTCCATGGCAACGGCGCCAGAAGTTCCTTTTGATGCGGCTTGAAGCTACATCGGTATTTCCCCAAAGAGGAAAGGATGATGCATCACATCGACGGTAGGTATTTCCCTCAGTGATGAGACCAAGGTTATCGAACTAGTAGGAGAAGCAAGCAACAACACGTAAGCGGCGCCTGCACACAAATAAAAACTACTCGCAACTCGACGTATTAAAGGGGTTGCCAATCCCTTTCGGGTAACAGTGCTAGAAATTGGCAAAACGGACGTGAATAAATTGTAGAAGATTGATAGATCGAACGCCAAGTAAAATAAATAAGAATAAATTTCAGCAAGGTATTTTTGTATTTTTGGTTTAGTAGATCTGAAAATAAAAGCAACGAAAAATAGATCGCAAAGGCAAATAATATGAGAAAGAGACCCGGGGGCCGTAGGTTTCACTAGTTGCTTC
Source organism: Aegilops bicornis (assembly GCA_021605145.1). Classification (NCBI taxonomy): domain Eukaryota; kingdom Viridiplantae; phylum Streptophyta; class Magnoliopsida; order Poales; family Poaceae; genus Aegilops; species Aegilops bicornis. The sequence continues at coordinate 169,779,711 of CM038671.1, forward strand.
GCTCGAGAAAAATAGCAAACAATGGGTTAACAAATTACTGTTGGGCAATTGATAGAACTTCAAATACTCATAACGATATCCAGGCAATGATCATTATATAGGCATCATGTCCAAGATTAATAGACCGACTCCTGCTTGCATCTACTACTATTACTCCACACATCAACCGCTATCCAGCATGCATCTAGTGTATTAAGTTCATGGAGAAACGGAGTAATGTAATAAGAACGATGACATGATGTAGACAAGATCTATCTATGTAGAGATAGACCCCATCGTTTTATCCTTAGTAGCAACGATACATACGTATCGGTTCCCTTCTGTCACTGGGATCAAGCATCGTAAGATCGAACCCACTACAAAGCACCTCTTCCCATTGCAAGATAAATAGATCAAGTTGGCCAAACAAAAACCAAATACTGGAGAAGAAATGCGAGGCTATAAGCAATCATGCATATAAGAGATCAAATAAACTCAAATAACTTTCATGGATATAAAAATATTGATCTGATCGTAAACTCAAAGTTCATCCGATCCCAACAAACACACCGCAAAGAGAGTTACATCATATGGATCTCCAAGAGACCATTGTATTGAGAATCAAATGAGAGAGAGGAAGCCATCTAGCTACTAACTACGGACCCGAAGGTCTACAAAAAAATACTAGAGGCACCAATGGAAGTGGTGAACCCCTCCGTGATGGTGTCTAGATTGGATCTGGTGGTTCTGGATTCTGCGGTGGCTGGAATTAATTTTCGTCGACTCCCCTAGGGTTTATGGAATATTGGGGTATTTATAGAGCAAAGAGGCGGTCCAGGGGCGCCCTGGTGGGTTGTGCTCCACTCGGAGCACCCCTACTACAAAAAAATACAGTTCTGTGATGATACGTGTTTGTCACAGTAGGTCATGTTTTCTGTCATGCATGTACATCCATGATGATTTTATGACAGAATCAAGATAGACATACCTGTGCTGTCGTAGAAGTGTTACATGACATTACCAAAATTATCATCACGGAAGTGTGCACTTCCATGATGATAAATCGCGCGTCGTAGAAGTGCTTTCGTCAAGGGTGACCGACACGTGGCATCCACCGTAGCCGTTCTCCGTTAAGCTATGGGGTCCGGTTTTGGATCCGATAACCCGTTAACAGCCCGGGCCAATGAGGATTTTCCACGTGTAAAATTGTCATTGGCCGGAGGAAACACGTGTTGGCTCAACGTTGGGACAAATGTCATCCATTCATTGGACATGAGGCGCCTATGATAGGTCGACACGTGGCATGGCCCAATAGAGGCCCATTACGATGAGAAGGCCGACCCGTTTAACTTGGTCAAAAGGTAACGAGCCGGCCCACGAAAAGTCTGTTAACGGCCCGTTCGTATATAGCCCATTTACGTCCCGCTAACTCACAGCCCGTTACGGCCTATCGGAATTAAGCCTAGTAGCTTCATCCGGGCCGTCCAATATGATTCCAGCCCGTTGTAACTTCCGGCCCATGTATGGCCCATGATGTATTTCGGCCCATACGAGGCCATTTGTAACTCTTGGTCCATTAACGATCCATGGTGAATCTGGCCCGCAATGAATAGTGTATCACTTTATACCCATTAATGACCCATTATTCCATTGGGCCATTTCCAATCCGTGTTATCTTTCGGCCTTCTCAGGGCCCATTTATTCTTGGGCTTATTTCAAGCATTCGATTACTTATGACCCGTTACTGGCCTTTTCTGCTTGTGGGCCAAATTCAGCCCATTGTTACAATTGGCCCGTTTGTGTCCCGTTAATCCGTTGGGCCATTTTCATAGCGCCATCAAATACGACCGATTAACGACAGTCCGTTATGGTCGTCGCGTGAACAGACGATTCCAAATCTAGCCAGTTTACGGCCCATAATGTGGTTTGTTATTGGCCCATGTTTGGCCGATCGATCATACGGCCCGTAGAAGGCCCATTGATGCTACGACCCGTAGAAGGCCCATTGTTTCCACGGCCCGTAGGAGGCCCATGGTAACTACAGTAAATATGTAGCCCATGGTTATTGTGGCCTAGTTTTAAAAAATAGGTTATTGCGGCCACTAGCAAACCGCGGAAAAAGAACTGAACTGACTACAAGCAAACACATAAACAAGACAACAAGGAAATAAATAAGCAAGCAACTTACGCTAGGCTATCACGGCTATTACACATATTACATCCGTTGGGCATCAAAGCTCGCCACCAGTGCAAATATAGGGAACAAAGTAGCATATCATATACACTGGTTGTCAAAGTTGGTGACCAGTGCAAGTAAACGCTGCAGCAAAACAAGTCCAGAACTGAAACCACTTCAGAAGAGCTCAAGAAACAATATCCTGGGTGCCCATAATGCTGGCAAGATGCTTAGCAAGCTTATTAACTTTCTCTTGTTTGGCGCTTAAATCCTCCAGTAACTTCTTTGTTGCACCGTAAAGTATGCATCTGAATTCTGCAGGACTTCCTCACCCTTGACTTCTGTCACACAAAGACATCTGATTGATGTCTTTCAATTTGAAGTTGAGACTCAAGAAGACGAACTGATTCAGGCAGCGAGTTCTAAGAGCTTGTGCCAGCAGTAGTGGCCAGTAACTCGAACACTACATGAAGACATGACTTTTGGGTTCTCTCACTGTCGTCAAGTTAGTTTTTTATCAAGACCAACAGGGATGTCTCACTATCTTGAACCTTATCTGCATTACTTCCTTTGCCATTACATAACAGGGTACTGTTATCTAATATTTTGTCCGCATTCTAAAAGAAAAACAAGCAGACACATCACATGTTTACCATGTTGTATATGAAACTCATTTTGGTAAATTGGTTTAGTAGTAAAGTGGACATGATAACAACATGAAACAAACATATATCTATGTACCATGGTCACTTTATGGTCTATATCATTCTAGTTTTTGTTGCCAAATCAAGATAGAGACACAGTTTAAATAATATTTGTTCAAGACAAAGAAAGATAGATAGAACATAAGTGTGGGAAACTATAGAGCAATAGCAACACTTGTAATGTGCATGACATGAGAACATAATTGTTTATTCAATTGAAACTGAAATCAACACAGAGCAAGTTACAACAGAAAACTAGTTAAAGAAACATGTTTAAAACATACCCGTTGCGCCATTAGAGTTTCAATTCCATCCTTCAAATTTGAAAATAGTTGGTATGAGTAAATACAGTGATGCAAGAGCAAAGGAGTATGAACCATAGCTACAGAACCTGACCTGAGAACAATTCTTCTTCTCCTTTAAGCGTTGAGTTGGGATTGGAGTGGTGGTCCTCGTGCTTTGGGCACTGCAGTTCCCTTACTAACTGCTCGTGTATGGGTGCTCTGTGGTGGAGACGATGCCGTGTCAACTGGAACTGGGTTACTATCTGCTGGGGTTGGGGTTAGAAGGGGTGTAGCTGGTTCTCTGTCCAACTGGGTAGGGGTACGATCTGCGGGAGTCTGGGTTATGTGTGGCGGGACTGGTTCTTGGGCAAGTACAGCCATGGTTCTATCTGCATCAACTGGTAGCACTATCTTTTCTGAAGACCGTGTTGTTATTCCCTTAGATACTGCCATTACCCTCTCCAATTCAAATGGCTGATAAACAAGAAAAGTAATTGAATGTATAGACATTGTATGATAGACATGTGCAATGGATAATGAGGAATAAAAGAGGGCATGAAATAATTCACATTTATGTTGTCTAACCAAACAGGATAGCATGACACGATTTCACATATATGATGGCTAACTAAACAGGATAGCATGGCACAATTTCACATTATGATGGCTAACTAAAAAAGATGGAAATACATAGTTCAAAATATGATGACTATGTAAACAGGATGACATGATATAACTATATAATGTGTTTATTAAATAGGTTGGCATGCCATAATTCACATACATGCCGCCTATGGAAACATGATATCATGATATAATTCACGGATAGAATGACATAATTCAAAATATGATGACTGTAAACACTAAATAGGATGATATGATATAACTATATGATGTCTTTATTAAATGGGTTGCCATGCCATAATTCAGATAGATGATGTGTATGTAAACATGATGGCATGATATAATTCAAATATATGATTTATATAGTAAGCAAGTAAGCAGATGGCAATCCATATATGGTGTAAAAACTAAGCAATGCAATACAACATGCATGACATGGGTAATATAACCCTGCCAAGTTTGAGCATAGACCTCAGGGGGGAAATAGGACTGGTCATCAGTCTCTGAATCCTCATGTGAGGAGCTCTCTGTCATCAACAAGATGTCTGCTTCAGCAGGTAGCATTGTCTGCTCTGAATACCTTGTTTTCACTCTAGATACTTCCATCACCGCTTCAAATGGCTGATGCACAGGAAGAGTAGTTGAATATACAAACATTGTCGACAAATGGAACACGTAATACAAAAATGATAGCATGATATAATTCACATACATGATGATTGGCTAAACAGCATGGCATTGCATAATTCACATATATAATGCCTTTGCAACAAGATATCATTGCATAATTCACATATATAATGTCTTGCAACAAGATGGCAATGCATAATTCACATATATGGTAATTAGCCACTAAACAGGTGGCATTCACACAAAGCATGTCTAAACTAATCAAATGGCATAACAACGCAAGACACGAATACACATGATATGAGCAACATAACCCTGCCAAGTTAGAGCATACACCTCGGGGGGGGGGGGGAAGGGAATAGGACTGGTCATCTATCTCTGAATCCTCCTCTGAGGAGCTATCCGTAACCAGCGAGATGTGCGCTTCATCAGATAGCATAGTCTGCTCTGAAGACCTTGTTTTCACTCCAGAATTTTCCATCATCGTGTCAAATGGCCGATGCACACGAAGAGTAGTTGAATGTACTAACATTGTTGACAAATGTAATACGTAACGAAAAAACGGATGGCCTGATATAAATCACATATAAGATGACTTGCTAAGCAGGATGGCATTGCAAAATTCACATATATGATGCCTGGATAAACAAGATGGCGTTGCATAATTCACATAAACGATGAATAAACTAAACAGATGGCATTCACACAAAGCAAGTCTAAACTAAGCAGATGACATATTTGATGTATAAAGTAAGCAAATGCAAGGCACCATATGCGTGATATAACCAACATCAGCATGCCAAGTTAGAGCGAAGACCTCAGGGGTTAAATAGGAGTGGTCTTCTCCTTTTGAATCCCCCTCAGAACAAATATCTTCCTCTCGGTTACAATCTGAAATGGGTGGAGGGGGGCTGCCTTTGCACCTACTATGGAGCGACATCCGCCTGAAATTTTATTGCCACGAAAGGCTCGTCTCTTTTGCTCTACATGTTTAGTTACATTGTGTACAATATCTGACATGCATAGGAATAAAACATAGTGAGATTATGTAAGGAGTGCATGCAGAAATCCAGAGTGATGGTAGCAACCTGTGGATAGACCCAAAACCAATGATAGCAGGAAGATAATGGCTTTACTTAAAAAATACAGATAATGGCTTCTTTACTGTTTGTTTCCCACCCAACATGAAACTCATAGTAGACACCAGAGATTAACCCGATAGTAGATAGATACTATTGATTGCGGCCCCGATATGTACCCCACAACTATTTAAAAACTCAAGTTTGATCATAGTTTGGAGCTGACTCAGAGTCTAATCGGTGAACAGGACGATAAAGTAGCATGTAATATTAAGCGATGCATAACGTAAGCAGACATGGAAGAGTGCGAGCTCTCTTGCGGACCCGTGTAGTCCTCGAGGTCATCTGCTCGGTTGATGATGGTAATGCTGTTGTCATGGCTGCCCGTGGCGAGGAAGAAGATATGAGGAGGCAAAATACAGTCTGGAGGCTGGATCCCTGCTGTGCTGGAACCTTCTGTCGTTGGAGCAGCTGATCTGGGGTGGACGACGGCGCAGCAGGAGTGGGACAAACCACACAAGGTTTTCTTTGACAACTATCTGTAAGAGAAGTAATTCTGTAAGGGCTCATTTGAATTGAAGGATTCTAACAACTCAGGGATAGGAAATACACAGTAATAGGATAGGAATGCATGTGCAAAACAGAGAATTTAAAAACACAGGATTTCTGCCAATCTGGGTGTTTGGTTCACAAGAATTGGAAGCTCACAGGATGCAAAGATTTAACATCCCAATTTTCAATTTGGATGTTATACATAGGTCATCATATGCATATCATATTTTATTTGCATTGTGGTTGTGATCCTAGAAATCTTAAGCAACTCAAGGACCCAAGGAGAGAGTTGGAGGTTTCATTCATTTTCATATTTGATTTTTTCTCAAATTTGAAAAGAGGATCTATTTGATTTTAAATATTTCTCTCTCCGATTATTTCCAATAACAAAAATAAATGAGAGAAGATAAAATGACTTCTTCAACAGAAGAGAAATATTGGAGAAGAAAACTTAAAATCAAAATAATTTTTTTATTTTTTTATTTGCTATTTTATTTGAATTAGAAAAATATGCATTTTTGAAAATTGCATTTTAGGCCAGAAAAATGTTCATCTTGTCTTAAATATTAGGTTTGGACGATGAACATTGTTTCTGGTATTTTTAGAATTTATTTTATATTTTATTAGGATTTTTTTAAAGTTTTTTGACCGTGGGCGAAGCCCGATTGCCCGGCAGTAGCCTTTCCCAGCGAGGCCGCCGCCCGGCCGTGTCCGAGGCGGACACGCCTCCCGAGGCTGTCGCCCCTTCCCCAAGCCACCCCGCCGCCTCGCCCCCCTCTTTATAAGCCGCCCCGCCTCCTCGTCAAGCCGCCCGCCCTTGATGCTACGACCACTTCTTTGCCCATGCCGCCCGCCATTGCTTTCATGCGCCGCTGCTCGCCCGTCACCGCCGTCCCGCCTCACCGTCGCCTCGCCGCCGACGCTCATCGCCAGAACCGCCGGATTCCGCTGCCCGCCGTTGACCCCGTCGCCATCGTTGACCGCTAAAGGACAGACAGTATTTTTTTTCTGTTTTCGTTCGGTTTTCTTTCGGTTTAGATTAGATCATTTTTAGGTTATTTAGCGAGCGTTCTCCGTTTAGTTCGTTTTAACAAACGGGTTCGTTCGTTTAGTTCCGTTAGCGAACGTTCGTTCTTTAGTTTTTTCCTGTTTATTTTCGGCCAGGGACCTATCCGCGAATACTTTTATCATAGATTAGTCCCTGAATTTCAAAACTTCGCTACTTTTTGCTCGTTTGTCCAAATCCAGTGAAACCAACGCCACAATCTTCGTCTTGTCCCCTCTTCCAGATAACCAACTTGAACATGATTTTGACAATTTAAAATTTGGTTTCAATCAGATTTGATTTCAAACTTCTTTTGATCGTAGTTTAAGTATCATAGCTTCGATTCGATTGATTCTTTTTCCAAATTGAAGCTCTTCAGTTGAACTTTCAGTTTGGATCTTTTCTCTTGAGTTTTACCCTTGCATCTTATGCTTGAGTGCTTATGTATGCTATTGTTTGTTCACGATAGAATTTCCAGAGTGCGAAGCGTGGTACTACGAGTCACTAGGGTTTTCAGATCGTCAGCGAGGCAAGTAACAGTTTGATCATACCCCTTCTATTACCCAGTTTTTATGCATTAGCTTCAACCCTCAAACTTTGCACGAGTAGGTTCGATAACATGTGGGTATTGGGAAGTAGTTGATGAGGTAGAACCTATTGTCTTTTACTACCAACCCTGGGAGTTACTTCTACGTTATGCTTATACTGCAATGCTATGCTCGTAGACGTGGTTTGGTTTGAGAGTATTCATGATGTATGTGAGAGTTTATTATTAACTAAGGTTTAACCTAAGGTGGCTACTTTAACACACATCTGGGTGGATTGGTTTGAGGGCACCCGGGGTAATCCAGTGTTGTCCAAAGGAGATCCCGGGGTATCCGTGTGATTTTTTCCTATGGTTTGCAACACAGGCTCAAAGGGATCATTATGTTATTCATGCTTGAAACTTTTGTGTGCAGCCACAAGCCATTATGGGCTCTGGCATAGTTGAGTATGTTGTGTGATCTCTTACAGTGGTATACTAGCAGATGTAGGGGACGTAGGTGGTACTTTCTACCTGTCGTAATGAGCTAACGCTTCTGAAAGACTGTGTCTCGGTCATCCGTTTCTCAAACATTATGTAGTGCAAGAAATCCAATGAAGGTGATCGAGTCTTGTGGGGAAAAGTGTGCAAACCTCTGCAGAGTGTATAAACTAATCATGGTTAGCCGTGTCCTCGGTTATGGACATCTTGAGTATCTGGTGCTTGAATTATTATGTTGATCTCATCGCTTTACTTAATTAATTTGTTGGGTTATTGATTATTAATTTGGATTGAGATGGCGTTACCATTCTCAATGTTTTCAACAAACTTTGTAGTTAAATAAAATACATTCCTTTGTTGCAGGGAAAAACTAGCTTTCTGCAAAATAATAACCGTAGAGCCTCCACCAGCCATATATGCATATAGTTATAGTTGTTTCATGTTCATTGCTCTATAGTGTTATTTTGCCAGCATATTCCATGTGCTGACCTACACAGGCTGCAACATATTATGTTGCAGAGTTTTCAGACGAAGAGTAAGGTGCACTAGGTCGTTGTCATGCACTCAGCTATGCCGTTGGAGTTGATGGACTCATTTACCTTCGAAGCTTCCGTTGTTATCTTATTTAGATGGCCTTCAGCCATATTATTGTAATAAGTTCTCTTTTGAGACATTCGATGTAATAAGTGTGTGATTGAACTCTGTTATAAATCCTCGAGTACTGTGGTGTCAGCATTACCGATCCAGGGATGACACTTATACACGGAGATTTGATCGCCTGAGGTCGGATCGCTACAAGATGGTATCAGAGCACACACTGACTGTAGGACGCGACCACTAAGATAAGCCATAGGACCCTCTTCTCTACCCAGTTCTGATTCTTCTCCATTTTATACTCTATAGATGGCGGACCCAAGGAACACGTTTTCTCAACCGGATGAAGACACACCTTTTGGACGACACTTGAAGGAAGCCACTAGATACCTGAACATCGGAATACCAAGTTTCACTGGGACCTACACCGCCCCTTTACCGGAAGAGGAGCGCTGGATGATTCGAGTCCATGTTCCAGGAAGGACCTTCACGCTAGTGACTGAGCCCATAGAGTTTTCCTTTGATGCACCAACCTGGAGTCTTGGAAAGAGCATGGCAGCCCACATCGCCATGGGACGCATCGGTGAAGTTTATCACAAGGATCTTAAGGAAACCATCTACCAGATATGTGGACACCGAGATGAACAATGGGAGATGATTTGCACCAGGAAGGATAAATCCATTGCATCCTACATCCAGGAGTTAAACCAACACATTCGTCGTCAGGAGAACCAAATGTGAGCCAGCATGATAGACCTGAAGAAAGTGATGACCAAGAACATGGAGCTAGAAGAGGAACTCAAGTATACACGCGATGGATATGAAGAGGAAATTGCAGTGTTACTGGAGAAGAATGAAGACCTGAAGAAGAAGCTAGGAACATTCATGGGAGATCATAAACCAGAGGAGGACAACCACCCCGAAGACTACATCATCATCGACGACACCGACTCCGACCCCGATAGTGATGATTATTACGAAGATGAAGCTGGAGCAGATGTCATGGAGTCTTCCTCCGATCAAAATTTCTAGTCGACCACCAAATCAGTAGTGTTCCCCCATATATATAGTAATAGTCCAAGTATTTTGTAATGGTAGATTAGGTCGATTGTATGCCCTTGTTTGAATTGAGTGGTGTGATAATGAATGTGTTTGTCTCGTTTGCATATGGGTAGTGATTTCTCTTTAGACCCCGCTCTATTCTATTCTCACCCCTCGAAACCTATCAGATGCCTCCGAGACGTGACCCCGGATTTGTCTTCCCACCGGAGCTCACTCAGTTGATCCAACAGCAGAATGCCTTGATGCAGTTGCTAGTCCAGAAACAAGGCAATAACAACAACAACAACAACCGACCGCCACCACCTCGAGTTGACAACTTAGCCCATTTTCTGAGGTTGAATCTGCCGGTATTTTCCAGTAGCACCGAGCAGATTGTTGCTGATGACTGGCTCCGTCGGATTGGAAGGGAGCTGATCACCGCAGGTTGCACATATGTTGACAAGGTGCGTGAGGGAGTCCTGGACTAGGGGGTGTCCGGATAGCCGAACTATCATCTTTGGCCGGACTCCTAGACTATGAAGATACAAGATTGAAGACTTCGTCCCGTGTCCGGATGGGACTTTCCTTGGCGTGGAAGGCAAGCTTGGCGATACGAATATGTAGATCTCCTACCATTGTAACCGACTCGTAACCCTAACCCTATCCGTGTCTATATAAACCAGAGGGTTTTAGTCCGTAGGACTAACAACAATCATACCATAGGCTAGCTTCTAGGGTTTAGCCTCTCTGATCTCGTGGTAGATCTACTCTTGTACTACCCATATCATCAATATTAATCAAGCAGGAGTAGGGTATTACCTCCATCGAGAGGGCCCGAACCTGGGTAAAAACATTGTGTCCCTTGTACCCTGTTACCATCCGCCTAGACGCACAGTTCGGGAGCCCCTACCCGAGATCCGCCGGTTTTGACACCGACATTGGTGCTTCAGCTGGTCGCTCAGGGGCACCGGACGGTCGGCCTCAGCATACTGAGACCAGAACACCTTCTCTATCGAGCTCCCCTCCTTGGCGCGGTAGAACGCGGCAGCATCAGACACACTACAGGGCACATCTGCGAATGCTCCTGGAGAGCTCCGGATTCGGGTAAGTACTAGATAATTGACTTTTACATTCTTTCTCTGCATAAAGAATGCCTTACCCGCCGCGATCTTCTTTATTGCCTCAATTTCTTGGAGGGCTTTTTGGGCTTCGGCCTTAGCGGCTTTGGCACTCTCAAGAGCCGAGGCGAGCTCGGACTCTCGAGTCTTCGAGTCACGCTCCAAACTCTCGTGTTTTTCCACGAGAGCCTGGAGCTCTTGCCGTACCTTCGCCAGCTGCGCCTCCCCCTTCTCTCGCTCGGTGCGCTCCGTAGCCGCCTTGTTTCCGGCCGCGGATACCGCCTCCTTCAGGGTCGCCACCTTGCTCGTGGCCCCTACAATACCCACGTTATTCCTGTTATTTGTTGCAACCGAAACCTTTCTATAAGGTATTTCTTTAATAAGGTATTACTTACCTTCCTTGTCCTCGAGCTGCTTCTTGGCAAGGCCGAGCTCGTTCTCGGACCGCTTGAGGCTCTGCTTCAATGCATCGACCTCCATGATCGGTCTTGGCAGAGGTCAAGCCAAGACCTGCATTCCCATATTGACATACTTATGTTAGACTCCTGCGTATATCTTTTTAGATCCTTAGTCCGGCTTTTCTTTCCGAACACCGAACTAAGCATCGAGGATACCGTCTATGCGGTAATATTTTTACATATTCTAAACTTACCTCAAAGCCTGTTAGAAGGCTGGTATGAAGCTTCAGTCAGCCCGCTCTTGGCGGATCGAACTTCTGGATCACCACACTCATAACAAGGCGGTGCTCCTTCGACGGAGGCGCCATTAAGCGCCTCAAGAGCTATCCGCGCCTCGGTTGGACGGAGGACACCGGCGTCTTACCCTTCCTACGAAGGGACCGCTTGCCGGACTTCGGGACCGCTGAAGGTTCCGAAATGGAGTCCGGACAAGGGTTGGGCTTAGAGCCCCTGGGGGTATCGCCCCCCACGCGCCTGGAGTCCAGGAGGTTGCCTTGCGGCGCCTCCTGCGCCACCTCCTCTTGACCAGGCCCCCCTTGGGGCCCCACCTCGGCGTCGTCCGCAGCGTGAGGTGAGGAGGCGGCCGGAAGTGAAGTACTCTCCATTTCCGACGAACTCAGGGACCCGCTCGACGAAGCGGCGAACTCGTCCTTAGGCGGGCTGCATGATTGTTCGGCATTAGAGAACACTATGCGATGAAAAAAACCATGGGTACCCGGACACTTACGATCTCGCCAGGGGCTTGGCCCTTGTTGTCCACTCCTCCTCGTCGTTGTCGGCGTTGGTGGAGAAGTCCGGAGGAAGGGTCCTTCCCTTCTTGGACCCTCCGGCCTCCCCAGTTGGGGCGGCCTTCCTTTTCTTCTCTCCCCCTGGTGGGGGAGAGGCTTCTTTTTCCTCCTCCTGTTCCTCAGAGGAGGATTCCGCCTCAGGGTTGTCGGGCGATGAGTCCGACAGCACCTGGCGCCGGGAGCTCCTTCGAGTTCCCGTGGCCTCCTTCTTGGCCTTCTTCTCCGGCACCACATGAGGTACCGGAGCCAGAGCCGTCAATCAAGGCGTCCGGCTGGTCTTCGGCAAACGGGCCGACAGCTTAATCTGTCCGAACGTCTTCAGCCAGTCCTGTCAAAGGTTAGGGAGTTTTAGATCCCACATAGAGTCAATCTATGAAAAACAAGAGTCCCATAAAGGGTAAAATAACTTACCTCGCTGGCTTGACGCTGCGAGCTGAATCTGCGATCTTCGGTAGCGGATGTGGGCGCCTCGGCGCCCATGAACAACACCTTCCGTGCATCTTAAATGCGTAGTGTCAAGAGCCTTTTCAGAGTTGGGTGTTGTGCCGGATCGAACTCCCACAATTTGAAGGCCCGTTGTTGGCACGGGAGAATCCGGCGGATGAGCATCACCTGGATTACGTTGACAAGCCTGAGATTCTTGTCCACCAGGTTTCGGACGCCGGTTTGGAGTCCGGATAGCTTGTCCGAATTCCCCCATATCAGGCCCGTCTCTTTCCATGATGAGAGCCGTGTGGGGAAGCCAGATCGGAATTCGGGTCCGCCGCCCATTGAGAGTCGCGCGGCTCGGTGATGTAGAACCACCCCGATTGCCACCCCTTTATGGTCTCCACAAAGGAGCCCTCGAGCCATGGGACTTTGGCCATCTTGCCAACCAGGGCGCCCAAGACTCCGCTTGGCGGCCGCCCACTACCTTCGGCCTGACATTGAAGATCTTCAGCCATAAGGCGAAGTGGGGCTGGATGCACACGAAGGCCTCGCACACGACGATGAACGCCGAGATGTTGAGGACGAAATTCGGGGCCAGATCGTGGAAGTCCAGGCCGTAGTAGAACATGAGCCCCCCCGGACAAATGGGTGAAGTGGAAAACCTAGTCCGCGGAGGAAGTGGGGGAGAAACACCACCCTCTCATGGGGCACAGGGGTTGGAATGAGCTGCCCAGCGTCGGGCAGCCCGGTCTTGTGATGTTCTTTGGACAAGTATCCGCCTCCCGCAGCTTTTCGATGTGCCCCTCCGTGACGGAGGAGGCCATCCACCGCCTACCGCTCTGGACATAGTTGGAGAAGGTTGAGGTGGGATGTGCGGACTTAGGCGCCTGGAGCTCGAAAGTCTTGTGGAAATGGATGAGCAAAGGAGGAAGAAGGCGAGGTGAAAAAGGTGGATCCTTATCCCCTTATATGGACTGACGAAGCTATCGTCCCCCGCCACCGTAAAACTCGCTTATCTCCCAAGCATCAGTAATCAAGGACGCGGATGGGTTACCCACGTCCATATTGATGAGAATCCCGGAATAAGGGGCACGATCTATGCTTTGATAAGACGTGCTAGGAAACCGCCTCGCTAAACGCCCGAGGTGGAGCGGTAAAAATGATTCATATAAAGGCCTGGCCGTGGTGTGATGTCACGCCCGCGGAATACGTCAGCAGATCTGTGCGAAAGTTATTCTCTCTACGGTGGTATGTGGAACTTGTTTTGCGAGCGGACACTATCCTTGTGTTCAAAACCTACTATGAAGTATTCGGAGGAGGAACCCGCCTTTCAATGCCGAAGACAATATGCGCGCGGACTCGTCGTCATTGAAGCCTGGTTCGAGGGCTCTTGAGGAGTCCTGGACTAGGGGTGTCCGGATAGCCAAACTATCATCTTTGGCGGACTCCTAGACTATGAAGATACAAGATTGAAGACTTCGTCCGTGTCCGGATGGGACTTTCCTTGGCGTGGAAGGCAAGCTTGGCGATCTGGATATGTAGATCTCCTACCATTGTAACCGACTACGTAACCCTAACCCTATCCGGTGTCTATATAAACCGGAGGGTTTTAGTCCGTAGGATGAACAACAATCATACCATAGGCTAGCTTCTAGGGTTTAGCCTCTCGATCTCTCGTGGTAGATCTACTCTTGTAATACCCATATCATCAATATTAATCAAGTAGGAGTAGGGTATTACCTCCATCGAGAGGGCCCGAACCTGGGTAAAAACATTGTGTCCCTTGTCTCCTGTTACCATCCGCCTAGACGCACAGTTCGGGACCCCCTACCCGAGATCCGCCGGTTTTGACACCGACAGTGCGCTTTGCTGCACATCATCTGGATGGACCCGCAGCCTCATGGTGGGAGAACTACACTGCCACTTTCCCCATGGCCAATGTCACTTGGGATCAGTTTCAGCAAGCTTTTCGCACTGCACATGTCTCAACTGGAGCTATGAGTATGAAGAAGCGTGAGTTTCATAACTTACACCGGGGAAATCGTACCGTGGGGCAGTACATGGATGAGTTCAGCAAGTTAGCCGCTATGCCCCAGCTAATGTGGCCACAGATGCCGCAAAGCAGGAGAAGTTTATGGAAGGGCTGAATGATAAGCTGAGTATGCAGTTGATGGTGGCACCATTTGCTTACTACCAGGAGTTGGTAGACAGGGCTCTTATGATAGAAGGCAAGCATCAACAGATAGAGAGCCGCAAAAGGAAGTATGGACAGGGGAAGTACAACTCTGGAGCTCAGCAGAAGCCTCGTTTTACCCAAAACTCAGGAGGACATACCCATCATAACCATGGAGGCCACACTCATAATGGAGGAAGCTCACATAACCACAGTGGCCCCAATAATGGAAATAGGAATGGAGCAAGCAGCAACCAGAACCATTCCAACCCAGCAACACCCGCTAAGAAGGATCTGAGTCATGTCACTTGTTACAAGTGCGGGAAGACTGGACATTATGCCAATGATTGTTCTGAGTTGAAGAATGGCAATGGGAGTGGAAACTCTGGGAAGAAGCCCAATCCCTTTACCAGAGGTCAGGTGAACCACATCAACGTGGAGGAGGTTGAAGATCAGCCTGACGCAGTGATTGGTAAGTTTTTGATTAAGTCATTTACCGCTCTCGTTCTTTTTGACACTGGTGCATCGTATTCATACATATCAAGGGGATTTGTGGACAAGTTTAAGTTGCCAACCTTAGCTCTTAGGTCACCCATGTTAGTAAGCTCGCCAGGAGCAGAGTATATGGTCAACCGATGGTGTGATCGGTTACCCTTAACCATTGGTAGCCATGTTTTCCCCTCAGACCTAATAATTTTGGAGTCACAAGGATTGGATGTAATACTAGGCATGGATTGGCTATCGAAGTATGGAGGAAACATCGACTGTGCTAGTAAGTCAATTTTACTCACCACCCCAGAGGGAAAGAGGATCAAGTATGTATCTAGGCATGCGCCAAGGAGGACCCAAGTGAATTCCCTCTCAGGAGTTGTTCAAGAAGAAGTGCCTGT
Source organism: Aegilops bicornis (assembly GCA_021605145.1). Classification (NCBI taxonomy): domain Eukaryota; kingdom Viridiplantae; phylum Streptophyta; class Magnoliopsida; order Poales; family Poaceae; genus Aegilops; species Aegilops bicornis. The sequence continues at coordinate 169,795,299 of CM038671.1, forward strand.
TGTGAAGGATTACCCGGATGTATTTCCAGAGGAACTACCAGGCATGCCGCCACATCGAGACATAGAGTTTTTAATAGAGCTGTTGCCAGGCACCGGACCAATATCGAAGAGGCCATACCGGATGCATGGAAATGATCTGGAGGAAATTAAGAAGCAGATCAAGGAGTTACTGGAGAAAGGTTATATCCGACCAAGCGCATCACCATGGGGAGCCCCAGTGCTCTTAGTTGAGAAGAAGGATGGATCTTTGAGAATGGTTGTTGATTATCGTGCATTGAATGAAGTGACGATAAAGAACAAGTACCCACTACCGATGATCAACGATTTGTTTGACCAGCTACAAGGAGACAAAGTATTCTCCAAGATTGATCTTCGATCAGGATACCACCAGTTGAAGATCCGAGAACAAGATATACCCAAGACAGCTTTCACCACAAGGTATGTGCTATACGAGTACACGGTCATGTCTTTTGGGTTGACTAATGCCCCTGCCTATTTTATGAGTATGATGAAAAAGGTCTTCATGGAATATTTGGATAAGTTTGTTGTGGTGTTCATTGATGATATATTGGTGTACTCGAAGAATGAAGAGGAGCACAAGGAGCATTGGCGATTAGTTCTCGAGAAGCTAAGGGAACACTAGTTATATGCCAAGTTCAGCAAATGTGAGTTTTGGTTGAAAGAAGTTGGATTTCTTGGACATGCTATATCAGGAGAAGGTATAGCAGTAGACCCTACTGAGGGAGTCCTGGATTAAGGGGTCCTCGGGCGTCCAGCCTGTTGGACATGGGCCGGACTGATGGGCTGTGAAGATACAAGACAGAAGGCTCTCTCCCATGTCTGGATGCGACTCTCCTTTGCATGGATGGCAATCTTGGCGTTCGGATATGAAGATTCCTTTCTCTGTAACTGACTTTGTACAAACCTAGTTCCCTCCGGTGTCTATATAAACCGGAGGGTTTAGTCCGTAGAGGCAATCATAATCATACATGCTAGACTTCTAGGGTTTTAGCCATTACGATCTCGTGGTAGATCAACTCTTGTAATACTCATATTCATCAAGATCAATCAAGCAGGAAGTAGGGTATTACCTCCATAGAGAGGGCCCGAACCTGGGTAAACATCGTGTCCCCTGTCTCCTGTTACCGTCGACCTTAGACGCAGGACCCCCTACCCGAGATCCGCCGGTTTTGACACCGACATTTGTGCTTTCATTGAGAGTTCCACTGCATCGTCACCAGAAGGTTCGATGGCTCCATCAATCATCTACAACAATGCTGCCCCGAGGGAGGTTTTCCTCCCCGGCCAGATCTTTGTGTTCGGCGGCTTCGCACTGTGGGCCAACTCGCTTGGCCATCTAGAGCAGATCGACAGCTACGCCTCAGGTCACCAGATTAGTTTTGGAAATCTGGACTATGTCGCTGATATCTGAGGAGACTTGATCTTGCAAGGATTCGCGCCCCCAACCTCCGTTCTGGCCTTAGATCCGGAGTATATCGCCAGGTCCAAAGACGGGCTCCCTGAGCTCGCCGGACTATTTGCGGCCACTAGGCCCATCGTGGGAGAGCCGGGGGAAGTAGTGTCGCTCGCAGCCATCATGGACCGGACCCTTCTCCGGACACTGGCTCCGAATCCTCGAAGTCAGCATCGTGTGGGTTCAGCCAAGGAGTCTCCCTCTCGCCGTACTCCACGGGCTCTCTTCTCCCGGGCCAAACCTCGCCTTTAAGCGAGGCTCTGGACTTAATGCGATACCTTGTCATTACAGAGGAGCAACGTCTGAACTATGCCCAGCCCGGACTAGGGGCTGAGAGCAGGGAATTTTATGTCCCACCCACCACCCACTTTATAGCCACTATCGAGGACTTAACAGACATGCTCGATTACGACTCCGAAAACATCGACGGTATGGACGATGATGTCAGAGAAGAGGAGGCCCAAAACCCGCCGTTTACCGGACGCTGGACGGCCACCTCTTCATATGACGTGTACATGGTGGATACACCCAAAGTAGCTAACGGTGATGACAAAGAAGACCCAGTCAAGGATAAAACTCCTAAGATACAGCCAAAGCACCGACGACAGCGGCGCCGCTCTAAGTCACGCCGCGGAAAAACAACAATACCGGCACATGAGAAAACAATACTTTAGACGATGACGAGGACAATGAAGAGCCTGTTGAGCCAACCTCCGAACAGGACGAACGGGAAGATGGGCGAGTCAGCCCTGATGAACATGCCGTAAACGAAGACTCGGTGGACAGTAACTATCTTCCACTCTCCGAGGATGAGGTGAGCCTCGACAAAGAGGATTTTATCATGCCTGAGGAACCTCTTGATCAGGAGCGCTTTAAGCGCCGGCTAATAGCCACTGCAAGGAGCCTGAAAAAGAAGCAGCAACAGCTTCAAGTTGATCAAGATCTACTCAACAATAGGTGGACTAATGTCCTGGCAGCCGAGGAATACAGCCACGAGCACCCAACCAAAAGTTACCCGAAGCGCAAATTACTACCTCCATTCAATGACGAGGCACTTGAGCCCGTACCATCAACGCGTAATGCGGCTGATCGACCACCACGTGGCCGGGACAAAGCGGTAACTCAAGCCGAACACCAGCCCATACTACCTCGCCATAAAAGCAGAGATAAAATAGCCCGGGGATATACATATGACCTACGGCAGGACCTGGACAGTAGAGCAGGACAGACCAGATCGATCTATGAATCACGGGGCGTGCCTCGACACGCGACAACGGCTATCTAGCCGGACGTGACAACCATAATCACGCCCGGGCCGAAAACCATAGACGAACTCCATCCGAGCTACATCGTGACGTGGCCCGGTATAGAGGCGCCGCACACCCCCTTTGCTTCACAGATGAAGTAATGGATCACGAATTCCCAAAAGGGTTTAAACCCCTGAACATCGAATCATATGATGGGACAACAGACCCCACGGTATGGATAGAGGATTTTCTTCTCCATATTCATATGGCCCGCGGAGATGATCTTCACGCCATCAAATACCTCCCACTAAAACTAAAGGGACCAGCGCAACACTGGCTAAACAGCCTCCCAGAGAACTCCATTGGCAGCTGGGAAGACTTGGAAGACGCCTTCCGCGATAACTTCCAAGGTACATATGTTCGGCCTCCGGATGTCGATGACCTAAGTCACATTATCCAGCAGCCCGGGGAGTCAGCCAGGAAGCTTTGGACTAGGTTCTTAATTAAAAAGAACCAAATTGTCGATTGTCCGGACGCCGAAGCCCTCACGGCCTTTAAACATAGCATCCGAGATGAGTGGCTCGCCCGCCACCTCGGTCAAGAAAAACCAAAATCCATGGCAGCCCTTACCGCTCTGATGACCCTCTTTTGCGCGGGAGAAGACAGTTGGCTCGCTCGTAGAAGCAACAACACTAGTGATCCGGGCACTTCCGAAGTTCGAAACGGCAACGACAAGTCACGACGCAATAAACACAAGCATCTAAATAGTAATGAAGGAATGCAAGACACGACGGTCAACGCCTGATTCAGCGGCTCCAAACCCGGTCAAAGGAAAAAGCCATTCAAGGCAAACAGAGACGGACCATCCAATTTAGACAAGATACTGGATCGGCCCTGCCAAATTTATGGCACCCCTGATAAACCAGCCAATCATACCAACAGAAGCTGTTGGGTCTTTAAACAAGCCGGCAAGCTTAATGCCGAACACAAGGGGAAGGGGCCGCCCAGTGACAGCGACGATGAAGAGACTCGCCAACCAAACACCGGTGGTCAGAAGCAATTTCCCCCCAAAGTAAAAACAGTTAACATGGTATACGTGATGCACATCCCTACAGGGGAGCGCAAGCGTGCACTACGGGACGCCTATGCCATAGAGCCGGTCGCCCCAAAATTTAGCCAATTGGCGGCCTTCCCGATCACTTTTGATCGCAAGGACCACCCAGCCAGTATCCTTCACGAAGGTTCGACAACTCTGGTCCTCGACCCAGTTATCGATGGGCTCCATCTCACGAAAGTCCTATGGATGGCGGAAGTAGCCTTAATCTACTCTACCAAGACACTGTCAGTAAGATGGGCATTGATCCTTCGAGAATCATGCCCACCACAACTACCTTCAAGGGAGTAGTACCTGGCGTAGAAGCCCACTGCACGGGCTCAATTACATTGGAAGTAGTATTCGATTCGCCGAACAACTTTCAAAGCAAATACTTGATCTTCGATATTGTCCCATTCCGCAGTGGCTATCATGCACTGCTCGGATGGACTGCTTTTGCTCGTTTTAACACGGTCCCACACTACGCCAATCTAAAGCTTAAGATGCCCGGTCCATGAGGCGTCATCAGGATAGACGGAAATATGGAATGCTGCCTCCGTACAGAGGAGCATACTGCGGGTATTGCAGCCGAAGCTCAAAGCGGCTCCATTCAGCCGCGTATCTCATCGGCCATTAAGCCGCCGGCCTCTACCATACAGGACCAGTCAATTTCAGAGCTGGATTAGCAGTTCGGCCTCCGTCGTTCGCCTCATATACTCACGAAGTTCGTATCGCGCATGTATCATTATGCATTTAAAATACCTTGGTCATTGGCGGAGGCACAATACGGACAGGCTTACAATGCGGTTCGCACTCCTATAGCCTTCTTATTTTTTCTAACTATTTTTTATCTTTTACCACAGGTGACTCAAAGCCTAGTCATCTTACGGACTCTTTCTGAGTTTGGCTTCATATTGATAACCGAAGGCTATTCCTGCCAAGGAGTCCTTTCGCCGAGGCAAGGCAACGCAGACGTGCGACAGGAGGTCCTTTATTTCAAACCTGTAAAGTGCCTTTTTCCTCAGGCTTCAACCCCCGGCATGTTAAATAGCCCGGGTAATGGCGTTATAATCTGCAAGATTGCGTTTGATGTGTCAATCAGATTCCAGTGAACGTAGTCCATATTCAGTATTTGCTTTTTCTAAAGAACTGAATTTTGCTTCTTCGTTTGTTTCACGCACGCACCTCGGCAAAAATCGCCAGGGGCTTGATATGGCAACATATGAGTTGCCGACAAGTCCGAACAGCTTTATAGCACACTTCGGCGTCACGAGTTTGGCCTTATATGCATCAGCTCCGAATCATGTCTTTGGTCAATAGTTGGGTTGCCCGGCTCCTGTGCTTACTACCTTACGTTCTGTCCTATCAGCTAAGGTAGTAAAGGGAGAACTACTGCGATTGTGTTTCCGGTTCATCTGGTCAAGCGCCTTAGTAGAGAAAGGCGAAAACTGACTGTCATGATCCGGCGAGAGCTGGTCAACCACTCGATGACTTATTAGACTCTTTTGTGATTCCTTCCGTATTACACGAAGGACCATTCTTCTGGTCACCTATGTAATGCACCGTATTCAGATAACCGCGTACATACCAGGGGCTATATCGTAGTCCCATCGTGAAAATCCTATGGTTAAGTGAAAGTGTTAAAGCCCTATAGTCCGATTGCCTAGTTTGTTGCATTGACACCTCCTTCATGGACCAAGACGTTGGGTCAAGAGTGATCAAGTGCTTTTCCGAACACCCCCGTATTATATGTGAGGGGGCCGAAGCCGACGACTGGTAAACTTTTAGATTATACAAAAAAATGGCCGCACAGGAGGAACCAAAACTTTCAGGCAAAAAGCATAGCCTATAATATATCATAATATTGTTTTTACAATTTCGGGACAATCACTCGAATATAATATCCTTCGAGCACTGACCCTCTATCAAGCGGGCGCCCTCTAGGACATCCTCAAAATAATGCTCCGGCGTGTGATTGTCCTCGACCCCAGGTGGACTCTTTCCTGCAATATCGGTGGCCTTCATCTTCGCCCAGTACGTCTTGACACGGGCAAGGGCCATCCATGCACCTTCAATGCACGATTGACCGCTTAACAGCGTCGATACGCGGCACCGCATCAACAAGTCCCTGCACCAAACCGAAATAACTATTCGGAATTGGCTCAGTCGGCCACAGGCGGACCACGACGTCCTTCATGGCAGATCCGGATATCTTACGGAGCTCGGCCCACTGGGCCATCTGTTCCTTCAGCAACAGCGGACGCTTTGGCATGCTGAATTGCGACCAGAAAAGCTTCTCCTTTGCATGTCCTTCTTGCGCTTGGAAAAACTGCGCCGCATTAGAGTCACTCTTCGGCAAGTCCAAGAATGCGTCTGGAGAACTCCACATTTGATTAAGAGGGGCATAGTTCAGATCGCCGAATTTAGTATGTAATAAGAAGGGCTTACCGGCTGCTATCTCCCCAGCTTGCCGGATCTCCTCCCGAACCGTCTAGACTTGGACCGTGCTTCTCTCGCCTCTTGTAAGGCCTTGTCGAGATTGGCCATTTTGGCTTTGTTATCCTTCTCGAGGAATTCGCATCGGACAGTGGCATCCTTTAGCTCACGTGCCATGGTAGATATTCTCTCCTCGCACTGGCGCCGAGCAGCCTGTTCGGCCTTTAAATCAGCATCTGCCCTCTTGACAGCCGCATTGCTCACTCTGGCTTGCTCCTTGGCCCGGGCAAGTTCAGCCCAAAGGGTCTCAACCGCAGCAGCACCATCTGCAATTATGCATGACCCAGTATATAATTCTCGGCTTCGTGCTCATATTATTATACATGCATAAGCTGACTGCCCCAAAACATACCTTGTCCCTCGTCGAGCCGCCTGTTAATAAGAGTAATATCCTCATCCGCTGACTCGAAGTTTTTGCTTCAAATCTGCAACTTCCGCAGTGGAGGCAGTCGTCATTGACGTAACAACCTGTTTTTTAAATTATTCATATTATTTCCTGAGCATATCTTTGGATCCTCTGATTGCCTCCCTATAGAAGCCAACCAGAGTCTCAGGGGCTACTACCTATACATAGGTGCATTTTGCACGTAGAGTGAAATTGAAGATATAACATTGCATACCTTGAAGCCTCTTAGCAGGCCCGTGAAGGCTTCATTCAATCCGCTTCTCGCGGACAGAATCCTCTCAACTACCGTACCCATTAAGGTACGATGTTCCTCTGAGATGGACGCATGTTGCAACATGTCCATCAATGTATCCGGCGCCTCCGGATTCCTGGAAGCGGCTGTGAGAGTACAGAATCCCTTCGAAGGGATATGTTTACTCGACCCTAGAGTCATCTCCGGCTGTAAACCGGATAATCCGAGGCCTTTATTGTTGGTCCCCAAAGGGGCCGCATGCCCAGGACCTTGGACTACCGAAGTATCACCTTCAGGCGTGGTCTTCATTGTCCCTCGCACCACTTGTTGATCGGGAGAGACCCTCCGGGATGACACCTCGAAGTCGTCCGCCATAAGGGGCGAGGAAGAATGTGGATGCGTCTCACTTTCCATCATCTCCGGAAGCAGGTCACCCGAGGAGGAGGACCGTTGAGGAAGACTGCGGGCCGGACTGCAAACATATATTTAAGATGTTACCCTTGTGACCCGAAAAGAACGGGATATGTCTAAAAACACCCATGTTCACTTATGATTCAGCTAAGGGCTTGTCCTTACGGACGAACTATGCAGTATCATCTTTTGCACCGGCTGACAGGGACGCCTTCCCTCTTTTGGGATCCTCCACCTCCAAATCTTCGGAGGTAGTCCTTTTCTTCCCATGAGGAGAAGAGATATCAGCTTCTTCTTCCCCTCCGTCTTCAGAAGAGGGAGTTCCAGTCTCCCCGGGCATAGCGCCCGGTGTACCTTTCCAGTGGAGGCCACCTTTGGCCTTTCTGCTCTCCTCCTTGAACTCCTTCACCGGCACCTGATACGGTGTCTGGGCCAGCATCCTTGTCAACACAGGATCAGCTGAGTCTTCAGGGAGTGGAGCCAAACACCTAATTTGTTCCACCTTCTTTATCCAGCCCTGGTCGGAGACATGTTTCTCAGTATATTATTACAGAATATTTAACTAAGCTGAGTTCGGGAGTCGAGTGCTTACCGAAGTATCCGGATGGTTGCAGTCAAGGCCGATGTCTTCAATGGTATCCGGCCACTGTTTTCATGTCCCGAAGAATAACTTCCACATTCCTCTATGCGTCGTGCCGAAGAAGTGCTGAAGGTTCCGTGGTCCTTCCGGATTGAACTCCCACATAAGGAGGGGCCGTCGCTGGCACCGCAGGACCCGGCGGACTAGCATTGCCTGGATTACATTGATGAGGCCGATTTCCTTTTCGAGGAGGCTCCAGATGCGGCTTTGTAGCGTCTGCACTTCGTCAATTGATCCCCAATCTAGCCCCTTATTAATCCATGACGCGAGCCGTAATGGAGGGCCAGATCGGAACACAGTTATAGCTGCCCACTTGGTACCACGGGGTTCAGTGATGTAAAACAACTCCCGCTGCCATAGGTTGGAAGTTTCTGTGAAAGAGCCTTTTGGCCAAAGAGTATTGGTGAGCTTGCTCACCGTAGCACCACCACACTCTGCTTGCTTCCCCTAGATTACCTTCGGTTCACATTAAAGGTCTTGAGCCATAAGCCGAAGTGTGGGGAAATGCGGAGAAAGGCCTCGCACATGACGATGAACGCCGAGATGTGAAGAAAGGAGTCAAGAGCTAGATCATGAAAATCTAGCCGGTAATAGAACATGGGTCCGCGAAAGGGATGGAGAGCGAACCCTAGCCCCCGGAGGAAGTGGGAGATGAATACGACCCTCTCGCCGGATCTGGGAGTAGGAATAACCTGCCCTTTAGCAGGGAGCCTGTGGAGGATCTCTACGGTCAGGTATCTTGCCGCCCGGAGCTTCACAATATCCTCCTCTGTGATAGAGGAGGCCACCCACCGGCCTTGAGGGCTGGGTCCGGACATGACTGGGAGGCTCGGAGCAATTAAGTTGAAACCTGGGTGCTGGAACTCGAGGTTGGAAAGGTTGAGGAAGAGGTAGGCGTAGAGGAGATAGACGGGTCTATGCCCCTTTATAAAGGCGATGAATATCAAATGCCTCCTGATAGGCCTTAAAGCTTGCCTATTCCCAAGGGATCATGCCAACGGAACAGTTGGGTTACCCATGCCCGCATTGATGAGAATCCCACAATAAGGGGACACGATCTCTGCTTCGACAAGACGTGCCAATAAAACCACATCTTGAAACATGGAGCGGGAGGCTAAAAAATGGTTCGAAATAATGACCGGGCAGGGACGTGATGTCATGCTACAAAAGTTGTCAACAGATTAGACTAGTAAAATATTATACTCTCTACGGTTGTGTGTGGTACATGTTCTGCAGAGCCGGACAAATTTTCTGTGTTCGAAGGATGCTTTGGAGTATTCGGAGGAGGAATCCTCCTTGCAATGCCGAAGATAATTTGCACACCGGACACATCGTCCTTGAAGCCTGGTTCAGGGGCTACTGAGGGAGTCCTGGATTAAGGGGTCCTCGAGCGTCCGGCCTATTGGACATGGGCCGGACTGATGGGCCGTGAAGATACAAGACAGAAGGCTCTCTCCCGTGTCCGGATGGGACTCTCCTTGGTGTGGATGGCAAGCTTGGTGTTCGGATATGAAGATTCCTTTCTCTATAACCGACTTTGTACGACCCTAGTTCCCTCCGATGTCTATATAAACTGGAGGGTTTAGTCCGTAGAGGCAATCATAATCATACATGCTAGACTTCTAGGGTTTTAGCCATTACGATCTTGTGGTAGATCAACTCTTGTAATACTCATATTCATCAAGACCAATCAAGCAGGAAGTAGGGTATTACCTCCATAGAGAGGGCCCGAACCTGGGTAAACATCGTGTCCCCTGTCTCCTGTTACCATCGAACTTAGACGCACAGTTTGGGACCCCCTACCCGAGATCCGCCGGTTTTGACACCGACACCTACCAAGGTTCAGTCTGTTACTGAGTGGTTGGCACCCACCTCAGTAGGAGAGATCCGTAGTTTTCTGGGACTCGCAGGATATCATAGGAGGTTCATTGAGAATTTTTCCAAGATTGCGAAATCCATGACAGAGTTGTTGAAGAAGGACACCAAGATCAAATGGACCAAGGAATGTGAAGCCAGTTTTCAGGAGTTGAAGAAACGTTTGGTTACAGCCCCAGTGCTGATCCTTCTAGATATACGCAAGGATTTCCAAGTGTATTGCGACGCTTCTCGCCTAGGACTTGGAGGTGTACTTATGCAGGACGGAAGAGTTGTTTCATATGCCTCACGTCAGCTTCGACCTCATGAGTTGAATTATGGCACGCATGATTTGGAGTTAGCAGCCGTAGTGCATGCGCTGAAGACCTGGAGACATTTTCTGATTGGAAACCGTTGCGATGTATACATGGATCATAAGAGTTTGAAGTATATCTTCACGTAGAAGGAGCTGAATATCAGGCAGAGGAGATGGTTAGAGCTCATAAAGGATTTTGATATGAAGCTACATTATCATCCAGGAAAGGCCAATGTTGTAGCAGACGCTTTGAGCCACAAGATTTATGTCAATACCCTCGTAAGCGGAGGATTACCGCAGGAGTTAGTTGACGATCTCAAGGAACTTCGTTTGGAGATAGTTCCAAGAGGTTTTGTTGCAGCAATGGAGGTTCAGTCTACATTATTGGGAAAGATTTGAGAAGCTCAAAAGGATGATAAGGAAATTGCTGAGATAAAGGAGAAGATGAGCAAAGGAAAAGCCAAGGGTTATCGTGAGGATGAGCATGAAACTTTATGGTTTGAGGATCATGTTTATGTGCCCAATAACGCGGAGATAAGGAAGTTAATACTTCAGGAGGCTCATGACTCACCATACTCGATTCACCGCGAAAACTCCAAGATGTATTTGGATTTGAAGGAACGTTTCTGGTGGACAGGTATGAAGAAGGATATTTCCGAGTATGTAGCAGTATGTGATGTATGTCAGAGAGTGAAGGCAGAACATCAGAAGCTAGCCAGATTGTTGCAGCCTATGCCGATACCCGAATGGAAGTGGGATAAACTTGGCATGGATTTCATCACCGGATTACCCAGGACCCGATCGGGATATGATTCTATCTGGGTAGTAGTTGATTGCTTGACCAAAGTGGCTCACTTTATCCCCGTGAAAACCACTTATACGAGTACGAAGTTGGACAAGATATATATGACCAGGATCGTATGTCTGCATGGAGTTCCGAGGACCATCGTATCTGATAGAGGGACACAGTTTACCTCGAAGTTTTGGAACCAGTTGCACCAGACTTTGGGTACAAGGCTAGAGTTCAGTACAACCTTTCATCCGCAGACCGATGGATAGACCGAGAGCTTGTGCGCTAGATTATGGGTCTAGCTGGGATGATAATTTGCCTTATGCAGAGTTCTCATACAACAGCAACTATCAGACTAGTTTGAAGATGGCCCCTTTCAAAGCTTTGTATGGAAGAAGGTGCAGGACACCATTGATGTGGGATGAAGTTGGAGACCGTCAGTTGTTTGGACCAGATTTAATTAAGTAATCTGAAGAGAAGGTTAAGTTGATTCGAGATAGACTGAAGATAGGTCAGTCCAGGCAGAAGAGTTATGTCGATACTAAACGTGTGGAGGTAATCTATGAGATTGGAGACAGAGCATATCTTCGTGTGTCACCACTGCGAGGAGTTAAACGATTCGGAGTTAAGGGAAAGTTAGCCCCGAGATTTATAGGACCATACCGAGTTCTGGAACGTGTGGGAGAGGTGGCCTACAAGTTGGAATTACCTGAAGGATTGTCAGGAGTTCATGATGTGTTTCACGTTTCCCAGTTGAAGAAGTGTCATGCTGAGATGGCCGATATTCCTCTGAGAGATACGGTGCCCCTGGAAGCAATACAGTTGGAGAGTGACCTAACCTACGAGGATAAACCCGTCAAGATTCTCGAGTTTGCCAGCCGAGTTACCCGCAACAAGGTTATCAAGTTTTGCAAAGTTCAGTGGAGCCACCATACCGAGGAAGTAGATACCTGGGAGCGAGAAGAAGACCTACGGAAAAACCACCCACACCTATTTTCTAGGCAACCCAAATATTGAGGACGAGATTCATCTTAAGGGGGTAGGTTGGTAACATCCCAATTTTCAATTTGGATGTTATACATAGGTCATCATACGCATATCATATTTTATTGCATTTTGGTTGTGATCCTAGAAATCTTAAGCAACTCAAGGACCCAAGGAGAGAGTTGGAGGTTTCATTCATTTTCATATTTGATTTTTTCTCGAATTTGAAACGTGGATCAATTTGATTTTAAATAATTTTCTCTCTGATTATTTCCAATAACAAAAATAGATGAGAGAAGATAAAATGACTTCTTCAACAGAAGAGAAATATTGGAGAAGAAAATTTAAAATAAAAATTATTATTTTATTCGCATTTTATTTGAATTAGAAAAATATGCATTTTTGGAAATTGCATTTTAGGCCAGAAAAACGTTCATCTTGTCTTAAATATTAGGTTTGGACGGTGAAAATTGTTTCTGGTATTTTTATAATTTTTTTATATTTTATTAGTATTTTTCTTTCGGGCGAATTTTATTTTCAAAAGTTTTGACCCGATCGGGCTCAAGCCCAAAGAAGTCGCCGCCTTTCCCATGTGAGCCGCCTCACGCCACCAGTTGTGTCCGGAGGCGACACGCCTCTCGAGGTCGTCGCCCCTTCCCAAGCCACCCCGCCTCCCCCTCTTTATAAGCCACCCTAGCCCCCTCTCCTCCTTGTCAAATCCGCCGCTTCTTTGCCGCCGCCACACAGCGCCGACGCCGTCATTGCCGCCGCGCCACCGCACCGCCGCCCCAACTTGTCGTCGCCTCGCCGCCGACGCTCGGCGCCTGAGCCACCAGATTCCATTGCCCGTCGTTGACCCCGTCGCCGTTGTTGACCAGTAAAGGACCGATAGGTTTTTTCGGTTTTCGTTCGGTTTTCATTCGGTTTAGATTAGATCGGTTTTTTAGGTTATTTAGCGAGCGTTCTCTGTTTAGTTCGTTTTAACGAACGGATTCGTTTGTTTAGTTCTGTTAGCGAACGTTCGTTCGTTAGTTTTTTTTCTTTTTCTGTTTATTTTCGGCCAGGGACCTATCTGTGAATACTTTTATCACAAATTAGTCCCTGAATTTCAAACCTTTGCTACTTTTTGCTCGTTTGTCCAAATCCAGTGAAACCAACGCCAAAATCTTCGTCTTGTTCCCCTCTTTCCAATAACCATCTTCAACATGATTTTGATAATCTAAAACTTGGTTTCAAGCAGATTTGATTTCAAACTTCTTTTGATCGTAGTTTGAGTTTCATAGCTCCGATTCGATTGATTCTTTTTGCAAATCAAAGCTCTTCAGTTGAACTTTCAGTTTGGATCTTTTCTCTTGAGTTTTACCCTTGCATATTATGCTTGAGTGCTTATGTTTGCTATTGTTTGTTCACGGTAGAATTTCCGGAGTGTGAAGCGTGCTACTATGAGTCACTAGGGTTTTCAGATCGTCAGCAAGGCAAGTAATACTTTGATCATACCCCTTTTATTACCCAGTTTTTATGCATTAGCTTCAACCCTCAAACTTTGCATGAGTAGGTTTGATAACATGTGGGTATTGGGAAGTAGTTGATGAGGTAGAACCTATTGTCTTTTACTACCAACCCTGGGAGTTACTTCTACGTTATGCTTATACTGCAATGCTATGCTCGTAGATGTGGTTTGGTTTGAGAGTAATCATGACAGATGTGAGAGTTTATTATTAACTAAGGTTTAACTTAAGGTGGCAACTTTAACACACATCTGGGTGGATTGGTTTGAGGGCACTTGGGGTAATCCAGTGTTGTCCAAAGGAGATCCCAGGGTATCCGTGTGATTTTTCCTATGGTTTGCCCACCAGGCTCAAAGGGATCATTATTTTATTCATGCTGGAAACTTCCGTGTGCAGCCACTAGCCATTATGGGATCTGGCATATTTGAGTATGTTGTGTGATCTCTTACAGTGGTAGATTAGCAGATGTAGGGGATGTAGGTGGAACTGTCTATCCGTCGTAATGAGCTAATGCTTCTGAAAGACTGTGTCTCGGTCATCCGTTTCTCAAACATCATGTAGTGTGTGAATTCAAAGGAGGAGATCGAGTCTTGTGGGGAAAAGTGCGCAAACCTCTGCAGAGTATATAAACTAATCATGGTTAGCCGTGTCCCCGGTTATGGACATCTTGAGTATCTGGTGCTTGAATTATTATGTTGATCTCATCACTTTATTTAATTAATTTGTTGGTTTATTGATTATTAATTTGGGATTGAGATGGGGTTACCATTCTCAATGTTTTCAACAAACTTTGTAGTTAAATAAAATATATTCCTTTGTTGTAGGAAAAAACTAGCTTTCTGCAAAATCATAACCATAGAGCCTCTACCAGCCATATATGCATATAGTTATAGCTGTTTCATGTTCATTTCTCTATAGTGTTATTTTGTCAGCATATTCCATGTGCTGACCTACACAGGCTGCAACGTATTACGTTGCAGAGTTTTCAGACGAAGAGTCAGGTGCGCTAGGTCGTTGTCGTGCACTCTGCTATGCCATTGGAGTTGATGGACTCATTTACCTTCGAAGCTTCCGCTGTTATCTTATTTATATGGCCTTCAACCATATTATTGTAATAAGTTCTCTTTTGAGATATTTGATGTAATAAGTGTGTGATTGAACTCTGTTATAAATCCTCGAGTACTGTGTGTGTCAGCATTACCGATCCAGGGATGACACTTATACACAGAGATTTGACCGCCTGAGGTCGGATCGCTACAAAAGAAGAATGGTGAGATTAAGTCAAACCACAAGAAAATGTACGGTTATAATGCTATTATGCTACTATCTCTTAGTCTTGTGCTTCATGAATATGAATTTGAAAAGGAGGACAAGTGGATAGTAAAATTCCTACGATTTTCATTTCAAGGAGACACTAAAGGAAAAATCCTAAAATTTTCCTTTGCTCCATTCCATTGAAGCAAATGCATGAATAGTAGTACCATAGGATACTTTCCAATTCCTATGTTTTTCCTTCACTTTTCCTTTCAAGCACTGACGATTCTAGTAGGCAGGCTTGAGCAAGGAAAATCCTACACTCAAAAAATGTTTTTGTGCTACTTCTACTACTTTGGACCCATGACACTGCCCTACTAGCTCAACTCCCAGGCCCATCGACAAATCCACAGCTCAAACGCATAGAGATAAATAATCATGGCATTCAAGAGAGTCCATCACGGATTGCTAATTTGCCTGGTACCTCACTACTTGTCATATAGTAGGAGAAACTAATTGTATTTCACGTTACTACGTGTGCTCAGTGGACAATATATATAACATGTAGAGTAAAAAAGAGATGCAACAAGTGTACAACCTCTTTGGCGAAGCCATGTCGATCTCAGCGTGATTGGGTTGGTCAGTGCGGATGAACCTGCTGACTTGGCTGTCCGAGGAGGGAAAGAAGATCTTAGGCATCTTGAGATATATCCCGGGGTACTGCTCCACTGTGATGGAGGGTTTCGTCGTTGGAGCAGTTCCGGTGAGTTGTACGACGCCGAGGCTGAAGCAGGACAAGAGAGACAATGCTAACCTGAGTGGAATGCTAATAGCATCTCCAACAGATGAGGTAAAATACATAACCACAAAGTGCTAGATGTTAAATACATCAGCCACTCATCTTTGAACTTAACTGTCGAAACTGAATTTAACTGTCGAAACTGAACTTAACTGTCGAAACTAAATTTTGCTGTCGAAACTGAATTTTACTGTCGAAACTGAACGCACTAGTAGTAGAAAAGCAGTAGCAGCAGCGTGTGCAAGAGCTGGGAAAGCTGGTCGTGTAGCAGTTCATCTTCAACCTCCACCCCTCCTGAGCCGCCAGCCACCACCAGCCAAACCCCTGCCCCCCCTCCCGCCGCCCGTGGCCGGCAGTGTGCCGCCCCGCCCGCCCCGAAACCACTCCCCACCGCCGGTCCGCCACCGTCCCGGCCATCCCTCTAGGCTCCCCGTGCCAAGTTTTTTCTCCGGCGATCCCCACGCCACCGCCCCACCACTACCGGCGACCACCGCCCCCACCCTGAACCCTGAGATAGATAGTGGGGTACCTCTGCGGTGAGCCCCCCTCCCCGCTGTGGCTGGTTCTTCCTTAACTCCGGCGAGCCCCCCACCCCCTGAAAATCGACTGATCCAAAAGTCGATTCAGTCGACTGAAGTGTAGCTAAATCGGAGCAGCATCACAAGCAAGAGCAAGAGCGAGAGCAGCAGCGCAAACAAGAGCAAGAGCAGACCAGGCAGGGGACCGAGAGCAAGAGCAGAGCAGCAGCGCGAGCGAGAGCTAAAGCAGCAGCAGCTCCTACTGATGTGGACGTCTTCGCCGAGGGAGCGATGCCGTGGAGTAAGTGGCCAGCGACACTGCCGTGGATGGAGCCGCGCCATGTCGGCTCGGGACCAAGCGCCGGCAGCATCGTGAGATCGAATCAAAAAGAAAATGCGGCGATTAGTGTACAACCTCTTTGGTGGCGCCGATTAGGCCTCAGATTCATCCGAGAAAATGGTGATGACGCTGCTCTTCCGATGGTGCAGGTGAAGACGACAGTGTGGGAATGGAGGTGGCGCGAAAGACGAGGGGAACATCGGGGCAGCTCCTTGGAGGTGGAGGAGGGGTGGCTGAACTGGCGGGACAACGAGATCGACGAAGGATCCTCATCCGGTACGGTGGATGAGGGACGTCGAGGTGTTGCTGTGGCCGACGTCGTTGGGGAAGAGGCTCCGGCTGGGTGGCGGACGGAGGAAGGTGTGGGGCTTCGCGGGTTTTTGTGGCCTCGGTGTACGAATGGACGGGCTGATGGGATGGGAGTGGGGAACCATGGCTTGGGGACGCACTTGTCTGAAATGTGGGGTAAGTTATGAAAGTACCCCCACCGATTTGTGCTAGGCGGTTCTTTCGGTTCAGGGGTATCACAGGCATTTTGCGTGTCGGGATTTCGCAGGAGGTGGTAGTTTTCGCGCGCGTTGTAATTTTGGGATAGCAAGGCGCGGGTTGAGATGGAGGGAGTTTTCAGAGCACAACGAGACAAAGATATATCTTAAATATTTTGGGGTAACAAGGCGCGGGTTGAAATTTCCGGACAAGCCTAACGTGTACTGTACCAAATCAATTCGCACTTCCGTCGATGAAAAAACAAAAAGAAATCAATTCGCACCACACAAGAGAGTCTAGTCCCGTGTACTGTACCAAATCAATTCGCACTACAAATGCCATTCAAAACTTTGAATTCATGTTATGTTCAGTTAAAATATTTTGCTACGTGTATAATGCATGCAACCTGCTACTCAAATGAACATTTTAGAGCATTCCAAACGTATATACTACCGCTTCAATATGAACTAAATTTGAATTCGTTTCTCTATTTGAATAAGATCTACAATGATTATTGTTGTGAAGTCAAACCATTTGAATTCATTTCTCTATTTTAACAAGATCTACAATCATCATTATTGTCAAGTTAAACCATCATTTGTGTATTATCTTCACAGCACACCACATGATTACTGTTGAGTTAGATATGAACTATGTGTACTATATGAACTCGAACTCGATTATTTGAATCCACTTTATGTTGATTTCAAATCACAGTACATTTCAAGCTCTAGCTAGATCTTCATAATGTAAACCATGTCTCATATGTATAATGTGTTTATCACATAGTATATGGTGTCCCGCACCCTACTCCTACAAGTATTTAGATGTGAGTTGCAAACGCCACACATTACCACAAATTCAAATAAATTGTGAGATTGTTCAATATATAGTATTGTTTAGATTGTTCGATATTTAGTTGTAAGCTGCAAACGCCACACATTATTACAAATTCAAATGAAATGTGAGATTGTTCGATGTATAGTATGGTCTGGATTGTTCGACATTTAGCTGTGAGTTGTAAACGCTATGCATTATCACGTTATGGTATAACATGTGCAAAACCATAGCACGCCTATCACCGCTATATTCATGCATGCATATGTTTATAACACTATGATCTCCTATTCAAATATATGAATCCACTTTCATATCAAATTATCATCTTTGTTAGTCTCTTACACCCACACAATCCTCTAACCTTTGTAACTAGCACTAACTTTCTCTCGTGCATGCACACACCCTCCTCGTCCTCCCCCTCCCTCAGTATTATATCCATCGCGCACATTCATTTTTTTCTTTAGGTCGTTCTCCCACAGTCTCCACAACTCCTTTGATCGATAAACCTCTCCAGCAATGTCTGCCTACAACATACACACGCACCTTCCATCTCCTCCTTTGTGTGTCCATGCCTCGTGTCTCTCATACGGCCCCACACACATGTAAACTCTCGCCCCTCTTTTCATCGATCTCACAATCGCACACTCCTCCCCCTATCTAACTAGTAGCTCGGCCTCTCGCACCACCTCCTACCTCCATTCTCTCTGTCTATCCATCTCCATCACCCATCCAGCACTCTACCCCTCTGCCTCCCTCTCACTATCCTCTCTCTCTCTCTATCCCAACCTATTTCCCGTCCTTCATTTATGTATGGATGTCGACTGATCTCCCTCAAGACATAGCTCGGTCTCTCCTTCTCAACAGATATATGAGTCGTTCTACCTCTCTAGTTAGGCCTCTGCCTCCCCCTCCCCCCCCCCCCCACACACACACCGATACATCGAGCGCTCTAGTCATGTCTCCTTGCCACACACAAACTTTCCCTGTGCCCTCTGACGTTCCGGTAGGTCAGTCGACATATATCTTTGACTTGCACACACACAAATTCGATGGCTCTCTTCATCGATCTCACACCCACCCACTTGATCCTCTCTTCGACTCTCTCGATATCTATGAACCCTCCCTCTCTTCTTGTGGATCGCCCCCTCTATATATGATATCGATAGGCCTCTATTTCACACACATTGCATGTGTCAAATTTTTGTTTGAGATGTCATCGACACATATTCCCACAAATACATTCACAAAATCACCCCCCAAACAAAAAACTCACGAACACACACGCCATCCGTCTAGGTTTGTATCTCTCTCACACACACCCACGTAGGTGGGGGACGTGCACGAAGAGAAGAGGTGCATACCGCACGCCACTCCGTCTCTTTCCCAACCACACCCGCGGGTACACGGTGGAGCTCATTTCAGACGAAAAAGGCAGCCCACGTGGTAATTTGACACGATGTACCGTTGTCCACTTGATGGAGGATCGTCTACCACGGGTGAACAAACAAATTGCGACTTGACGCATTATGTTAAAAAAGAGGCAAACCATGTGGGGCCTACCTTAGAGGCAATGCTCTATACACTCGAGATGCTCTGTGCGTATTACTTTTGATGTGTTCCATCAACTCACAGAACGAGGAGAAGGTTGCTTAGTATGCCGTCTCCCCCACCCATGGGCGCGGCGGCTCATAGGACGAGGTGAAGCTTGCTTACTATGCCTTACACCCGCTCCCTCGCCCACGCGCGCGGTGGCTCGCAGGACGAGGAGAAATTTTTACTACTCCCTCCGTTTACTCCTCGTCTCTACCTTGGTTACAGAGATTATCATATTGTTTGGAATATATGTCCTTTAGTAGATTTCAATATGAACTACTAGTACATACTCTAAACACTGATGTATATAGACGTATTTTAGAGTGTAGATTCACTCATTTTGCTCCGTATGTAGTCAATATTGAAACGAACATAATAGTACGCACTCTCCCTCGCCCCTCGACCCACGCCCACGTGGTAGACGTGCAACAATTCATTCGGTCTCATACAGCCAGAATGATATATACCGCTGTACCTTTATTGCTCGACTTCCCGAAGAGGCGAAGAGCCAATCGCAAGGTTAATATTTTGGAGAAGCCAAGCGCAAGGTTTATAGGAGAACGAGTAGTAGTACTACTAGTAGTATGTACCAGTGGCACGTACTGTACGAGGAAGAAGGCAACAAGATGTACGTTTTGCGTGACAGTCTCTTCTTACAGGACGCGCGAGACCTAGTGGACCTCACTGTTACAATGGGACTACTCCCTATCATACATGGCACGATTCAGAGTGGTGGGCAGCGGGCATAATTCGGAGCTGCTTAGTCTTAAACCCCATGAATAAGTCCCATCAAAAGGAATAACCACCCTCTACACGTGCTCCTATGTAAAATGAGCAAATGAGACAAAAAGAGAAAGAGACAAAGTAAAAAAATCACCAGCCTTAGATCCAGCCCTATTGTATCAGTGAATGATATTTCTACGTCGTGATTGATGATACGTCTCCAATGTATCTATCATTTTTGATTGCTCCATGCTATTATATATTCTGTTTTGGATGTTTAATGGGCTTATTTATACACTTTTATATTATTTTTGGGACTAACCTATTAACCCAAGGCCTAGTGCAAATTGCTGTTTTTTTTGCCTATTTCAGTGTTTCGCAGAAAAAGAATATTAAACGGAGTCCAAACGGAATGAAACCTTCAGGAGAGTTATTTTTTGGAACAAACGTGATCCAGAGGACTTGGAGTAGACGTCCAGAAATAATCGAGGAGGCCACGAGGCAGGGGGCGCGCCTACCCCCCGGGGCGCGCCCTCTACCCTCATGGGCCCCTCGTGGCTCCACCGACCTACTTCTTCCTCCTATATATACCTACGTTCCCTGAAACCAGCGAGGGGCACCACAAAAACCTAATTCCACCACTGCAACCTTCTGTACCGTGAGATCCCATCTTGGGGCCTTTTCCGGCGCTTCGCCGGAGGGGGCATCGATCATGGAGGGCTTCTACATCAACACCATAGCCTCTTCGATGATGTGTGAGTAGTTTACCATATACCTTCGGGTCCATAGTTATTAGCTAGATGGCTTCTTCTCTCTCTTTGGATATCAATACAAAGTTCTCCTCGATCTTCTTGGAGATCTATTCGATGTAACACTTTTTGCGGTGTATTTGTCGAGATCCGATGAATTGTGGGTTTATGATCAAGATTATCTATGAACAATATTTGAATCTTCTCTGAATTATTTTATGTATGATTGGTTATCCTTGCAAGTCTCTTCGAATTATCAGTTTGGTTTGTCCTACTAGATTGATCTTTCTTGCAATGGGAGAAGTGCTTAGCTTTGGGTTCAATCATGCGGTGCTCGATCCCAAAGGATGTGAGGGGAAACGACACGTATTGTATTGTTGCCATCAAGGATAAAAAGATGGGGTTTATATCATATTGCTTGAGTTTATTCCTCTACATCATGTCATCTTACCTAATGCATTACTCTTTTCTTATGAACTTAATACTCTAGATGCATGCTTGATAGTGGTCGATGTGTGGAGTAATACTAGTAGATGCAGGCAGGAGTCGGTCTACTTGTCGCGGACGTGATGCCTATATACATGATCATGCCTAGATATTCTCATAATTATGCACTTTTCTATCAATTTCTCAACAGTAATTTGTTCACCCACCGTAATACTTATGCTATCTTGAGAGAAGCCACTAGTGAAACCTATGGCCCCCGGGTCTATTTTCCATCATATACGTTTCCAATCTATTTTTCTTTGCACTATTTACTTTCAATCTTTATCATAAAAATACCAAAAATATTATCATCTCTATCAGATCTCACTTTTGCAAGTGGTCGTGAAGGGATTGACAACCCCTTTATCGCGTTGGTTGCAAGGTTCTTATTTGTTTGTGTAGGTACGAGGGACTTGCGTGTGGCCTCCTACTAGATTGATACCTTGGTTCTCAAAAACTGAGGGAAATACTTACGCTACTTTGCTACATCACCCTTTCCTCTTCAAGGGAAAACCAACGCATGCTCAAGAGGCAGCAAGAAGGATTTCTGGCGTCGTTGCCGGGGAGTCTACGTACAAGTCAAGACATACCAAGTACCCGTCACAAACTCTTATCCCTCGCATTACATTATTTGCCATTTGCCTCTCATTTTCCTCTCCCCCACTTCACCCTTGCCGTTTTATTCGCCCTTCTTTCCTTTCGCCTCTTTTTTGATTGCTTGTTGTTGCCTGTTTGCCCTAATGGCCCTGCCTAAAAACGTTGATCCTTACCTTAAAAGGTTGGAAGAAATTGAAAACAACGTTAGAAGATTTATGACTTTGCAATTTGAGCATAATAATTTCTTTAGAAACGAGCTTAAAGAACAAAAAAGCTTTATGAAGTACATGAATAAAGAGCTTGATGATATGTCTAAGGAATTTTATGGCTTGAGATCTTAGTTTGCTCATCTTGAAAAATTAATAGCCCAAATTTCGGAAAAGCAGGCCACCTTAGTCAATAAGATGGCCGCTAAATCGGAAGATTTAGAAGGTAATAAAGATGAAGATCTAAAAATAATTGATGTGTCTCCTACTAAATCTTTGTTTTGCAATATGAATCTTGATAATGATGGGACTGGAGATGAGTCAACTTTAGTTAAAAGGCATCCCAACGATTCAGAGTTTTTAGATCTTAATGCAAAAATTGGTAAAAGTGGGATTGAAGAGGTCAAAACTTTAGATAGCAATGAACCCACTATTTTGGAATTCAAGGAATTTAATTATGATAATTTTTCTTTAATAGATTGTATTTCCTTGTTGCAATACATGCTCAATTCTCCGCATGCTTATAGTCAAAATAAAGCTTTTACTAAACATATCGTTGATGCTTTAATGCAATCTTATGAAGAAAACCTTGAATTGGAAGTTTCTATCCCTAGAAAACTTTATGATGAGTGGGAGCCTACTATTAAAATTAAAATTAAAGATCATGAATGCTATGATTTGTGTGATTTGGGTGCTAGTGTTTCCCCTATTCCAAAAACTTTGTGTGATTTGTTGGATTTCAGTGAATTTGATGATTGTTCTTTAAACTTGCACCTTGCGGATTCCACCATTAAGAAACCTATGGAAAGAATTAATGATGTTCTTATTGTTGCAAATAGGAATTATGTGCCCGTAGATTTCATTGTTCTTGATATAGATTGCAATCCTTCTTGTCCTGTTATTCTTGGTAGACCTTTCCTTAGAATGATTGGTGCAATTATTAACACGAAAGAAGGGAATATTAGATTCCAATTTCCGTTAAGGAAAGGCATAGAACACTTTCCTAGAAATAATATTAAATTACCTTATGAATCCATTATGAGAGCGACTTATGGCTTGCATACCAAAGATGATAAAACCTAGATCTATCCTTGCCTTTATGCCTAGCTAGGGGCGTTAAACGATAGCGCTTGTTGGGAGGCAACCCAATTTTATTTTTGTTTCTTGCTTTTTGGTTCTGTTTAGTAATAGATAATCCATCTAGCTTCTGTTTATATGTGGTTTTATGTTTTAATTAGTGTTTGTGCCAAGTAGAACCGTTTGGAAGACTTGGGTGAAGTCTTTTTGATCTTGCTGTAAAAAACAAAAATGTTAGCGCTCACGAGATTAGCTAGCACTTTTTAGTGGAGAGTGCTATTTAGTTGATTATTTTTGCAGATGATTAATAGATAAATTCCTTACGTCCAGAAATTTATTTTAGAATTTTTGGAGTTCCATAAGTTTGAGTTAGTTACATATTACTACAGACTGTTCTGTTTTTACAGATTCTGTTTTTCGTGTGTTGTTTGCTTATTTAGATGATTCTATGGCTAGTAATGGAGTTTATGAACCATAGAAAATTTGGAATACAGCAGGTTTAACACCAATATAAATAAATAATGAGTTCATTACAGTACCTTGAAGTGGTGTTTTGTTTTCTTTCGCTAACGGAGCTCACGAGATTTTCTGTTAAGTTTTGTGTTGTGAAGTTTTCAAGTTTTGGGTAAAGATTTGATGGATTATGGAACAAGGAGTGGAAGAGCCTAAGCTTGGGGATTTCCAAGGCACCCCAAGGTAAAATCCAAGTACAACCAAAAGCCTAAGCTTGGGGATGCCCCGGAAGGCATCCCCTCTTTTATCTTCGTCCATCGGTAACTTTACTTGGAGCTATTTTTTTATTCACCACATGATATGTGTTTTGCTTGGAGCGTCTTGTATGATATGAGTCTTTACTTTTTAGTTCACCACAATCATCCATGATTTACACACCTTTTGAGAGACACACACATTATTCAGAATTTATTAGAATACTCTATGTGCTTCACTTATATCTTTTGAGCTAGAAAATTTTGCTCTAGTGCTTCACTTATATCTTTTAGAGCACGGCGGTGGTTTTATTTTATAGAAATTATTGATCTCTCATGCTTCACTTATATTATTTTGAGAGTCTTCTAGAATAGCGTGGTAATTTTCTTTGGTTATAAAATTAGTCCTAATATGATAGGCATCCAAGATATTTTTTTAAAGTGCATTGAATACTAAGAGAAGTTTGATACTTGATAATTGTTTTGAGATATGAAGATGGTGATATTAGAGTCATGCTAGTTGAGTGATTGTGAATTTGAGAAATAGTTGTTCCAAAGTTTTTGATTCCCGTAGCATGCACGTATGTTGAACTGTTATGTGATGAAGTCGGAGCATGATTTATTTATTGATTGTCTTTCTTATGAGTGGCGGTCGGGGACGAGCTTTGGTCTTTTGCTACCAATCTATCCCCCTAGGAGCATGCGCGTAGTACTTTGTTTCGATAACTAATAGATTTTTGCAATAAGTATGAGTTCTTTATGACTAATTTTGAGTCCATGGAATATACACACTCTCACCCTTCCACCATTGCTAGCCTCTCTAATACCGCGCACCTTTCACCTGTATCATATACCCACCATATACCTTCCTCAAAACAGCCACCATACCTGCCTATTATGGCATTTCCATAGCCATTCCGAGATATATTGCCATGCAACTTACCACCGTTCCATTTATTATGACACACTTCATCATTGTCATATTTCTTTGCATGATCATGTAGTTGACATCGTATTTATGGCAAAGCCACCTTTATAATTCTTTCATACATGTCACTCTTGATTCATTGCATATCCCGGTACACCACCGGAGGCATTCACATAGAGTCATATTTTGTTCTAAGTATCGGGTTGTAATTCTTGAGTTGTAAGTAAATAAAAGTGTGATGATCATCATTATTAGAGCATTGTCCCATGTGAGGAAAGGATGTTGGAGACTATGATTCCCCCATAAGTCGGGATGAGACTCCGGACGAAAAAAAGGAGAAAAAAGAGGCCAAAAAAAGAAAAAAAGAAAAATGAGATAAAAAGAGAGAAGGGACAATGTTACTATCCCTTTTCCACACTGTGCTTCAAAGTAGCACCATGATCTTCATGATAGAGAGTCTCCTATGTTGTCACTTTCATATACTAGTGGGAATTTTACATTATAGAACTTGGCTTGTATATTCCAATGATGGGCTTCCTCAAAATTCCCTAGGTCTTCGTGAGCAAGCGAGTTGGATGCACACCCACTTAGTTTCTTTTGTTGAGCTTTCATACACTTATAGCTCTAGTGCATCCGTTACATGGAATTCCCTACTAACTCACATTGATATCTATTGATGGGCATCTCCATAGCCCATTGATACGCCTAGTTGATGTGAGACTATCTTCTCCTTTTTGTCTTCTCCACAACCACCATTCTATTCCACTCATAGTGTTATGTCCATGGCTCACGCTCATGTATTGCGTGAAAGTTGATAAAGTTTGAGAACATCAAAAGTATGAAACAATTGCTTGGCTTGTCATCGGGGTTGTTCATGATTTAAATACTTTGTATGGTGAAGATAGAGCATAACCAGACTATATGATTTTGTAGGGATACCTTTCTTTGGCCATGTTATTTTGAGAAGACATGAATTCTTTGTTAGTATGCTTGAAGTATTATTATTTTCATGTCAATATTAAACTTTTATTTTGAATCCTTCGGATATGAACATTCATGCCACTATAAAGAGAAATACATTGAAGAATATGCTAAGTAGCATTCCACATCAAAAATTATGTTTTTATCATTTACGTACTCGAGGACGAGCAGGAATTAAGCTTGGGGATGCTTGATACGTCTCCAACGTATCTATAATTTTTTATTGCTCCATGCTATTATATATTCTGTTTTGGATGTTTAATGGGCTTATTTATACACTTTTATATTATTTTTGGGACTAACCTATTAACCCAAGGCCTAGTGCAAAATGCTGTTTTTTGGCTATTTCAGTGTTTCGCACAAAAGGAGTATCAAACGGAGTCCAAACGGAATCAAACCTTCGGGAGAATTATTTTTGGAACAAACGTGATCCAGAGGACATGGAGTGGACGTCAAGAAATCACCGAGGAGGCCACAAGGCATGGGGCACGCCTACCCCCTGGGCGCGCCCTCCACCCTCGTGGGCCTCTCGTGGCTCCACCGACCTACTTCCTCCTATATATACCTACGTACCCCGGAACCATCAAGGGGCACAACGAAAACCTAATTCCACCGCCGCAACCTTTTGTACCCGTGAGATCCCATCTTGGGGCCTTTTCTGGCGCTCCACCGGAGGGGGCATCGATCACGGAGGGCTTATACATCAACACCATAACCTCTCTGATGATGTGTGAGTAGTTTACCACAGACCTTCGGGTTCACTGTTATTAGCTAGATGGCTTCTTCTCTCTCTTTGGATCTCAATACAAAGTTCTCCTCGATCTTCTTGGAGATCTATTCAATGTAACTCCTTTTGCGGTGTGTTTGTCGAGATCTGATGAATTGTGGGTTTATGATCAAGATTATCTATGAACAATATTTGAATCTTCTCTGAATTCTTTTATGTATGACTGGTTATCTTTGCAAGTCTCTTCAAATTATTAGTTTGGTTTGTCCTACTACATTGATATTTCTTGCAATGAGAGAAGTGCTTAGCTTTGGGTTCAATCATGCGGTGCTCAATCCCGGTGTGATGGGGAAACGACACGTATTGTATTGTTGCCATCGAGGATAAAAAATGGGGTTTATATCATATTGCTTGAGTTTATCCCTCTACATCATGTCATCTTACCTAATGTGTTACTCTTTTCTTATGAACTTAATACTCTAGATGCATGCTGGATAGCGGTCGATGTGTGGATTAATAGTAGTAGATGTAGGCAGGAGTCGGTCTACTGTTTGCGAACGTGATGCCTATATACATGATCATGCCTAGATATTCTCATAATTATGCACTTTTCTATCAATTGCCCGACAGTAATTTGTTCACCCACCGTAATACTTATGCTATCTTGAGAGAAGCCACTAGTGAAACCGATGGCCCCCGGGTCTATTTTCCATCATATACGTTTCCAATCTATTTTTACTTTGCAATATTACTTTCAATCTTTATCATAAAAATACCAAAAATATTATTATCTCTATCAGATCTCACTTTTGCAATTGGTCGTGAAGGGATTGACAACCCCTTTATCGCTTTGGTTGCAAGGTTCTTATTTGTTTGTGTAGGTACGAGGGACTTGCGTGTGGCCTCCTACTGGATTGATACCTTGGTTCTCAAAAACTGAGGGAAATACTTACGCTACTTTGCTGCATCACCCTTTCCTCTTCAAGGGAAAACCAACGCATGCTCAAGAGGTAGCAATTGACATGGCTATATTATTAACCATGCTACGGAGTTAGAAGCGGATTTTTATTTATTCGTGGAGGTAGCAGCGGATGGATATTCAACGAGGAGTGAAATGACGGATGCTTCCTCGGTCAAATATAGAGAAAGGTGGGCCTCATGATTTCACGGCTTATTAGTCATTATTACTGCCTATACTCTTTGCCCATATATAATAACCGCGTGGTAGTACAGTAGTGGGCTATACTTTTAATAACCATGCTCGAAGAGAAGAGGTGCACGGACCCACGCACGTCGTGTACTAGTAGCACTCTTTGCGTATTTTGTGTCTTCCCCAACCACACACGTGACACGGTGGAGCTCATTTCTGTAAGATGATGCAGCCCACGTGATAATTTGACGCGTCTAGTAGTAGTTACTCACTTATAAATAATGGAGGGTCGGGAACCACGCATGAATGGTGCCGCGTCATTTATAAATAAAGTTTTTTTTCTTCAGTGGCACGTACGCAATATAAATAGGTTCATATGGAGAGAAAAGGAAACCGCTCCACTATATACATAGCCAGGACGAGCCTACATGGTTGCTTGCTGGGGTTGCTCTCTTCACACTCTCTCGCACAAAACGACTGTGGCCACATCTCTAACATCCCGGCGGATCACGTCCACCAGGGGAAGGGATCGATGGTTAGTGTAGATGCGGTCGCCGTCGCCGACGGCGAAAACCCACTGTCGGCATGTCTCGATCAGGGGTCCCCGCCGTTCTCTCACAAAGCCGGTGAGGTTACCTTCGTCCCTTGCTCACTGCCGCAGCATGGGAAGTTGCTGCCTCCCGCCGCCCTCCTCTAGGTTGAGCTACGTCCCGACATCCCTCAGGTACAACTTCCTTTACAGCCAGCTTGCACCACTGCTCCAGCTGCCCACATCACTCCATGTGGATATTTGTCTACTTCTTTGCCCCGCACATATCTCTACTGGCTTCTACATACTGTATTTGTGATGAGTTTATGTCTCATCAACTAGTCCCAGTAATCTTATTCTAATCACACATCTTCAATTTCTTTGCCACGGGGATGCTCATCTCGATTTTGGTGGAACTGCAAAAAATGATCCGATGGTCAAAGGGTTGCAAACTTCATTTCTTTGGAAGCTCCAACGTTGCCAGCAAATTAAAGCATGGTTAGGGTTTACGGTTCAAGGGCTAGGGACTACATGGATCGTTTTCTTCTTTAGCTGTCTCTATTCCAAAATAAGTGTCAACTTTAGTAGTAGTACAACTTTGTACTAAAGTTTGCATAAAGTTGAGACACTTAGTTTGGAACGGAGGGAGTACATATTGGATATGATCTGTCAATAATTGAGATGCAATAGCATGCATGTTAGTCTCCTTTGTATTTGATGAAATATTGCAACGGGCAACCTTGGACGCAAGATACATGAAACGGAAGCTGGAAGCTTCATAGCATTGTACAAATATATCTCGCTCAGAAAATACAGTACGTACTATACTAGTACAGTACGATGTAAAGAGTTAGGTGTCGCACGGTGTCCAGAAAATATGGTTACAGTGTGAGATGGGCCATGTCACTGAGCCCGCGTGTTTTCACTGCTTTCACACTTCTCCGATGTAAGAATGGAGAAAAATGTAATCTAGTAGTACCTCCTTTCGCCGAAAGCGTGGGACATCCAACAGTCGTACCACCTCAGTAATAACGACCAACAAGCTGTCAAATCACATAGACCCAGCAATAAGTTGGACGAACGAAGCAACCATCACTCTTGAATCCGATTCTCCCTTCAACGCAGGCACCAGTGAGAGGTCGCGTACGCTCTGCCCGGGCATGAATGCGGCACCGACTCTTGGAGCGGCGCTGACTGTTTCGGGCGGGAAGTGTGCACGGGCGATGGAAGGGCTTTGGGTTGGCCAGGCTGGTCAGGAGCGGGCATGGCAGCTGTCCGCCTGTCCCGACCGGATGCCCGAAATAGAGAGGATGCACCGACTCTCACGGCTAAATCGTACACTACACACCATCTCTCTGTAGAAGTAGGTCGATGTGTCACTCTCTCTAACACACACATGTTGTTAAACACACACACACACACATCAAGGTAAAATGAGTCTATATCTCAATTAATGAAGGCTTGCATGTTACCATCCATATGTTACTACCTACTATGAAGGTAGTAACATAGACTAGTAACATAGCATGGTACTAGTCCAAGTTATTCACCACTATGACCAGCCTAGCAATGTAACCAAGTGCTCCTTAATCAGCCTTGTTATCTCCCCCGGAAACCCAATGCATGGAGTGCAACTACGTGTTGATCAGTCAAGAAATCAAAGTCGGCTTGCATGCGAGTTAATATGTGGCCCTGCATGGTAGCTAAAATGGCATCTCTTAGTTGTTGTGATTAATTGTTGCGTTTAGAGACAGAAATCAGGGCTTTGATTGGAGGAAGGACCGGTCAAGTTTCTCCTTCTCCTCCAATCTGCATGCACCTTGGTCCCGCTCCACCTTCTAACGTGACTTATTACACCTAGACGGAGGGAGTAGTATGACATACGGTGGCACACTGACTTAGGTCGAATACAAGTGCCCAAAATTGTGTGCATGTTATAATGAGTATTCACTTAAAATAGTACATGAGCGAACAGAGGGATCAATTGGACAGTGTTCATGAGCAGTAGCGAGATGTGTGAGGTAAGATATACCCCTGGCGCTTTTAATTTTTCTTATTAATTTGTTTGTTTCACCCTCTGACTGGTGGGATCCAATGTACTATGTGGAGAGAGGTTAGGTGACTAAGGCTGCATTATTTCTGTACTACCAACAATGCTTTAAATCTCAAAAGACCTTACCACCAAAGCCACATGACACGATTATGATTTAAATCCCAATGACTCCCACGCAAAAAAACACGGCATGCTTGTCACATGAATGCAGGAATGTATAAAAGGTTATTTTCCTCTCGTTAAACATAACGTGAGGGTGGTGTAGCTGGTTAGCCTATTCGCTCATCAAACATGAGGTCTCGGGTTCGATAACCACACTTGAGCATAATTTTGTTTTTGTTCGACTTCTTTCTTCCACCCAATGATAGGTAGTCCCTGCATGACATAGAGAGAAAGTGATCTGGGGCGGTGCCAAGAGGATTCTTTGACTGGTCAAATCGGATGGATACGGAGCTATACGATCTCGGCCTCGACGCTTGTTTTTTAGGGTTTGCACTCTTCACACTCTCTCTCCACTATATATATACACGCTGGAGCCTCAGTGCTTGTAGTTGCTCTCTCACACTCTCCAGATCTAAAAAGACTTTGTTTGGCCTCTCTCTCTCTCTCCCCCCTCACTGCTGGTCAAAGAGCCATCAGGATCCGTCTGCCAGGAAGGGAAGGGTGCTTAACGCTATCTCCATCGGCGAGGGAGGGAATCCACTACCGGCGCAACTGTTCTCTTTCACCCAGCAGGGCCGCCGACCCCTTCTTCCTTGTCGTCGTACATAGTGTGGGCAGAACGGCCTCCGGTCGCCCACCGAACGACACCCCAAGAACCCTAAGGTATAATTTACTTATTCCACATGCATTGCTCTAGCTGCATGTGGGCTTTTTCCGCTTCTGCACTTGAATCTAGGTGTTGGATCAAATAGGAAAGTAGTGGGGAAAGGTATATAGCATGAATCTAGGATGTTGTTCAAAGAGGAAATAAATGCGGGGAAGTAGTGGGGAAAGTTGTATAACATGAATCTAGGACGTGGTTCAAAAAGGAAAGGAAGGGGGGAAAGTAGTGGGGAAAGTTGTATAGCATGAATCTAGGACGTGGTTCAAAGAGGAAAGGAAGGGGGGGAAAGTAGTGGGGAAAGTTGTATAGCATGAACCTAGGACGTGGTTCAAAGAGGAACGGAAGGGGGGCTATCCAGCACATACGTTGGTCGGAAAGGGAAAACAATGACAAACGCAGTACACACATCAGTAACGAACTGATCTTTTTGTTTTGGGGGACAAGGCTGTGGAGTTTGAGCAGGACTAGATTTGTTGCGCTCACATAGGGAAAGGTGCCTAAAGATAACAAAACAGGGACCAACACAAATATGCTCCTTGGTTGTTTTTTCTTTGTTGCAACAGACTGTGCATCACCCCTTCATACATCTGTAGATGCACATGGAGCTAGTGCGTCCACTGTCCCGTGCAACTCTTTAGCTGTTGTTAATCTAAGGCCCTGTTTGGTTAAAACGTCCCAGGACTTTTTTTAGTCCCAACTAAAAAGTCCCTAGTCCCTACCTGCTTCATTCCAGGGAATAAACATGGACTATAGGTTATTAAATGACATGCTAAAAGACCATGTTACCCCTAGTAATGAACTAATAGAGATAAGGTGCGATGTGGGGCTGTAGCGACCCGACCTCAGACGGTCAAGCCTCTGTGTTTCTATGCCATCCCTGGATCAGTATGCTGGCACACACAGTACATCAATGTATATATCAAAGTGCAATCACATGCATAAATAACGTAAAACTGATATATACCTCATAATACTCAGCGGAAACAATCAAGCGGGTGTGGAGTCCCATCAACGCCATCGGCAGGTTGAGTGTAGACCGTAACCCTGTCGTAACCTTACTCGTCGGAAGAAAATATCTGCAACATGATACGTTGCAGCCGTGTAGGTCAAGACATTGAATGTACCGCAAGATCACAATAAGAGAAAACAGATGATAAACTATACTATATGCATTATGGCTTTATGGCTCAGATTCTGAATTTTGTTTTGCGTAAAAGCTGGTTTTATTTTACCTACACCAAAGGAATAAATGAAGTCTGTACTATGGAGTTTTCTATCATGACATGGTTCCGCCAACCGATGTCTCATAGCCCAAAATCATCATATGTTGCCCACAATTAAGTTATCAATCCGGTGTTGAGAGTTCCGAGATAGATCCAAGTCCAGATGCTCAAATTGTCCGTAACCGGGGACACGGCTAATCGATTAGGTTATAACCCTCTGCAGAGGTTTGTACACTTTACCCGCAAGATTCGATCCCTCTCTTTACGTTCTCGCACTTGAGGTGTTTGAGAACAAGATGACCAAGCATGGTCTTCCAAAGAGTTCCTCGACCACCGTCCGGTGCCCATCCAATCCTACCGTAGTTCTACATCTGCTAGCACCGTCCCAGCCAGAGTCACCACTAAGGTCAACCAAGCGAGCCCATAATGACTTGCGGTTGCAGGTAAGCTTCCGGGCATGAAGTATTCTTCCGTCTCTTTGAGTCTGGGTGAAGCTTTCCGCAAGATGTCATGGCGCTTCTCCATGCATCCCGGCCAACCACTGGGTTCTCCAGGTGCCCGTCAACAAATCCTTCACCCAGTAGTGTGTATTGAATTCTGTCTCGAGTCTTGAAGTCTTGAGGTCTTGAAGATGCAGTCCTTGCAGATTCCATCATGGAGTTGTCGTCATTGGCGTAGAATCCTCCTTCTTCACACCACTCGTGCACTCATACCAAACCCCGTCTACTATAGCGTAGCATCAAAATAAAATATCGTCCGGGCTTGGTAACAGGTAGATGGGTTCCTACCTCATGCATACTACTCAACTACAAGAATTTCAATATCACTACTGAGGGGTGGTTGCAAAGATGTCACTAAATGCAATAAAATATAGGTATGAAAGCATGGTCAAAGTGAACTTGCCTGGTAATACTTGATGAAGATAACAACGTCGAGAAAATGACTTGGTAGAACTAATCGTCACTCCGTTGAAAATCTATATAGTCAAACATAGCATTCACATAAGCAAACATCCTAGCAAACAATTTTAGCACTTGAAATAACAATCAAAACAGCAAGGAAAATCGATAATAAAACTCAAACCAAATCAAAAGAAACTTCAAATAAAACTACAAAGAAAAACTACTAACGAAGATCTATGACTTTGCTACAAACATCTAATATAGTTTTGCCGTAAGTAAAAACTTAACAACAATTAAAATACTAAACTAATAAATTAACAGAAAATAAAATGTAAAATAACTAATTTAACAGAAAGTATTTTTTCATAAAATTTTATTTGCAAAAAGAAACAAATAAAAAGCTTTTATAAAACTCTAGTATGACCTATAGAAGGTTTCATACAAAACTAAGGAAAATAAATTTGTTTTTTAAATAAAAAAAATTCTTCGGTTGTCTAACAGAAACACAACTAATTTTGTCAAAAGTGACAAAAAGAAATAATTTAAAACTAATAAAAACAATAAATAAAAAGCTAAAACAGAACTAATATTAAAACAGTACTGTTTTGCTAAAAACCTAATTTAAATTAACCTGAAAATAAAATACTAAATACTACTGGATAAACAAAGGTCCTAGAGACCAGGAGCAAAAAGAATTAATTAAAAATCTATTTTTAAACTCCCGGAATAAGCAAAACAAGCTTTAATTCAAATCTGATCTAACTCAATTTTTGTAAATCCAAACATAGACAAATGATATATTTTTGGAAACTACAAGAAAATTGTGATCTAACATAAAAAGAATCAGCATCATTGGACTTCTAGATCAAAAGTTATAAGCTAAACAAGAACGGAACTAAATCTGTTACGGAAATAAATCTGAAAAACGAAAACGGAGTTACCTGTACGTGAGGCAGAGATGGCGGGAAGGAGGCAGCGATGTGGAGGGCTGCTCCGGCGAGGGGGGCAAGGTCGGGCGAGGTGGGGGTGGCGGAGGAGGGGTCGGCGCTTGGGAGGTTCAGGAGAGCTCCTGGTGAGCGTTCTAGGCAGGAAAAGGAGGACGGTGGCGAGAAGGCTACAGGCGAGGAGGCGTGGTGATGGGAAAAATGGAGCGAGGAGAGGGAGGGGTTTTATAGGCGGTCTCGGGAGGCGCTGGGATGGAAAGACGAGGGAGATCGGGAAGGTGGAGATTCCTGTCTCCATGGATATGGAAAGCTTCAGAACGTGAGAGGAAACAGAGGAAGGAGATGATCTCTTGTTGGGCTAGAATAGGAAAGTGCTTAATGGGCCAGCAGGTTTTCCTAATAAAACGATTCCATTCCTATTTTTAAAATTAGGAAACTAAAACAATAAAAAGGAAATCAAATCAATTCGAATAAAGAGTTTTTATATACTAAAATTATCAGAAAAATAAAATGTAGATGATGAGCATTATTCCACGGCCAAAATAAAAACTTAAAAAATGTTTTTCAGAAAATCCCTAAAGGCTTTATTTCTTTTGCAAATAATTTTTAAATAAAAACTTTGGTTTTTCTTGGCTCAAATATTTTCAAAAATGCCCCTGATTTTGGAGGGTCATTTTCCTCCGCTCTTTCTTGCTTGCAAGAATTTATTTTTCGGGTATTTCTCGAGGAAGAAAAATAGAGAAGCAAGTGCAAATATTTGAAAGAATTAAATTGCAAAACTCCGTTCAAATTCTTTATAGTTGAAGAAGTCATGTCATCTTCTCTCATTGATTTTAATAGGATGAATTTGAATTTACCGGAGAAGGGGAAAGTCATTTTATTCCCTCTCATTCAAAAGTTTTTGAAAAGGTTCAAATTTCACTCAAGTTTAATTCACTCAAGCAAACAAACAAACAATTCAATTAATTATATTAACATTCCAAAATTTGGGATGTTACAGGGGCAGGGCAACTATTGGAAAAAGTCCCAAAAAGACTCTCTCTCGTGGTCTTCTTTCTTTAGTCCCAAATGCCTTCTTTTAGATGGGACTGAAAGGGACTTTTTTTAGTCCCTACACCAAAAAGTCCCTGTAAACAAACACCCTCTAATAATGCCGCTGGAAAATTGATGCAATGCCACAGTTAAAAGCAAATTACATGTTTAACAAATTTTATTGTTAATATAATCTCTCTGTTAATATGAATCAATGCCACCATTTGCGAACTGCTATTGTCTTGCTTTCTTTCCCATTTAGATAAGTTAGATGCTTTTTTTGTTGGCTTCTGTGTCATCCACCGTTATTGACCACTTGTTGTTTCCTTTGCACCTCTGTGTAAACAGGGTTATCTACTTCACCTCGTTGCTATTGTGACCTTTTGTTGCACTGCACAAAACACTTTTGTTTTAAGAGTGTTTTGTGCAGTTCAACCAAAATGTCACACCGACAACGTTGCTTGATTGCTTGATCTTAGTGGAACTGCACAAGAGGAGATCTTACTTCCTATCCGTGTTGGCAAATTTGGTTCAGATCTTGTGAGTTGTTTGAATTCCGCGTCATGAGAGAGGCCAGTACTAGCCTTCTTTCACATGATTGTGCAGTGTGCTTTCATATGTTGCGCTACTTGTATGGTAATGTTGCTTGATTTTAGTGAACTGCACAAATGGAGACAAGACTTCCAATCTGTATGTGCACCGTAATATCCCATTGAGGTAAGATAAGGATATTTCACAACTTTTGTTCTGTATTTTGCCACTTCCATCAGAAAATTAATGTCGTTATTTAGTGCTATACTTGTGCTCCCTAATTGACATGCCAAATCTTACATTGAAGGCAAAGCTTGTCTGTTTTTGAACCATGTGATGAAGGGGAAGAACAAGCGGAAGAAAAACAAAAATCAACTCCTGGTGCTGTAATGAAGCACTGGAACTATGATGACACAAGTAATGATATAGTTTGCATCTTAATTTATTGGTATGGCTGGAACGAGCAATTGTTTTGCTAGTGATTTGATGCCACTCTTAATGTAATATGTAAATATCTCTACTTGTGCAAACAGGGATCTTCTTTGAAGATACCATATATTTTAGTGGAACTACACAAGAAGATGTTGGAAACATTAAACTAATCGAGGATTATATAGTAAGCATGATAATCATAGCAGATAACAACAGATGGTTCCGGAGAAGTGCTTGATCTGTATGCTCTACACAATAAGCCTCCTGACAAAGGTTGGTACTCGTCCACAGATTTCATCCATATGAGTGAGCTTTGTCATCTCTATTGGTGTTGTGCTACTGTTTAGATACTGTCATGAGAAAGTGGTCCTTGAGAAGTGCTTCATCTGTGCTATTTTAAATATTTCCTTTCCCTTTTTTCAAGCAGACAGGGATGCTAGCATTTAGTTGTCCTCTTGTCTTTGCACAACAGGATCATCCTCCTCTGAACAAGAATACGGAGTACGTGAAGTTACTAGTTCCGATTATGCCGGGATGAAGAAGCCATGTCTATCTTCTCATCAGAAGGAGCGGTTGAAGTATGGTTACATTACTCCCCACAAGACCAAACTAACTTCAGCTCAGAAGGACTGGCAGATCTCCTTCTTTTTTGCTGTGATGCGCAAGTACAATGTTGTTCTAGGATTCTTTCCGGCGAGTTCCATTTTTTTAAAGTGTGCTCTACATGGACCATGTAGGTGCCTGTTTAAACTATCAATTCATAGTATGGTTTGCTTTATACTAATCACTTTTTTTGTATTTGTGCAAACAGGGCTTAGCTTGATTTCAATGGGAACTACACAAAATTTTCATGAATACATCGAATCATTCATTTCCACCACAAGAAAGGAGGTGTCGATATGTCCAAGGCGTTGAAACATGTAAAGGCGAAATCATACAAGCTACATGCGAATTTGGTTGATTTTGGTGGAACTGCACAAAAAGAACAACTAGTTTATTTAGCAATGTCCGAACTGATGGCAAACCCTGCCCATTCCAAAATCGTAGGCATTTGATATTTTGGAATGGGAAAACCTTGTCAAATTTTGCTCATTGATGTACGCAAAACAACATGCATTTGACATTTTGGAATGGGACAATCTTGTCAAATTTTGCTCATTGATGTTAGCAAGAAGACATGCGTTTGATATTGTTGAATGGGACGCCATTTGCTATCAGCAGCATCGATCGATTTTTCTTTATTCTTTAGTTGTGAAGTAAATATTGGCTCTGACATGTGAATTGCTGAGATGCATAATCATCGATTATTTT
This sequence comes from Aegilops bicornis, assembly GCA_021605145.1. Classification (NCBI taxonomy): domain Eukaryota; kingdom Viridiplantae; phylum Streptophyta; class Magnoliopsida; order Poales; family Poaceae; genus Aegilops; species Aegilops bicornis. The sequence continues at coordinate 169,832,694 of CM038671.1, forward strand.
GAATGTTCTCTATGAATTGCCAGGCCTGTGTGTTTGATTGCAATGTACAGGAACGCTAAAAAGCAGCTCAAACTCTTTGTACTCCCTCTATTCCTTTTTACTTCGCATATTAGATTTCTTTCAAGTCAGTTGATTTTACATTGTGAATGTTCATACTTTTTTCTAAAAGATTGGTCAAAGTAGAGATACTTTGACTGCAGACGAAACTTGTATGCAGACTAAAAAGGACCGGATGGAGTACATGTGAAACTGCTGCAAACGAGGTGATCATCCTGGGAATAATCCTAGTACATATTGTTTTGCATGTTTCATCCAATGCCAGTGATACAAGAATTCAAACTAATCAAACTAAATTCATTCATACATGGTTGGATTTCATATAAACCCGAATTTCATTACATTTCATACATTCTTCAACTAAAAAGGGGTGCGCTAGAGGTATAATTAATTAACCAAATCTACCCACATGTGTTCGACCGAGCCGAACATAAGCTTATTCTCCAGCGGACTGAGCTTCTGTGACTTAACTGCAGGTGCAGTTGCGTAACTGACATGTGGCCCAAATGCATGTTGGGCCCACGTGTCAGTGACCCAACTGCACCAGCAGTTAAGTAACTGAAACAACGTCCTTCTTCAACATAGCTCTTTGACTCCACGTCGCAGCGAAGAAGCTAATCGGCCGTCAATGGTCAACCCACCTAGATTGGCTTCAACCGGAGGGTAGCAGCGGTGGCCTTACTTGGACCCGAGTGGCGGTGACCTACCATGTTCTACTCTTCCTCATTTTCTGAGTGGCGCGGCCTCGTTGGTAGCGGGGCGGGGCCTCAATGGAGCCGGTGATGTCCTCTATCTCGTTGCCGGCGGGGTGGCGCCTCGGTGGAGCGGGGGAAATCCTCACCCTCATTGCCGGCAGGGTGGGGCCTCGGATGAGCCGGCGATGTCCTCTGCCTTGTTGTTGGCAGGGCGGGGCCTCGGCGGAGTAGGGCCTCGCCGAAGCCGGCGAGTTCCTCCGCCTCAGTGTCGGCGGTGTTCTCTACCTCGTTGGCACCGTGGGGTCTCGGCGGAGTAGGGCCTCGTCGATGCCTGCGGAGCGGGGACTCGTCGGAGCCGACATTTTCCTCTGCCTCATCCTCGGTCTCACCAAACAGTGCCTCGCCCGCTTCATCGCCCTCTTTGTAGGCGGCCTCAGCCTTCGCCACCCGCATGCGGTACCGCCAGCGCTCGAGGAGGCCCTTGCGAGCTGAAGGGTACGAGTCGAGCAGTGCCTCCTGCTCCGCCTGCTCCGCAGCAATCTGCTCCTCCGCCTGCAGGTGCTCCTGGAGGAGATGGTGGTTGTAGGCAGTGTCGGCCTGTGCCTCCCGGAACTGCTCCTGACGCTTCTGCCTCACCGTGTCCATGTATTGGGCACGGGCCTCGCCGATGGTCATGGTGCAATGTACAAGCGAGGGAGGCGCGGAGGAGGGGGTTGGCACCGGATCGTCGACTACCATGTTATCCATTGGGAGGTCGTCGTCCTCCGGCTGCCTGCTAGTCAACCAGTCGGCCGCAATGGCTGCCATCTCCTTGTGGTCCGTCGTCCGCCCGTCCCGAAGAGCGCTAGAGCACGAGGAAGCCATGGTGGGCAGTAGTGGTGTGGACAGGAGAAAGGGAACAGAAGTGGATGACTGCAGCTATGGCTGGTGCAACAGTTTATATAGCAATGGTGGGTGGCGGAGGTACGGACGTGTGGCGCCGGAGTAGCCGCCTCGGCAACCGCGTATCATTAATGTGGGCAGCAGAAGGACGGGTGGACGACACTTGTGTCATTTGAAGGCGGAGCAATCGCCTGCACCGGGAAGCGGGGCGGGCAGTGATGAAGTCATGTACCGAGGGTAGGGTCATGGACCTGTCTAAGACACCCTCCCAAAGGACATCTCTAGAAGAAACTACCTTTCAGTCGATCTGGAAGGGTTCCACTCGACCAACTGGAAGACACTCGACCATGAAGCCAACCACTCGAACGCCAGGAGATCTAAAGCCAGTCTGCACATGAACGGTCGATCATTAAGTAGCTTTTATGGTCATCATAGCACTTTATGTGGGCGTTACCTGTAACCCCCTATCTTAATGTACCTTTAAACCTGCATAACTGAGGGCTGGAGGGGTCTGGCGAACTCTATATAAGCCACCCCCCTCCTCAGTGTCAAGGGTTCGCACCCTTATAACTCATACGCATATAATCCAGTCGACCGCCTCCGGGCTCCGTGACGTAGGGCTGTTACTTCCTCCGAGAAGGGCCTGAACTCGTAAACATCTTACGTATACAACTACTCCATAGCTAGGATCTTGCCTCTCCATACCTACCCCCCATTCTACTGTCAGGCTTAGAACCACGACAGTTGGCGCCCACCGTGGAGAAGGTGTCTTAGCGACTTGTTGGAGAAGTTGCGTTTTTTCGATCCCATTCATCATGGTTTCAGGCGGAGTTTTGGTTGAGGGCCGCGAGATCCGTCTCGGCGCGCTCACGTTCATCGCTGACGACTCCGCTTGGTTGCAGGAGTCTCCAGTCGACGTTGACGCACTCCCCGTCCGTGGGGCGACGCACTTTCGCGCGTGCGTCCGCGGCATCCTCCTGCAGCAGCCGTCGACCCAGTATCGGTCAGCTATTGTGACGTCCTCCCTCCCGGTCTCGCGCCGGCGCAAGCGCTCCGGTCGATCGAGGCTTCAGCGATGGGTGAGGCACGCGGTGGCTCGCCAGTCGGCCACTCCCCAAGTCACGACAATCGAGCCCGACGAATATCTCTACGGCCTGTTCGATCTGTCGACTGGCTCCGTAGAGACTGCATCCGAGAGCGACAGCAGCGATCCAGCGGTGGAGGTTCTGATGGTCGATGGACCACGCAGTCCTCCTGGTTTCCCCCGCACCGACGGAGGCGTTGGCGGAGGTGAGCCGGCGCAAGCTCATGAAGAGTACCAACCCGAGCCCCTCACTTCGTTGCAGAGGGAGGAGCTCCGCCGCCGGAACATGGATGCGCTTCACACTCCTATTGTTGGAGAAACCCCCGAGGCCCACGCCTTAGAAGATGCGCGTTTGGCCAACTTGGCTGAGCACACTCGACTGGAAAATCTCCAGCGAGTGCTCGACGAACGAGCGCAACAACGGGTCCCGTCGTCCAGTCGACGTCAACTCTTTCCACAACTGACTCAGTGTCGGGGAGGCTGATCGGACCCACGAACACCTATGGGGCCGGCGGACCGGGCCCCTTGTGGTTCGGGGGGGGGGGGGGCGGAGATCGCACGAATAGCGGATCGAGGCGAAGCACACGAGCAGTTTACCCAGCTTCGGAGCTCTCCGGAGAGATAAAACTCCTACTGCTGCTTGTCTGGTTTGTATTGTGTTCTCTGGGTACGTTGGAATCGAACTGAGCCGAACCCCCTCTACGTTGCGCATGGGCCTCCTTTTATATGCTCAAGGGGTCTCCGACAGGTGGCAACGTAGATGAGGGTACAAATGCAAAAACAGTAGTTGGTACACCTACTTATGCGATTATGCGATTGCAAAATACCTAACTCTGACGGCAAGGGACAAAAGCATTAATTGCCCATCTGTGTCGCCTAAACAGTGCAACAGAGACCGTCAGGTGCGCCTCCGCTCGCCACGATGGCAAGCTTGTCAGCGCCGCTTATCGCTGCTCCCCGCTGGCTGCACAGCCTCTTGACACGCGCGCATGGAATGGTCCAATGGCGACACGTTGATGGATGAGCTGGAGCGGAGATGAAGAGAGGTTGCCTGCCGCGGCAAGCGCCTTGCCGCGGCTGAATCCTTGTCGTGTCCGGAGGCTTATCGCGCTCCGAGCCTTCCCATCAAGCTCCTCTTGCCAGGGCCTTGTCTTCTGCGTGCCTTGAGTGGCCTTCCCGGCAAGCTCCTCTTGCCGGGGCCTTGTCTTCTTGGTCAAATACTTTGTTCTTGAATGGCTCCAAAGGAACCACGGAGGATCTTGGCGGTGACCAGGCAAGCCCTGCCGCGGGGTGCTGCAACTGCCCGTGCTGCAGTCACGGGATACTAGGGTACCTCTACTCTAGTACACCGGCAGGAGCCCCGGGCTGGGCGCCTGCAGTGCCGCTGTCGGGCGGGCCCAAAAGCAGTCTGCAGTCACACGCGGCCTCGATCACGCCGTAACTCGCCCCGGACCCACCACGTCCCCCACTAACGGCACGCACCGAACGTGGCGTCGTGCGAGAGATCGTGGGCATGGTCGTGGGGGTTTCTTTATTAGGAAAAGTGGAACGTCCGCCCCCTCCCCCTCCTTATAAACAGGGGAAACAGGGGCAGGCCATCCACCTCGCCATTGCTGTCTTGTCAAGAAAACCACCGCCGCTCCCCCCTTCTTCTCCAGTGCGAAGAGAGCAGCGCCCGCCGCTTTCATACAAGCACACACACCGACGTCGACCTCCTCCACCGCCTCCGCCATGGCTCCGAAGGCCGACAAGGGAAAAGGCGTGAAGTCTGCCGAGGCGCAGCGGCTCGCGGCGCTGCGCAAGGAGCGGGCCATCTTCTCCCCTCAGCTCGACGCAAAGGAGCTGAGGGAGCTCTTCTACCTCTTCTGGTCGACGAAGACGCGTGCGCATCCGCGCACGAAGGTACTCCCCGCCACCGCGTCGGATTTAGCCCCAACTGGGTATCCTTTCTTTGCCCTTTTCTTCTATTGCGGGCTCTGCCCGCCCTTTTCCGAATTCTTCTGCGATATTATGAACACATACGGGTTCCGCCTCCTTGATTTCACCCCAACGCCATTCTCGACCATGGCAGTTTTCGCACACCTTGCGAAAACTTTGTCGGGATCTATCCTAACGTAGCCCTCTTCCGCCACTTCTTCATGCCCAGCGTTGAGAGAGGGAGCCGCTTGCGGAGGGATAGCTTGGGTCTCTGTGGTCGGCAAGAAAGAAGCGTGTCTGGAAGGAGAGTTCCGCGACAAGTGGGAGGAGTGGAGAGCCAACTGGTGTTGGATCGTAGAGGAGAACCCGCAGCCCTTCATCACTGCCGTGCGCCAAACCCCAATAGTGCGCGGCAACGATTGGAGTAGCTTGGCGCTGGAGGATGCTAGGTTGAAGATAGCTGTGACCCGGATTTTGCGCCTCAGGCTTGCCGGACTCACCGTAGGCGCAGTTGGCGCAGATTTCCTTCGCTGTCGCATCGCTCCCTTGCAGGAGAGGAGGAGACCTGCTTGGGAGTTCCAAAATGCGGCGGACATCATGAGGTTGCGCCCGGGCCTGAACTGGAATTTCACCGTCTTGGAGTTGGATGCGCTGCTGCTAGAGCTGTTCAAGAACGACCCCGACCACCCCGAGTGGTTTAGGTTGCCGAGGGGGGTCGTCCCATTGTGCAACAACTCTGCACTCGACCGCATCCGGGCCATGATGCTGTTGTGCGATTCTCATGGGATCGTTCCAACCTGGCAAGAGCCTTCCGACGAGATCGTGCAGCAGTTCTTCGACAACTTGGAAGAAGTGCCGATCCGCTCGGCGGCGAGAAAAAGGCTCACCCGCGACACCACCGACGAGGAGATGGTGCGCATTGCCACCGAGCTAGAGGAGGCGGCAGCATTCTTCTTTGGCGTCTTCGGGTACACCGTGGAGGAGGCGGACGCCGAGGCGGCAAGCCTTGCCGAGCGAAGGGAGTTCGCCGGCGAGGAAGAGCTTGCCGCACCCGAGCCTGAGTCGAGCGGACCAGCCGAGGGCGCTTCTTCTCCACCACCCAGCGACTTGCCGCCAGCGGAGCCCCCGGCTCCGCCGAAGAGGCGTCTCCGCAAGGCCGGAGACGAGACGGGGCGGCAGACTGGCCCACAGCAGCAGCGCCGCGCGACGCGCTCTACCGCGGCAAGCGATGTTGCCACGGGAGCACCTCACACTGCTGCGGCAACTGGGGCGGGATCCTCTCAGGCCTCCGCCGACGCCCCCGCCAAGTGGCCAAGAGAGCCCACCCCTCCGCCTCGTCGCACCGGAGGCGAGCCGGAGTTTGACTTCTCCGCACTCAGCTCCGAGGAGGAGGCAGAAGAGTAAGCTTCACTATTGTGCTTGTACTTCTTCAATTTTGTTGCTTTATCTTGAATCTGACTTGCTTCGTTCCGAACTTTTTCCTTTTCAGGACGCTAGCCCAGAGAGCGTCGAAGAGGGCCAAGACCCCGGTGGTCGTCGTCCACCCGTGGCAACAGGAGGCGCGTCTGAGGCCCCCTTGCCGGACCTGGCAACCCTTCCTCAGAGCAGCCCCCAGCACAGCCCCCAGAGTAAGTATGCGGTTTTCTCCTTACTGTTAGGTGTGCGTGGGTGCTCCTTCTTCGTTGATATCTGACCGTTGGTTTGTGTAGGAGTAGAGCAGCCTCATCAGGAGGGCCCGGAAGCCGCCCCCGAAATTCTGTCTGCTTCGACTACGCCGCCAAGGGAGGATTCTCCGGCAAGGGAGCGTCCTCCGGCAAGGGAGGCTACTCCGACAAGGAAAGCTACCCCGGCAAGGGACAGCACCAGTGATCCTCCAGTGGTCGAGACCATGGCTGCAGATCCTGTTGCAGGTAATCCCCTTACACGAAAATTCCCCTTGGGCTTGCTTTCTTCTGTTCTTCTTTGAATATTTGCTTAACTTTCTTTCTTTGTCCGCCACAGAGCCGATGGAGGTCGAGGTCGTCGGCGAGGAGGAAGCGCAGCAACACCGAAGCCGCCACATGGAGGAAGAGGCCGTCACGACGAGCCTGTCGGGCGAGGAGGCCACCGAGGCTGCCGACGCAGGCCGGGCGAGGGTCGGCGATCGCACTGACGGCCCTGAGGCCGCAGGAGCGCCAGGCGCTACACCGACCGCCGACTCCCCTGCCGCTGCTACAGTGTCAGGCTCCGAGGAGCCCCAGCCCGGCGCCTACTTGAAGGTCGGCGACGACGTCTTCATCAAACTCCCCTGGGAGTCGAGCTCCAGGGCGCCGGTCGAAGGAGAGACCTTCGATGGCGAGCTACTCGCCTCCGCCGACGCCTGGTGGATGCGCCAAGCAGCAGCAAGCGAAGTCTGAGGAGGAGCAACCGAAGAAGCCGCTGTCGCTCTACCGCCCGGCAAGCCAAGTTGGAGTCCCGGAAGCACTTGTCGCGAGGGCGAGAGCACATGGAGAAGCTGCGCAGAAGAGCTCCGGGCGCCAACCAAGAAACTCTCCTAACGTAGCGAAGCGCTTGAGCAACTTGCGAAGCGCCTGGCCTTCATCCTTGAGAAGGCCGCGCGAGGAGGAGCAGCGGCTGGCCGCCGAGAAGCTCTCCGCGCAGAAGAGCGAGCGGTGGCGTGAAGGTCAACCTGGACAGCCACGAGGAAGATCTTGTCGCCGCGAGAGTCACTTGGCGGGGCGCTTAAGGAAGCGAAGGATGCTGCCGCAGCCGCCGAGGCCGCCAAGGAAGAGTTGAAGGCGAAGGTGGCGCAGCTGGAGGCCAGTCTCCAGAAGAGCGGCGAAGAGCTTGCCGCGCTCAAGCACGAGCGCGAGAAGGACGCTTACACCCTTGGCGAGCTGCAGGGCCGTCTCGCTGATAGGGGCAAGGAGCTCGACGCCGCCAAGGATTCCAAAGGCGGATCTTGAGCTGAAGTGACCACTCGACGCAGACATTGACGGCGCCAGAGAGCGGGAGGTGGGCCTGTTGGAGACGATCAAGGCCAAGGAGGAGCTGCTTGGCGAATGCTGTTGATACCAGGCGCCTTGAGGGAGAGTGTGGAGCATTGGTGAAGGTCTTGTGGATCTTCAGCCGCCGACGTCCACAACGAGCTGATGGAGCTGGGATGGTGGATCTTGCATACTCCTCCGTGAGCATCTCCAACCCAGCGCCAAGATTAGCTTATTCTTCAAGGGCGTGTTGGCCGGGCCTCCGGCGACTCGGGAAGAGGTCCCAAAGCAGCTGGCCGAGGAGTCGCGCCGGATCTGCAGCAGAGCCCTCGAGAAGGTGTTGATAAAGGTGGCCTTCCGCAATCCAGGCCTCTACCTCAACGGCGTCCTCAGATCCTTGCCGCCAGATGCCGACGTGGAGGCGCTCAAAGCCCTTGTCGCACCCAGTGTGGACAAGGTGAACAAGATCAAGCGGATTGACGGCGACCGCGTAGACTAGGCCGCCAACTTTATCTTTCCCCTCTCGCTGCTGATCATGTTTAGAACACTTTGTTAGATCAGCGACAAGTTATTTTGTAATATACTCTATCTTAGGCGATCATTGCAATGTTATTTCCTTTACTTGATTCCTTCCTTTGTACGTTTTTACCCTATGCTTTTAGGGAACTTGTCGGTGCAGGCACCTTTGCCGTGAGCGCTGAGTGCGGAACGTCAGCAGCCTGCTGGCGATGCCGCCTCCGACAAGTAACCTTGTCGCGACTAGCTGCAGCTCACTTAAGTTGTTGAGCGGACTCGAAACAAAGTAAGGGCGCGACTAGTCGGCGAGTTGGTTCCTCTGCGCACAGGTTTTCCTTACAAAGTACTATCGTTCGAGGAATATAACTTAATAATTTAAAACAGATTGCTCAAACTTTGGCAACTTAGCTTTTCTGTCGTTTGCTTCCCGATAAGGCGAAACTTCCTCGAGCGACGCTTGGTCCATGGTATTATCTTCTCCTTCCCCCCTGGTTAACTTGTGTGCGAGGGAACCTTCCTTTCTTTGAGAAAGAGAAAGAAGAGAAAATAAAGTCATGGAGCCTAGTGGCTCGATATTGCTTACCGGGTGTGGGTGCTGCACAAAGTGTTAGCCAAAACATGCAATAATATGATGAAAGCATGAATTTGACAAGTTGTGTGCAACACATGAGCTTTACTGATGCACGGGGTCTGCGCCCGGCTTTGTACAAAGGATTACATGCAACAGCGGCAAGACTTGTACAAAAGGTGGTTGCGGAACAGGTTCCGCAACCGCGCTATGGGTAAAACTTACGAAGATGCTCAATGTTCCAGGAGTTGCTCACCGGAATGCCATCTTCGGTCTCAAGGCGGACAGCGCCAGGCCTAGTGACTCGTTTCACCCGATAAGGGCCTTCCCACTTCGGCGTCAACTTGTTTGAATTTTTGGCGGACTGAACGCGCCGAAGAACAAGGTCGCCTTCCTCGAGGCTTCTGGCACTAACTTTGCGGCTATGGTAGCGACGCAAAGCTTGCTGGTAACGAGCGGGTCATATAGCGGCCTGAAGACGATCTTCCTCAAGGAGCAGCGCGTCATCTTGTCGCAGCTCTTCTTGCTCAAGCTCATCATAAGCGAGCACTGGAGGCGATCCGTATACGAGTTCCGTGGGGAGAACTGCCTCTGCTCCATAGACTAGAGCAAAGGGTGTCTGGCCAGTGGCTCGATTTGGCGTCGTCCTGATCGACCAAAGAACCACCGGCAGCTCCTCAATCCAGTTTCTTCCGCACTTGCGCAGCCTGTCGAAAGTTCTGGTCTTGAGACAGCGAAGCACTTCAGAATTTGCCCTCTCTCGCTTGACCGTTGCTTCTCGGGTGAGCAACGGAAGCAAAGCAGACCTTGGCGCCAAGATCTTGGACGTACTGCATGAAGGTGCGACTTGTGAACTGTGTGCCGTTGTCGGTGATGATCCTATTAGGGATTCCAAAACGGCAAACAATCGTCCTGAAGAACTTGACTGCTAACTGTGTTGTCACCTTCCTCACTGCTTCCACTTCCGGCCACTTTGTGAACTTGTCGATAGCGACGTACAAGTACTCAAAGCCCCCGACAGCTCGGGGGAAGGGGCCGAGGATGTCGAGCCCCCATATCGAAAATGGCCAGGATAAAGGGATCGTCTGGAGAGCTTGAGCAGGCTGGTGTATCTGCTTGGAGTGGAACTGGCACGCTTCACACTTGGTTACTTGTGTAGTCGCATCTCGGAGGGCTGTCGGCGGAAGAAACCTTGCCGGAAAGCTTTGCTTGCAAGTGCTCTTCTTGCGCCAATGTGGTGACCACATATGCCTCCGTGTGTCTCTGCCAACATCTTTGTCCATCTTCCGGCAAATACACTTCAATTTCACACCGTTGAGTCTTCTTCTGCAGGTATGCGTCGACAAACTGGTACATACTTGACTGCCGGGCTACTCTCTCAGCTTCTTCTTGCTCTTGGGAAGTTCTCCTGTCTCAAGGAAATGGACAATCTGCTGCGCCCATGCGGAGCTTGCGGCTCGACAACAAGGACTAAAGGCACATTCTGCTGCTGGGAACATCGGCTTCCACGGCAAGAACCTGCGGTATCGCCGAGCTTGATGTTCCCCGCAAGCTTGCCGGAGTGAAACTTGTCGGAGCGTACGCTTCAACGAAACAAACCACAGGGCTTGTCGGAGCAGACTGCCCTCAGCCACTGATGGCGTCGATCTTGGGGACCTTCGTGGCGGCTTCGGGAGCTCTGCGAAAAGTAGTCACCAGAGATCAACTTCCTCTTCTTGTTCTGTCCAGCTTGATGGTGTTCTTGTTGGTTGAGTCAGCTTGAGCACAAAATCCCTGGTTCCATTGTGCAACTTAAGTGCAGCGCACTTTGACATGCCATCGGCAATATCATTACGAGCTCTTGGAACATGTTCCATTTGCGGCCGTAAAATTGCTCTTCTAGCTTCCTCACTTCATCAACGAAGCTTCCATCAACGGACTCGATAATCTTTGTTCACATGGCGGACGACAAGCTGCGAGTCACCTCGACAATAAGCTTCTTGATCCCAAGGTCCATCATGCGATCCACGAGACCGGCAAGCAAACCTTCATACTCTGCGGTATTGTTTGTCGCTTGCTCCTTGGGAAAGTGCATCCGGACTACGTGCTTGAGGTGCTCTCCGATTGGAGTGCGACAAGCGACGCCGCAAGACCGGCGCCTTGCAGCGAGAAGGCACCATCAAAGTACATCAGCCACTCTTTGCTTGCTTCCTTGGCGGGAATGCTCGTCTGGAATTTCTTCATCCGTGTTGGCGTCCATTCTGCTATGAACTCTGCCAATGCTCTGCTTTGGATAGTTGAGGTGCTCTCAAACTTGAGGCCAAAGCTTGACAGTTCCAGTGCCCACTCGACAATCCTACCTATTGCCTCTGGATTCTGCAATATCCTCTTCAGCGGAAAGTGAGTGACAACTGTTATCTCATGTGCTTGGAAGTAATGGCGCAGCTTTCTCGAGGCCATGAGGAGGCCGAAAAGCAATTTCTGCACACCAGAGTACCTTGACCTAGCCCCCTGCAGGAGGGAACTGACAAAGTAAACTGGGCGCTGCACCATCCTTTTCTGCATCTGCTCTTGCGTCTGCGCAGATCCGTCCTTGTCGGGACCAGAGCTTGCCGGCGAAGCCCCCTGCTTGTCGCTGGATGTGTCTGCCGTGGTTGCTAGCTCGTCATCCGCCTCCCTCTCCGCTACTAACGCAACACTAACCACTTGATTGGTTGCCGCTATATATAGCAGCAACTTATCTTGTGGCTTAGGTGCGACAAGTGTTGGAGTGGAGGACAGGTACCTCTTTAAGTCCTGCAGCGCAGCCTCCGCTTCGGGAGTCCATTTCATTGGACCTGCCTTTTTCAAAATTTCGAAAAATGGCAGGGCGCGTTTAGCAGATCTAGAGATAAACCTGCTGAGAGCAGCTACGGAACCGGAAAGCCTTCGTACATCCTTGACGCGCTTTGGTGCTTCAATCTGCTCAATGGACTTGATCTTGTCGGGATTGGCTTCAATCCCCCGCTGAGACACGAAGAACCCGAGAAGCTTGCCGGAAGGGACTCCAAACACGCACTTCTCGGGGTTGAGCTTGAGGTTGATCTTGCACAGATTTGCAAAGGTCTCGTCCAAATCTTGAACCAGAGTTGCTTTGTCCTTGCTCTTGACCACTATGTCATCCATGTAGGCTTCTACATTTTTGTGCATTTGCGGCTCAAAAGCATCATGGACTACTCTTGCAAACGTTGAACCAGCATTCTTCAAACCGAAAGGCATCCGTATGAAACAGTATGTGCCACATGGAGTAATGAATGCGGTCTTTTCTTCATCCTCTTCAGCCATGAAGATCTGATGGTATCCTGAGTATGCATCAAGAAACGAAAGCAAATCACATCCAGCCGTGGAGTCAACAATCTGGTCGATGCGCGGCAAGGGAAATGGATCTTTGGGACAAGCTTTATTAACATCCATGAAGTCAATACAAAGTCTCCATTTTCCATTTGCCTTGCGCACGACTACAGGATTGGCCAACCACGTAGGATGGAGCACTCCTCTGACAAGGCCTGCTGCTTCCAATTTCTTGATCTCTTCTGCGATGAACTCTTGACGCTCCACTGCTTGTTTTCTGACTTTCTGCTTGACGGGCCGCGCATGAGGACAAACGGCCAGACGGTGCTCAATTACTTTCCTAGGAACACCGGGGATGTCAGACGGTTGCCATGCAAACACGTCGACATTCGCCCGCAGGAAAGCAACGAGCGCGCCTTCCTATTTGGGGTCGAGAGAGGCACTGATGGTGAAGGTACCACCGGTGCCGTCCTACTTGGCGGACACCTTCTTGGTCTTTGGCGGAGTTGCCATCTTCTTCTTGCACTTGCCGGTGGAGCTCGATGGTGCGTCCTCGACGGTAGCGCAGCACTCCGAAGAGGTGCGCTTGCCGAGTGGGCATCGAGCTCTTCTTGCGGACTTGGACTTGGTCTTCTTCCCCGGGAGCTTCAGTGCAAGTGTTTGGCAATCTGCTGCGGCTGCTGCATCCCGGTAGATCTTGTCGGCAGATAAGAGCATCCTTCTTGTCTCCATGGACAGAGATGACGCTTATCGGGCCTGGCATCTTGAGTAAGTTGTAGGCGTAGTGAAAGGCTGCCATGAACTTGGCGAGTCTTTGGGCGGCCAAGTATCCCATTGTAAGGCAATGGGAAATCAGCAACGTCGAATGTGACCCTCTCAGTCCTAAAGTTCAGCTCGCTGCCAAATGTTACCGCAACGTAATCTTCCCTTCGCTTGCTCCTTCCCGGATTGATTCCTTGGAAAGTGCCGCCTCTTCGAGCTCATTGCCGTGGATCCAAGCTTCGAGCACCGCGAGGAGATCAAGTTTGCCGCCCCGCCGTCAACTAGCATCTTGGTGACCTTGAGGTTGCGGATGGTTGGTGAGACCAACATCGGCAAGCACCCGACCGCAGCTTATGCGATCGTATGGTCCTCAATATCAAAGATGATAGGCGTGCTGGACCACTTCAGAGGCTTGCGTGACTCTACGGATGGTTCCGCTGCATTAACTTCCCGCTTCCACTGTTTGAGTTGGCGGTGGGAAGTATGCAGGGAAGCACCTCCGTCAACGCGAGGACCTCAGTAGCTTTCTGAAACTCCTGCTCATCGGCCTCGTCGTCTTCCATATCTTCGTCGTCGTCGTCATCTTCATCCTTGTCGCGCCGCTGGGAGGTCTGTCTCCTTGCCGCTGCTTGGCTTTGCCGCTGCGTCCTCCCGTCCGGGACGTTTCTTGCTTGCTCCCCAAAGCACCTTCCCTGGGTTTTCTCCTTGTCGCGCCGCTTTCGTACTCAGCCTTCTCGCTGTTCGACAAGCTGCTCGACTTTTACAGCTCTGGAGGTCGTGGCCCTTGGTGCGGTGGATCTTGCAAGATCGCTTGCGGAGCCGTCACGCTTGTCGGCGGCCGCCACAGTGGTGGTTGGCGTCGGCAGATAACCTCCTTGCCGGAGCCACCAGCCTTGGCGTTCTTGTCGCCACCTCCATTGCCGGACTGCTCAACAGCTAGCACTTCTCCGCCTTTCTTCTTCCTGTTGCCCGCCGCGGCTCTTCTTTGCCGGGCGGTCTCCTCACCGCCGCATCCTGCTTCAGCATTCTCTCCGAGTCTCCTCCTTCCTCGACATGCGCACTTGTCGGCCAAGGCATACAGCTCATCGACATCCTTGACTTTGCACATCGCCATCTCCTCCCTCATCTCGCGGTTCCGCACGCTCGATGAAACGCGCTGATCACCGCGGCAGGTGGACATCCGATGTTGTAGTGCACACGGTGAATCTCTGAATGAACTTGCGAGGACTCTCCTTCCTTCTGGGCGAGCAGATGAAGGTGACTTTCTTGGCCATGAGGCTTGTGGCCGCCTATGAAGGCGCCAACAAACTGATGGCATAGGTCTGCCCAAGAGGATATGGAGCTGTCCGGCAAGTGCATGAGCCAGGACCTGACGTTGGGCTTGAGTACCGGTGAGGAAGTAGTTGGCGAGGATCTTGTCGCCTCGCCCCCGCAGCTTGCACCGCGATGGTGTAGATGCCTTGAGGAACTCCGACGGATGCGCCCCGCCATCGTACTTCTCGCACATCTCGCTTGAAGTTCTTGTTGCCGGGCCATCGACTTGCCGCAGCTCACGAGTGAACGCGGGGCAACCTACCGCGTCGGCAAGTCGCTGGTTCCTCCGCGCGTGCATGTCAACAGAGGGCCCGCACGCTTGTCGGATTGACGTCGCCGCTTCTTCGGGCGCCGATCACGAGTTCTAGCGTCCTCTTGTTGTCGTTCATGGAGAACTTGGCGCTGATCGCGCTGGACTCGCGGATCCGACGACTCAGTGGAGTTGCTGTCGAGGTGGATCCGGCGAGTTGGCGACCCTGGCCTTCGGGGCGGGGAGTGCATGGTAGTTGCACCCCCACCTGTCTCGTCGCCACCGGCTCGCGCTTGGTGTTCTTGCCCGCAGCGATGGCGCTTCGGTTGCCGCGAGCGTCGCCGTTAAGCGGCCGATGAGACTTCAGGATGGTGGCCCTCCACTCGTCGACCTTGTCGGCCGTTGGAGGGTAGTCGAGGAGCAGCTGAGCTCTCGCCAGAGCTTCTATTGGAGTAGTGGGTGGCAGTGGCGAACGGCGCGAGGAGCGGGATATGCTCGGACTTCTATCTACGTTAGAAGGAGCAGCATCCCGCCCGAGCGACCGTGCCTCACTCGTGCCAGCGTGTTGGCGTGCACGCTGGTCTTGAGGGTCTCGAGATCCTCCAGCTCCATCTCGGTCCAACGAGCGTATGGCATTCTGAACGCCATGACGCTGTTGGTCCCGCGCCTCCTGAGCTGGGCTCGGGGCATGTGCGGACGCTGAGGTTTGCGCGGCCTTGTCCTTGGACTTGGCAGCGTCACGAACTCCTTCGCCGGCGCCCGTTCTTCCGCCAGCGTCTGCTCCACCACCCGTTTGCTCCGGTGATGGTGGGTACGACGCGGACGGCTCCGCTGCCGCCGAAGCCTTCTTCTTCGGTGGCATGTTGATGAAGACGTTGAACATGATGAAGATGTCGCTCGTGTGAACGCCGGATCGGGTTCACACAACCTCGACGACCCCTACCTGGCGCGCCAAAGATGTCGGGGAGGCTGATCGGACCCACGAACACCTATGGGGCCGGCGGACCGGGCCCCTTGTGGTTCGGAGGGGGGCGGAGATGCACGAAGAGCGGATCGAGGCGAAGCACACGAGCAGTTTACCCAGCTTCGGAGCTCTCCGGAGAGATAAAACTCATCGCTGCTTGTCCGGTTTGTATTGTGTTCTCCTGGTACGTTGGAATCGAATCGAGCGAACCCCCTCTACGCTAGCATGGGCCTCCTTTTATATGCTCAAGGGGTCTCCGGCAGTGTGGCAACGTAGATGAGGGTACAAATGTAAAAGCGATGGTTGGTACACCTACTTGTACAAAGGTATGCAGTGCAAAATACCTAACTCGACGGCAAGGGACAAAGCATTAATTGCCTGCTCAGGTCGCCTAAACAAGGCAACAGAGACCGTCAGTGCGCCTCCGCCGCCACGATGGCAAGCTTGTCGCCGCTTATCGCTGCTCCCCGCTGGCTGCACAGCCTCTTGACACGCTGCAGCATGGAATGGTCCCATGGCGACACGTTGATGGATGAGCCGGAGCGGAGATGAAGAGAGGTTGCTGCCGCGGCTGAATCCTTGTCGCGTCCGGGAGGCTTGTCGGCGCTCGAGCCTTCCCGGCAAGCTCCTCTTGCCGGGCCTTGTCTTCTGCGTGCCTTGAGTGGCCTTCCGGCAAGCTCCTCTTGCCGGGCCTTGTCTTCTTGGTCAAATACTTTGTTCTTGAATGGCTCCAAAGGAACCACGGAGGATCTTGGCGGTGACCAGGCAAGCCCTGCCAGCTGGGTGTCAAGAATCGCCTGCACGAGTACGGGATACTAGGGTACCTCTACTCTAGTACACCGACACTCAGGTATACCGAACTCCCATTCAGAATCTAGCAGCTGCAGCCCGTATAGCAGAGTCCATTCAGCCTTCCCAGTCGGAGGCTGGCAGGGGCTTACTCCAGATCAAAGATTTGCTCCGGGCAGCAGGAGATCAAAATTCAGTCAGTATCGCAGTCATGAACAGGATTCACAGTTCCGTCGCTGCGAATACAGTCCAGTCGGCACATAGCCCAAGATCGCCCCCGAGGCGTGAGGGACATGGAGGCCGGCGTGATCAGTATGAGGATCGATTCGATCGTGATGATCGACGTCGAGTGCCCACTCCCCCCGCAAGGGGTGGGTAATATGCGCCTCGACAGCAAGATGACAGACGCCAGCACAGTGTTGGGCGAAGGATTCCAGTCGACCCCAGGGAACCAGGCTTTCATGCGAGATCCGTCATCGTTCAAGGTCTGGTCGACAGGAACAGAGCTAACCATGAAGGTCATGACAGAAATGCACCCATCAGCAGCAGAGTACACGTCTCAGGACCAGAGTGTTTTAGCAGAGCCATCAGAGCCGCGGTGACTCCTCCCAACTTCAGGTTGGTGACTAGAGTAAGTAAGTTCACTGGTGAGTCCAAGCCGGATACCTGGCCTCTTATGTTAGAGGGATCGGCCAGAGCATGGCTGAATCAGTTAGCACCCAGCAGCATTTACACTCGGGAAGATCTTGCCCGAGTGTTTGTCAGGACATTTGAAGGAACTTGCAAGCGACCAGCAGGGTTGAAGAGTTGCAGTCGTGTGTGCAGAAGTTGAATGAAACTCTGAGGGATTACATCCAGAGATGGGTCACTTTGCACCACATAGTAGATAATGTATCTGATCATCAGGCAGTCTGTGCCTTCAAGGAAGGAGTTAAGAACAGAGAGTTGAGTCTGAAATTCGGTCGGACAGGAGACATGACCCTGAGTCGAATGATGGAGATTGCCACCAAATACGCCAATGGTGAAGAAGAGGATCGGCTCCGGAGTGGCAAGTACAAGTCAGCCGCTAATGAAACCAGGGGAGGGAACTCCAGTCGGAAACAGAAGCGGAAAGCCGAGCCGGCTGCTCCTGGAGAAGCCTTGGTCGTAACTCCAGGAAAGTTCAAGGGGAAACCCAAGGGGCCTTGGAACCCCAAGAAAGTGAAAGACCTAGATGGAAATGATGTGTTAGATTTGCCATGTCACATTCACACGAAGAAAGATGAAGAGGGTAAACTTATTTACCCGAAGCATACCACTCGACAGTGCCGGCTCTTGATTCATCAGTTCCAGGGAAGCAGCCCAAGGACAAGGAAAAGGAGTCAGACAAAGTTGAAGACAAGGAAGATAGTGACGGTAGATACCCTCAGGTCAATTCCACTCTGATGATTTTTGCTGACGTTGAAAGCAAAAGTCGATTGAAAGTTATCAACCGTGAAGTGATTATGGTCGCTCCGGCGACACCCAGTTACCTAAAATGGTCGCAGACCGCCATCATGTTCGACTAGTCTGATCACCAAACACACATAGCCACCCCTGGGAGGCAAGCGTTGGTGGTCGACCCAGTCGTCGAAGGCACTCAACTAACTAAGGTTTTGATGGATGGTGGCAGTGGCCTGAACATATTGTATGCAGAGACGTTGAAAGGGATAGGCATTCCGATGTCCAGACTCAGCACCAACAACATGAGCTTCCATTTAGTCATTCCTGGGAAGAAGGCTGAGTCACTCGGCAAAATTGCTCTCGATGTGGTTTTTGGTGAATACAAGAATTTTCGTAAGCAAAAGTTGACCTTTGAGGTCGTGGATTTCCAGAGCGCTTATCACGCTATCCTGGGGAGGCCGGCATATGCGCGTTTCATGGCTCGGCCATGTTATGTGTACCTCAAGCTGAAGATGCCAGGTCCCAAAGGTGTGATCACTGTCACTGGCAATCGGAAAAAGGCAGAGGAGTGTTTCCAGAAAGGCTCTAAGATCGTTGATGCTCAGATGGCAGTGGTCGAGCTGCAAGAGTACCAGAAAACTGCAGACCCGAGTGATTTGTTGCGAGCCAACTAGCCCGCCACAGAGTCAGCATTTCAGTCGTCCGGGGAGACAAAACCGATTCATATTCATCCGACTGATCCCAATGCTACTCCGACTCACATCTCAACAACACTCGACTCCAAATAGGAAGAAGCGCTCATCCAGTTCCTCCGTGAGAACTGGGACATCGTTGCATGGAAGCCTGCTGACATGCCAGGTGTTCCTGTGGGATCGGGCCGAGCATCGCCTATGAGTCGACTCAAAAGTTAAACCTGTCAAAGAACATCTTCGACGGTCCGCCGTCCGTAAGAGAAAGGCCATTGGCGTGGAGGTAGCTCGGCTCTTAGCAGCTTATTTTATCCGAGAGATTTACCACTCCGAGTGGCTCGCCAACGTTGTCATGGTCCCTAAGAAGGACAATTCACTGCGCATGTGCATCGACTTCAAACATATCAATCGGGCCTGCCCGAAAGATCATTTTCCACTCCCCCGCATCGACCAAATAGTCGATTCGACTGCGGGATGTGAGCGGTTGTCTTTCTTAGAGGCATATTCCGGGTACCATCAGATCCGTCTGTATGGACCCGACGAGATCAAAACAGCTTTCATCACTCCATTCGGGTGCTTCTGTTATGTCACCATGCCATTCGGCCTCAAGAATGCCGGAGCCACGTTCATGAGGATGATTCAGAAGTGTTTACTCACTCAAATCAGTCGGAATGTGGAAGCGTAAATGGATGACATTGTGGTCAAGTCACGGAAAGGTTTTGACCTGTTGACTGGCCTTGCTGAAACATTTGCCAGTCTCAGGAGGTATGATATCAAGCTTAATCCATCAAAGTGCACATTCGGAGTTCCTGGTGGAAAGTTACTTGGTTTTCTCGTTTCTGAACGAGGAATCGATGCTAACCCAGAAAAAGTTGGCACTATACTCCGAATGAAACGCCTGTCGCAGTGCACGATGTCCGAGCTTCTTTGGATGCTTGGCCGCTTTAAGTCGATTCATCTCGCCTCGGTGAAAAGGCATAGCCTCTTTACCGATCGATGAAGAAGTCGACAAGTTCGAGTGGACTCTGAAGCTGATCTGACATTTGCAGAGCTCAAAGCTCTGCTCTCCACACAGGCGGTGCTTGCTGCCCCAATCAGCAAGGAGCCGTTGCTGCTTTACATTGCAGCCACAGGACAAGTCGTCATTACAGTACTTACGGTCGAGCGGGAAGAGGAAGGAAAGGCCTTCAAAGTTCAGCGCCCAAAGATATTATCTTTCCAAGTATTAACCCCGTCAAAGCAAAGATACCCTCATTATCAGAAGCTTGTGTATGGGATTTATATGACCGCAAAGAAGGTTGCTCACTACTTCTCTGATCATTCCATTACAGTCGTCAGCGACGCCCCATTATCAGAGATTTTGCACAACAGAGATGCAACTGGTCGAGTGGCGAAATGGGCGATTGAACTTCTTCCCCTTGATATCAAGTTTGAGGCAAAGAAAGCCATCAAGTCCAAGCAATAGCAGATTTCATCGCCGAGTGGATTGAACAACAGTTACCGACTCAAGTTCACTCGAGCACTTTGGACTATGTTCTTTGATGGTTCCAAGATGTTGAATGGTTCCGGTCTTTGGGGTAGTATTGGTTCCCCCCCGAGGAGATAAGCTCAGATATGTGCTCCAGATTCACTTTGATTCTTCCAACAATGAAGCAGAATACGAAGCACTGTTGTATGGGTTGTGTATGGCCATTTCACTCGGCGGCCGTCGCCTCATGGTTTATGGCGACTCAGATATAGTGGTTAATCAGGTGATGAAGGAGTGGGACGTCAGAAGTCCAGCCATGACTAGTTACTGTAATGTAGTGAGGAAGCTAGAGAAGAAGTTTGAGGGGTTAGAGCTTCATCATATACCCCGACTGAAAAATCAAGCCATTGATGATTTGGCGAAAATAGGGTCCAAGAGGGAAGCCATTCCCAGTGACGTGTTTTTGGAGCACGTCCGCGCGCCGTCGATTCAAGAGGATCCTTTCACTAAAGAAGCTCCACAGCCAAAAAGTGCCACTGATCCAACTGAAGTTGAGGTCCCAGCAGTGGTCGACCTGATCATGGAAGTCGTGGTCATCACTCCCGATCGACAAGATCTGTACATCGCGTATATCCTGAGGAAAGAGCTCCCGGAGAACGAAGAAGAGGCTCGACAGATTGTCCGCCGATCCAAGGCCTTTACTGTGATCAAGGGACAATTATTTAGAGAAAGCGTGACTGGAGTCAGCCAGAAGTGCATAACGCCAGAAGAAGGTCAGATAATTCTTAATGGTATCCACTCGGGGACCTGTGGTCACCATGCGTCCTCTCGGACCATCGTGGCTAAAGCATACCGAGCGGGATTTTACTGGCCAAAAGCAAATGAAATGGCAAAGGAAATAGTCGACAAGTGTGAAGGATGTCAATTCTACTCCAATATGTCACACAAACCCGCCTCAGCATTGAAAACCATTCCACTCGTCTGGCCTTTTGCTGTTTGGGGGTTGGATATGATTGGACCACTGAGAACTGGCAGGAGCGGTTTCACTCATTTTCTTGTGGCAGTCGACAAGTTTACGAAGTGGATCGAAGCTAAACCTATCAAGAACCTTGATGCGTAATCGCTATCAGTTTCATCAGAGAGTTGATATTCAGATATGGAGTTCCGCACAACATCATCACTGACAATGGGTCAAACTTCGATTCTGACAAGTTCAAAGCCTTTTGCGCCTCTCAGGGCACGCGAGTCGACTATGCTTCAGTTGCTCACCCCAGTCGAATGGACAAGCAGAACGAGCAAATGGTCTAATTCTCAAAGGATTGAAACCTCGACTGATGCGTGATCTCAAGCATGCAGCAGGAGCGTGGGTCGACGAACTTCCGTCGGTTCTTTGGGGATTAAGGACCACTCCTAATCGGTCGACTGGGAGAACTCCATTCTTTATGGTCTATGGAGCTGAAGCAGTTCTGCCGAGCGACCTGCTTCACAATGCGCCCCGAGTCGAACTCTACTCTGAAGCTGAAGCGGAGCAAGCCCGGCAAGATGCAGTCGACCTCCTTGAAGAAGAGAGAGAGAGATGGCCCTAATCCGCTCGACCATCTATCAGCAGGACTTGCGTCGATGCCATGCTAGAAATGTGAAGAGTCGAGCCTTTCAAGAAGGAGACTTGGTCCTCCGAGTGGATCAACAGAAACCACACAAGCTCGCTCCTACTTGGGAAGGTCCCTTCATCATCACCAGGGTTCTCCACAATGGAGCTTACCATCTTTACAACGTCGAACGCTAGATTGATGAGCCTCGAGCCTGGAATGCGGAGCTGCTCCGCCCCTTTTACACTTAAGAACTCACTCGGGTGAGATGTAATAAAAGTACCTATGTAGTATTGTTTATCAAAGACAAGAATGTTATAATTTTCCCAGTGATTGTTATTACTTTTCGTTTACATAAGAAATTTCCCCCAGTGGGTGGCTTAGCCGCGAACCTGTTTCGCCTAAGTTTGTAAAAAAATCCCTGCCGAGTGGAGAGCCAGCCTCCCACTCGGGGCTTAGCTGCGAATCCGTTTTGCCTAAGTATCTGAAAATCCTACCGAATGGCGAGCCAGCCTCCCACTCGGGGGCATAGCTGCAGTCCAAGTACTCGCCTAAGTATCTGAAAATCCTACCGAGTGAGGAGCCAGCCTCCCACTCGGGGGCTTAGCTGCAGTCCAAGTACTCGCCTAAGTTTGAAAATCCTACCGAATGAGGAGCCAGCCTCCCACTCGGGGGCTTAGCTGCAGTCCAAGTACTCGCCTAAGTATTTAATACAATGTGCGCTTTGCAAGGACGGTGAGGTACAGGTCGACTGTTGCCTACCCCTTCAGAGCTACGACACAGAAATCCTCCTTGGAGGCTTAGCTGCAGTCCAAGATTTGCCTAAGTTTGAAAAATCCTACCGAGTGGAGAGCAAACCTCTCACTCGGGGCTTAGCAAAGTCGATGCTAGCCTAAGTTTGAAAAATCCCACCGAGTGGAGAGAGCAAACCTCCCACTCGGGGCTTAGCAACAGTCCAAGACTCGCCTAAGTTTGAAAAATCCTACCGAGTGGAGAGCTACCCTCCCACTAGGGGGCTTAGCAAAGAGTCCGATGCTACCTAAGTTCGAAAAATCCTACCGAGTGGAGAGCAAACCTCCCACTCAGACGCTTAGCAGCAGTCCAGTACTCGCCTAAGTTTGAAAAATCCTACCGAGTGGAGAGCAAACCTCCACTCGGAGGCTTAGCTGCAGTCCAATACTCGCCTAAGTTTAAAAAATCCTACCGAGTGGAGAGCAACCCTCCCACTCGGAGGCTTAGCTACAGTCCAGTGCTCGCCAGAGTACGAAATCCATTCCAATCCGCAAGGACGACGAGGTGCAGGCCGACTGTTACCTTCTCCTTCAGAGCTGCGCCACAAGTACAACGTGCGCTCCATCCCGGTCCGCAAGGACGACGAGGTGCAGCTCGACTATTGCCTTCTCCTTCGGAACTGCGCCACAAGTACAACATGCACTCCCTCCCGATCCACAAGGATGACGAGGTGCATGTCGACTGTTACCTTCTCCTGCGCCTGCAAGAACAACGAAGTGTAGGTCGACTGGATCCACCTCAGAGCTGCATCTCAAGCATTGAAGCATAATCCGAGTAAAGAGCAAAGTTCACTCGAAGACAAACAAAAGCATATTTCGACGATAATTACAGTTCGGATAACATCCTAAGGATGTAGAAGTACCCAGGCCTCAAGCCTGTTAAAGTTTATCGGTTACAGGATCACTCGGCATTCTGAGGCAAATTTAAGACGAATCATAGAAGTATTTTACTCCTCAGGTGGAGGATTTGGAAGGCGATTTAACTGGTCTAGGTCAATCCCATCAGCGATTCGGTGGCAGCACCAATGAAGGTCTCCATGAAAGATCGGAAGTCGTACTTCTGGTATTGGCAACTTTGATGGGCGCCAACCTATCCTCTCGCGCCTCCTTGCAATGAACGCGGGCCGAGGATGAGGCGACATCAGCACCACATCTGGCGAAGACTTCTTCCATTCACCTTTTCGACTTGGAACGTCATTACATTCGAGTCATTAAAGACTCGAGGTCATTTTGAAGTGTTTCGCCTGGCCAGAGTGTTGAGTCGATCCGCGACACCGCAACCTTCAGTCGAGCGAGGTAGTCCACCACAGCAGCAACACGAGACTCCAGTCGGAGCACGTTCATGGCAGCTTCATCCTTCACGGGGGAGTTAATGGGGTCCAGACTTGTCTCCACTCGACTAGTCTCCTCCTCGAAGTTCTGATAGAATTCTGCAAACACGACTCGAGTTCAAGCTAATGGTTTTATGATGAGTCGATGATAACAAGTCAGTCGGATAAGAGGAATTACCTTCAAGCATGAGGAATAGCTTATTGGCGAGCCCTCCCAGATAAGCCTATAGATCACTCCTCTTCCCCGCCAGTTCGCCAGCCTTGTCGCTCAGAGCTATCTTGTCGTTCTTCAGTCGGCTAACCTCCTTGTTGGCCGCATCAAGAGCAGCTTTCAGATTGCTGTTCTCTTCTTCAAGTTTTCCGACTGAAGACAGCTTCTCTTCCGCGAGCTTGGTCTTGTTCAAAGCCGTTTGTTGCGCCTCGGCAAGGTCATGATCCTTCTTCTTCAGAGCCTCCTCCATTTTGTCTGCAAAATAACAGTGAGGTCAGAATTAGGAAGGGACAGAAAAACAAAAACAGTCGTCAAGATCTCACCAGCCATACCTTTTGCTTCGTCTCTCGCCTTCAAGTCAAGGTTGAGCTGGATCTGTTTGTTCTCCAATTCAGTGTATCGAGCCACAAGCTCGCAATATTTCTGCAAAGAATTAGTCGACAGACGTCACAGATGGGTTACTTCCGAGTGACCAAGAAAAATCATTGCGTTTCTAAGACTACAGCCAAATCAAAATATTCGACAGTAGTCTCGGGACTACACCAGGGTGCACTTAGCGTGCCCCCACTGATCCTACCAACTCGGTTCGATCAGTCGACCAAAAGAGACAAAAAAGAGAAAGGAGTTCTTCAGACTACGGTCGACTGCCAACAGTCCACCATAGTCTCAGGGACTACACCCAGTGGGTGCACTCAGCGTGCCCCCACCGGTTTCAAGATTCCACTCGACATGGTCCGACCAGTCCGAGTGAAGAAGTTATCAAAGAGATACAAAGTATAAAGACTACGGTCGACTGCCAGCATTCCACCATAGTCTCGGGGACTACACCTAGTGGGTGCACTCAGCGTGCCCCCACCAGTCCGAAAATTCACTCGACACACCCAGTGGGTGTACAGATACGAAGATCTTCACAAAGAAGAGTTTTTCAGGTTGCATATCCTAACAGAACAAGTGGTGATCAACTAACCTGGACGTTGCTCTGAAGAGCTGAACTAGCATCATAAGACGCTTGGCTGGCTTCCCGGACCACCTTCATCTACTCCATCATGAGCCCCGCTTGGCGCATAGCCTCCTTAGCAGCACCCACTTGGTCCTCCGGGACGTGGTGCGTGGCGAAAAGGGAAGGCGGATCAGCAGTCGACGTTGAAGGCTGGATACTCGTCAGCGGCACAGCGAAAGACACAGAAGTCTGATTGGTGTTGCCACCCTCATGAACCAGCGCCTCAGGCATCGATGCAACCTGAGCGGTCTTACCGGCAGGTGCCTTCTTAGTTCTCCTCCGCCTCAACGGCGCCTCATCATCATCATCAGGGAGATCAATGACATGAGGAGGGACTACAGGAAAGATTAAAAGTTAAAAACGGAAATCCAATCGACCAAAAGCAAAATTGCAGCGATCATACCAAGGTTAGAGGTAGCAACATCGTCCATCTCCTGGTCTTCGTTCCTGACTGAGGTCTCGGAGGTGGCAGCGCTGCAGATTTCAGAAATCAGTTGATCAGTCAACAAGTCGACCAAAAGTATGTTCGCGCTGAACAAAAAAGCTCAATTTCTGCTGTACCCGGAAATAGTGGGGATAGCCATCTTCATCTTGGGCAAAACCTTTGTCGGCTTCGACGGCGTTGCTCGGGGTTGCTTCGACGCTTTTTCAGTCGGCGCCGGAGAGCTCGTCCGAGGACGTTTCGTCGACTGCCCGAAAGGCGCGATAGCCTTGCCGCACTCGACCGCGGGTCATGGGTGAGCTTGGACCGCCTTTCCATGCGAGGAGGGTCGACTTCTTCCTCCTCTTCCTCCTCCTCCTCCTCTTCATCGGAGCTGTCGTCATCTTCGTCCCCCCCACCGTCAGACTGCCATTCCTCCTGGCTTTCACCTCCGCTCACTTCCTCCTCCTCAACTGGTTCCTGCGCCCCGTTGGGCATCGAGTACATCTCAGTGGTGACCTGGAAGAAGAAAAACAAGATGAAAGTCAGTCGACCGATCTAAGCAAACAAAATGGAGTAAGCTGAGTCGGAGTCAAAGATATGGGATTGAACCTTGTCTGGCTCGTACGATTGGTCGAGTGGAGGGATCCTTCTGGCTCCTCGGGGGTTATCTTTGTTCCCAGTGATGGCGGCCATCCATCTCTCCAGTGTGGCATCCTCGACCTCCTCCGGGTGGACCCGAGTGGTGTCATCAGTGCCAGAATACATCCACATCGGATGGTCTCGATACTGAAGTGGTTGGATGCGCCGTCAAAGAAAAACCTCTAGAAGATCCATACCAGTCACCCCGTCATGGATGAGCTGGACTACACGCTCGACCAAAACCTTGACCTGAGCCTTCTCCTCTGGGACCACCTTCAGAGAGGATGGCTTGCTCACTCGATCCATGGAGAAAGGAGGAGTCCGGTCGGTGGCTTTGGCGTCGGCTGGTCTTGGCGATAGAACCAGGTCGATTGCCACCCTCGAACCGACTTCAGAAGGATCATGGTTGGAAAGATCTCTTACCTCTCATTTGGACCCCAAGACCCCACACATTTGAATCACTTGGGTTCTTTCGTCACTTTCGGATTGGCCTTTTTTCATCGTCTGGGAGCGACAGTGAAAATGTGTTTGAAGAGGCCCCAATGCGGCCGACAACCCAAAAAATTCTCACACAAAGACACGAAAGCGGCGAGATACACGATAGAGTTTGGTGTGAAGTGGTGGAGTTGTGCCCCAAAGAAGTTCAGAAACCCTCGAAAGAAAGGGTGGGGCGGCAAAGAAAACCCGCGGTCGACGTGAGTGGCTAAGAGGACGCACTCACCCTCCTGAGGCTGCGGCTGCCACTCCATCCCCGGAAGCCTCGCTGATCCATGAGGGATCAGTCCTTCATTGGCCAGGTTGTCAAGATCTACCTGGTGGATGGTCGAGCGAATCCATTCGAGCGAATCCAGTCGCCCTGGATCCAGCCCTGCGGCAAACCGGTCCGCGACGACGATCCGCACCGACTGGTCGCCCTCCCCTTTGCCTTCGCCGTCGCCTTCTTCGCCCGCTCCAAAGCCGCCGTCTTTTCTTTCACCATTGTCGCCGGCAGAACGCGCGTGGAGCAGCGGTTCGGAGGTGGAGTCAGGCGAGGCGGATGAATGTGAGGAAGAAAGGATGAAAGGGGAACGCACTGTTCAAAAAACCTCAGTCATGGGCCTTATATGAGGTTGCTTCCGAGTGACTGACCGGTAGGCCCAGGCGATCCTGTCAAATCCAGCAACAGTCGCCCTCGCGATACGTGGTGAAAAAGGTGGCGCGGAGATCGAGGCATCCTTGCCTTATCCCGTCCGATTACTGCGGCTCTCCCTCTCTCCGTCCCGCTCGTTTCCCGAAGATTCAAATCCCGCTAAATCCAGCAGCAGAAAGCAAATCGTCAGACAAAAGATTTCCTCCGTCCTGTCATTCGGAAATCGCCAAGTACATAAAACGCACTCGGCGGATACAAAGAATGGATCAAGGCGACTGAAAAAGAAGTTGATGCCGTCACTTAAGTCCATTTGATCCAAGACAAGACACTATTGCAGCACAAGAATGAGTCGGGAGTATGTTCAACTCCTTCCCCACTCAAACCTCGATCCATTCGGGGGCTAATGATGAAGTCATGTACCTAGGGTAGGGTCATGGACCTGTCTAAGACACCCTCCCCAAGGACATCTCTAGAAGAAACTACCTTTCAGTCGACCTGGAAGGGTTCCACTCGACCAACTGGAAGACACTCGACCATGAAGCCAACCACTCGACCGCCAGAAGATCTAAAGCCAGTATGCACACGAACGGTCGATCATTAAGTAGCTTTTATGGTCATCATAGCACTTTATGTGGGCGTTACCTGTAACCCCCTATCTTAATATACCTTTAACCGTGCATAACTGAGGGCTGGAGGGGTCTGGCGAACTCTATATAAGTCACCCCCCTCCTCAGTGTCAAGGGTTCGCACCCTTGTAACTCATACGCATATAATCCAGTCGACCGCCTCCGGGCTCCGAGACGTAGGGCTGTTACTTCCTCCAAGAAGGGCCTGAACTCATAAACATCTTGCGTATACAACTACTCCATAGCTAGGATCTTGCCTCTCCATACCTACCCCCATTCTACTGTCAGGCTTAGAACCACGACAGGCAGTGCTAACCGTTTCAGGCGGAAAGCGCGCACGGGCGATGGAGGCGGTCTGGGTGGGCCAGGGCAGTCATACTCGTGCTTGGCAGTGGGTCGGTCCAGCAGCCGGACATGCTGGCTCGCCAGCAAGCTCGCCGAGCTGAGTGTCAACAATTAGACGATGGACGTAGCTTCCGGCCAGGAGCCGGCACAACTGTCGAAGCTGGTTCATGCCGTGTTCACCATAGAGCAGGTGCGACTGCACTTCGACGCCCTAATGGACGAAGAGCTACCAGCGCAGGAGAACCTGTGCTGCAACCTATGTCTCCTCAACGAGCACCGGTGAACAAGCGGACGACAATGCCATCGCGGACATGTGGCCCTATGATCCTGGCTTCCCGAATGAGCAGCGGGCGCTGTATCAGATCATCCGTAGGGCCCGCGAGGCCCTCTCCGTCGTCCTTCGAGTTGTTGCGCTCGCCGTGGCGCCACCGTCTCGCATTGTCAACATGGTCAATGGACATGAGGAATGAGGAGATGAATTTACTTGGAGAGGATGACAGTGGGGACCCACCAGGGCCATAGCCGCACGTACGCAAGTGCCTCCTTATTATATACAACTATAATTTTTTTTGCTTCCTCCTGGTTTCCTGATATCATGGTCCCACACCAATGTCAACCTATGTATTCAATAAACGAGAGAATTGCACAAGGAGCAGCCGACAGCTGGGACCAAGCAGCTCGAACAGTATTTGTGTTTTTGAGGTTTGAGCACTGAAGAGTTTTTCTTGAGTGATGTTTTCATTGTTGTTTAGAGGAGAGCAAGGTATTAACTGGGCGGGTTGTGGACCGTCTAGCCCAGGCCAGATATCCAGCCCAGATATTATTATTTCTTCAAGCTGAAAATGGCTAGCCCAGCTATACTTTTTTGAGGAATACCCAGGCAAGGTCAACTTATTATTCTCCGCCCCTCTAGGCTCCAAATGTTTCCAAGGAGGGATGCATTAGGCTTCACAAGAAAATGGGTTTTAAGAAATAATAAATGGGATGTAATTATAAAAACTGGGCAGTAACTATAAAAAATGCACCAAACACGTAATTAGTTTATTAAATATTAGTTTTGGATTTTGAAAATTTTAATTTCATTAATTGTTGCGTGCGTAATGTTTCTTTGGATTTTACGTAATACAAATTTATATTGAAATTGTATTTAATCTGAATAGAAATTTTGGGATAAAAATATTTTGGATCCCATCAAAATGTGGGAAATTTTATTGAATTCTGTTTTGAACGATTGATTGAAATTATTAATCGTTGTCCTAGCTAGAAAATTGCTTGTACTTTTAACAAACTGTAAATCGGCTGTAGTAAATTCCATTAGAATTTAAAAATGGGCTGTAAATTCTTACAAATCGCAAATGGGCTATAAGTTCTCTGCCACACACTTGTGGGCCTACTAAGTTGACGCGTCCCCTAAAAAAAAGTAAGTTGACGCGTATGCAAGGCTTTGTCAACTTATAGTCAACACACGGTTCCAGCAGCAGTGGCCGTTGGATGTCCATCCAACGGATGTCATGCTTCTTCTTCAATCTCGGATATTCTAGCTTCAGCCGCCCAAAAAATGATTCCTCCCCCTGACATCTGGGGCGCACCGTTTCGGAGGTTGACCTGTGGGCCTACTAAGTTGACGCGTACCAAGGGCATTGTCAACTTAGTCAATATAAACGATTCTAGCTGTAGAGACCATACGATGTCCATCCAACGGCCGTAGTGCTTCTTCAACCTCTAGTCTTCTTGCTCCAGCTACCCAAACCAGCGCTGGTGGGACTTCTTGCTCCCTCCTCCCGTGGCCGGCTGTGCTGCCGCACAGGCCGCACCACCCCACCCTACTCCATTGCTGGCAAGGCCATTCCTCTACTCACCCACACCTCCTGTTAATTTCCGGTGACGGCAGCCGAACCAGTAAACCCTTGGACTCCCCACCGCATAGGCAACCACTGCCGAGTCTTCCCCGGCTCCATGTCGTTCCCTTCCTAGGCCTCACCGTCGTCCGCCGCCCTGGTGCTCTCGGCGTGCGTGGTCAACGTGTTCAACGAACGACATCCATCGGACGTGGACTGTACGTGGAGAGGCTGACAGCTGGGTCCACGGCCGCACACAAGGAAATGCCTCCTTATTACAGGCAAAATAATGATTCCTCCACTTAACAGCAGGGACCCACTGGACGGGCCTCCATATTTTACGAAAAAAATGTTTCCCCCCTAACTGCTCGGACCCACCAGTTACATATTCGCACGCAAGGAAGTGCCTGACAGTCGGGACCCACCTGATCAAAGCGTACGTAGTGTTGTCATTCTGGTCCCGAACGTGTACGTATATACTGGTTGATCGGTCTGTCTGCAGGCTGCAACGGTGAACCGTGACCGTGTAAGGAAGGGCACGTGTCGTAGTAGAGGCGTGCACGTAGCATGTACACGTACGTACAATGGTCAGGGTGCAAGAAAGAAAATACGACCACATACATACATACGGGCAGGGTCTCGAACGCATACTCGCGCATACGTACGGCCATGGCTCGTGTACATGGCTGAGTCGAAATGGAGAAACTGCGTCATCGTCGTGTTCATCGGGAGCCAGCCGGCTGGGTCAGAATGGAATGCGTCATGTTCATCGGGAGCCCGTGGAGGGGAATACGTCGTGTTCATTGGGAGCCAACCGGCTTGGATGGAACAGCCGATGGAAACGAGGCCTGGCGTACCATAGAACAAAGGAAACAACATTTTGTTCGACCGGCCACGGTCGAAACGGGATCCTGTTCATCGGGAGGGGTCTAGCGTACTGCAAAACGAAGGAAACGGACTTCTCTTGGACCTCCTACGGTCGAAACGGGGTCCTGTTGATCGGGAGCGTGTGGCGTACCGTAAAACGGTGGAAACAGACTTGTGTTGGAGCACTACGGTCGAAATTGGGGTCCTGTTCATCGGGAGGGGTGTGGCGTACCTCAAAACGGGACTTCATGAGATACTGTTCATCTCCACCGTTGACCTGATCGAGCCTCCACCTGCGTCTGTTCATCAACGGGATCCTGTTCATCCAGCCTCCACTGCGCGCTCCTCCACCCGCTACTGTTCAACCAGCCCTCTCCACGGGGTCCTGTTCAACCACCCCTCCACGGGCTACTGTTCATCCAGCCCTCCACCGGCCATCGCTCAACCAGCCCTCCACGGGGTCGTCCTGTTCATCCAGCCCTCCACGGGGTCCTGTTCATCTACCCCCCAACCGGCTCGATCGATCGGGGTCCTGTTCATCCAGCGACAACGACCTCTACTACCACGGGGTCTTGTTCATCCAAACCCCCACCGGGAACTGTTCATCCAAACCCCCCAACAACGCTCACTGTTCATCCAGAGGCAGCATCGATCGGCTTCAGTTAGCAGCAGTAACGAAGGAATCACTCGGGTTCAGTTAACAACAAGGGATCGATCAATCGCTCGGGTTCAGTAATGCGTAGCCTATCGTGCAATCGCTCGGGTTTAGTTAGAGCCCAACGCATCGCTTGGGTTCAGTTAGAGCGCAACGCCTCGCACATGCACGTACGTGTACGAGAGAAACGCGCATCGCTCGGCCCACGGTTTTTTCCGTCATGGACGGCCCAAAGAATGTCATGCAGCTGCGTCTCCGGCCCGCCGAGGATGAAAAACCCATTTTCAGTCATGATTTTTTGTCATATAAGTAGGAGCCCACCACATCTATGATGATACCGGTTTTTGTCACAATTATCGTCATAGAAGTGTCATAAGCATGACAGAAAAAAATTCATTCGACCTAAAATGTCACGGATGTGTGTTTTTTGTAGTGCCCCCAGGCGCAGCCTTGGCCCATTGGGTGTCTTCTGGTCCAAAAAAATCTCCATAAAGTTTCGTTGCATTTGGACTCTGTTTTGTATTGATTTCCTGCGATGTAAAAAACATGCAAAAAACAGCAACTGGCACTTGGCACTATGTCAATAGGTTAGTACCAAAAAATGATTATAAAATATCCAAGATTGATAATATAACAGCATTGAACAATCAAAAATTATATATACGTTGGAGATGTATCACTCATCAAGTTCTACTTTCCTCCCACTCACTTCTTTCGAGAGAAACTCCTTCTCCAGAAAGGATCCATTCTTAGCAACAAAGATCTTGCCTTCGGATCTGTGATAGAAGGTGTACCCAACAGTTTCCTTTGGGTATACTATGAAGATGTACTTCTCTGATTTGGGTTCAAGCTTATCAATCTGAAGCTTTTTCACATAAGCATCGCAACCCCAAACTTTAAGAAACGGCAGCTTAGGTTTCTTGCCAAACCACTGTTCATAAGTTGTCGTCTCAACGGATTTGGATGGTGCCCTATTTAATGTGAATGCAACTATCTCTAATGCATAACCCCAAAATGATAGTGGTAAATCGGTAAGAGACATCATAGATCGCACAATATCTAATAAAGTATGGTTACGACGTTCGGACACACCATTACGTTGTGGTGTTCCAAGTGGTGTGAGTTGTGAAGCTATCCCACATTGTTTTAAATGAAGGCAAAACTCATAACTCAAATATTCGCCTCCGCGATCAGATCGTAGAAACTTTATTTTCTTATTACGATGATTCTCCACTTCACTCTAAAATTCTTTGAACTTTTTAAATGTTTCAGACTTGTGTTTCATCAAGTAGATATACCCATATCTGCTCAAATCATCTGTGAAGGTCAGAAAATAACGATACTCGCCGTGAGCCTCAACACTCATTGGACTGCATACATGTGTAAGTATTATCTCCAATAAGTCACTGGCTCGCTCAATTGTTCCGGAGAACGGAGTTTTAGTCATCTTGTCCATGAGGCATGGTTCGCAAGTTTCTTCATGCGCTTTACACCAATATGACCTAAACGGTAGTGCCACAAGTATTTTGCACTATCACTATCAACTTTTTATCTTTTGGCATCAATATTATGAATATGTGTATCACTATGATCGAGATTCAATAAACCATTTATATTGAGTGTATGAACATAGAAGGTTTTATTCATGTAAAAAGAATTACAATTATTCTTTGACATAAATGAATAACTTTATTGCAATAAACATGATCCAATCATATTAATGCTCAACGCAAATACAAAATAACATTAATTTAGGTCCAACACTAATCACGAAGGTAGAGGGAGTGTGCGATGGTGATCTTATCAATCTTGGAATCACTTCCAACACACATCGTCACTTCGCCCTCAACTAGTCTTTGTTCATTTTGTAACTCCTGTTTCGAGTTACTAATATTAGCAACTGAACTGGTATCAAATACCCAGGGGCTACTATGAACACTAGTAAAGTACACATCAATAACATGTATATCAAATATACCTTTGTTCACTTTGCCATCCTTCTTATCCGTCAAATATTAGGGGCAGTTCCGCTTCCAGTGACCATTCCCTTTGCATTAGAAGCACTCAGTTTCAAGCTTAGGTCCAGCTTTGGGCTTCTTCACTGGAGTGGTAACTTTCTTGCCATTCCTCTTGAAGTTCCCTTTCTTCCCCTTGCCCTTTTTCTTGAAACTAGTGGTCTTGTTAATCATGAACACTTGATCCTCTTTCTTGATTTCTACCTTCGCTGATTTCAGCATCGTGAAGAGATTGGGAATCATTTTCATCATCCCTTGCATATTATAGTTCATCACGAAGTTCTAGTAACTTGGTGATAGTGAATAGAGAACTCTTTCAATCACTATCTTATCTTGAAGAGTAAATCCCACTAGATTCAAGCGATTGTAGTATCCAGACATTTTGAGCACATGCTCACTAGCTGAGATATTCTCTTCCATCTTGTTGGCAAAGTACTTGTCAGAGGTCTCATACCTCTCGACATGGGCATGAGTCTGAAATACCAATTTCAACACTACGAACATCTCATATGCTTCATGGCATTCAAAACGTTTTTGAAGTCCCAGTTCTAAGTCGTAAAGCATGGTGCACTAAACCATCAAGTAGTCATCATATCAAGCTTGTCAAACGTTCATAACGTTTGCATCTGCTCCTGCAATAGGTTTGTCACCTAGCGGTGCATCAAGGACATAATTCTTCTGTGCAGTAACGAGGATAATCCTCAGATCATGGACCCATTCCACGTCATTGCTACTATCATCTTTCAACTTAGTTTTCTCTAGGAACATATTAAAATTCAAGGGAACGGTAGCACGGGCCATTGATCGACAACATAGATATGCAAATACTATCAGGACTATGTTCATGATAAATTAAGTTCAATTAATCATATTACTTAATAACTCCCACTTAGATAGACATCCCTCGAGTCTTCTAAATGATCACGTGATCCATATCAACTAAACCATGTCCGATCATCATGTGAGATGGAGTAGTTTTCAATGGTGAACATCTATGTTGCTCATATCTACTATATGATTCACGTTCGACCTTTCGGTCTCAGTGTTCCGAGGCTATGTCTATACATGCTAGGCTCGTCAAGTTTAACTCGAGTATTCGCACGTGCAAAACTGTCTTGCACCCGTTGTATATGAACGTAGAGCTTATCACACCCGATCATCACATGGTGTCTCGGCACGACGAATTGTCGCAACGGTGCATACTCAGGGAGAACACTTATACCTTGAAATTTTAGTGAGGGATCATCCTATAATGCTACCGCTGTACTAAGAAATATAAGATGCATAAAAGATAAACATCACATGCAATCAAAATATGTGACATGATATGGCCATCATCATCTTGTGCTTTTGATCTCCATCTCCAAAGCACCGTCATGATCTCCATCGTCACCGGCTTGACACCTTGATCTCCATCGTAGCGTCATTGTCGTCTCGCCAACTATTGCTTCTACAACTATCGCTAACGCATAGTGATAAAGTAAACAAATTACATGGCGATTTATTTTCATACAATAAAGCGAAAACCATAAGGCTCCTGCTAGTTGCCGATATCTTTTAAAAACATGATCATCTCATACATCAACGTATATCACATCATGTCTTGACCATATTGTTTGCAATTTCAAAAAAAATCCTACGCCCACGCAAGATCTATCTAGGAGATGTATAGCAACGAGAGGGGGAGAGCGTGTCCACATACCCTCATAGACCGAAAGCAGAAGCGTTAACTTAACGCGGTTGATGTAGTCGAACATCTTCGCGATCCAACCGATCAAGTAGCAAACGTACGGCACGTCCGAGTTCAGCACACTGATAGGTCTCCAACGTATCTATAATTTATGAAGTATTCATGCCATGTTTACAACAATTTTATATGGTTTTGATATGATTTGCATGGAACTACCCGGACTGACGCTGTTTTCAGCAGAACTACCGTGGTGTTGTTTTTGTGCAAAAATGAAAATTCTTCAAATGAGCTGAAACTTTTTGATGATTTTTTTTGGAACAAAAGAGACCCCCAAAGCTTCGTGGAAGGACCATCTTAGCGTGAAACCAACGCCAACAAATCCTATAAATAGAGAAACCATCAGACATAAACCTAGATCAGAAGTTCCGCCGCCACAGGCCTCTGTATCCACTGAAAACCAATCTAGACCCCGTTCCGGCACCCTGTCGAAGGGGGGAATCATCTCCGGTGGTCATCTTCATCATCCCGACGGCCATCGCGATAAGGAGGGAGTAGTCCACCCTCGGGCTGAGGGTTTGTACCAGTAGCTATGTGTTTAATCTCTCTCTCGTGTTCTTGAGATGTCACGATCTTGATGTATCATGGGCTTTGTTAATATAGTTGGATCATATGGTGTTTTCCCCTCTATATCATGTTGTGATGAATTGAGTTTTTCCTTTTGAGATTTCGTTGTTACCGGACTTTTATGGATTTGAGAACACTTGATATATGTCTTGCAATTGAATACTCGAAGTGACAATGGGGTATCATATTGATTCACCTGATATATGTTTTGGCACTCAACTCGCGGATTCCCGATGTGACATTGGGGTATTCTATGCATAGGGGTTGATGCACGTTCTTGTCTTTGTTTCTCCGATAGAAATCTTGGGGAACTCTTTTGAAGTTCTTTGTGTTGGACTGAGTATAATGAATATGAATTTGCTTTGGTGTTATTTTAGTACGAACTCTAGGATAGATTGAACAGAAAGAATAGCTTTGTGTTATAGTAGTACGAACTCTTGAATAGATCAAAAGGAAAGAATAGCTTTGAGGTGGTTTCGTACCCTACAAACAATTTATTCTTATGTTCTCCACGAGATAGGAACTTTGCAGTGATTCTGTAGCGACCCGACCTCATACGGTCAAGTCTCTCTGCTTCAGTGTCATCCCTGGATCGGTAATGCTGACACACACAATACTCAAATGGATTTGTAACATAGTAGCAATCACCACTTATTACATCGAATGTCTCAAAAGAGAACTAATTACAATAAATATGGCTTGAGGCCATCTAAGTAAGATAACAGCGAAAGGCTTGGAAGATAAAGCGAGTCCATCAACTCCAACGGCATAGCTGAGTGCACGACAAATGACCTAGCACACCTTACTCTTCGTCTGAAAAGTCTGCAACATGATATTTTGCAACCCGAAAACGGGTTAGCACATGGAATATGTTGGGAATATAACACAGTAGAGCAAACAACAGAGTAAATGCTATCACTATATGCATATATGGCTGGTGGAGGCTCTATGGTTATATTGTTTTGCGAAAAGCCAAATTTTCCCTACAACAAAGGAATATATTTTATTTAACTATCATGGTTGAAACATTAAGAAGGTTCCTCCAACTCAATCCCAATTAAAAGTAATTAACTTCCCAACAAATTAATTTAGAGTGATGAGATCAAATCAATAATTCAAGTACCATATACCCAAGATGTCCAAACCGGGGACACGGCTAACCATGATTATCACTCTGCAGAGGTTTGCACACTCTTCCCCACAAGACTTGATCTCCTCCATTGGATTTCTCGCACTACATGATGTTTGAGAAATGGATGACCGAGACACAGTCTTTCAGAAACATTAACTCTGTACTCATGGTGGACAGTTACACCTACTTTCCCCTACATTTGCTAACCCACCACTGAAAGAGGTCATGCAATATACTCAACTATGCTAGAGCCCATAATAGCTTGCGGCTGCACACGGAAGTTTCTAGTATGAATAATCTTATGATCCCTTTGATCATGGGTGGCGAACCATAGGATGATCACACGGGTACTCCGGGATATCCTAGGACAACACTGGATTCTCCAGGTGCCCTGACAACCAATCCACCCAGATGTGTATTTAAGTAGCCACCTTAAGTTAACCATTAAGTATCAATCTCACATCTGTCATGGATTACACTCAAACCCAATCCACGTCTACGAGCATAGCACGGCAATATAAGCACAACGTAGAAGTAACTCCCAAGGGTTTGATAATAAAATAGGTAATAGGTTCTACCTCATCATCTACTTCCCAAACCCACATGTTAAGAGATCCTACTCATGCAATGTTTGAGGATTGTAACTAATGCCTAAAATCTGGGTATGAAAAGAGTATGATCAATGTGTTACTTGCCTTGCTGACGATCCGCAAACCCTGGAGACTCGTGGTAGCGCGCTTCGCACTCTGGGAATTATATCGCAAACAAACAATAGCATACATAAGCAATCAAGCAAAGATGTAGTGGTAAAACTCAAATAATAAGATCGAATCTGAAAGCTCAACTGAAGATATTCTATTTGCAAAAAGAAACAATCGAATCGAGCTACGAAACTGAAACTACGGTCAAAAGAACTTCGAATTCAAATCTGCTTGAAACCAAATTTTAAATTTGTCAAAACCTTGTTCAAGTTGTTTAAAAGGAAAGAGGGGTTCGAGACAAAGATTTTGGCGTTGGTTTCACTGGATTTGGGCAAACGGTTTACAAACGGCAAGGGTTTGAAGATCAGGGGCTAATCTGCGATAAAAATAATCACGGATAGGTCCCTGGCAGAAAAAAAAGAAATAAAAAGAAAAGACCAATGAATGAACGTTCGGTGTCGAAACCTAACCGGCAAACAACGTTCGTTGAAACGAACGAACGGACGAACGTCCGCTAAATAAAATAAACCGACGAGAACCGAATAAAAACCAATCTAAAAATGCATCTAGCGTTTTAAAAAACCGATCGGTTTTACCTAACCGAAAAAAAACTGGCGGCGGATCCGGCGGCTCTGGTGGCTCGGGCGGCTCGATTCCGGCGGGCGAGGTGGCGGCTCCGACGGGACTAGGCGGCGCGGGCGGCAAATGGATGCGGCGGCGAAGGCGGCGCGGCGCAGAGGCGGGCCGACGGCTCGGTGGTGGTGTTGTTGGTGGGGGTCGGCGGCGGCGGTATTTAAAGGCCTAAGGAGGGGGCGAGGTGCTTGGGTAAAGGGGCGTGGCAGCGTGTCCGGGACGGACACATCCATGGCGGCAGCGGCGCTCGGGACTCCGTCCCGAGTCGGAGCGGGTGACGGTGCGGGGCGGTGGGCCGGCCCGGCTCGGCTGGGCCTTTGGCCCTGTCGGGCGTGTGAAGTTTTTTTAAACATATTCCACCGAGAAAAATCCTAAATAAATAAAAATAAAAATCTAAAAATGTCAAAACAATTTTTCACCGTCTAAATAAAATATTTAGAACAAAGTGAACATTTTCTTGGCCTAAAAATGCAATTTTAGAAAATGCATATTTTTCCTAATTCAAATAAAATAGCAATAAAATCCAAATAAAATTATTTATTTGATTTTTAACATTTTTCCTCCAGTATTTCATTTATTTTGGAGAAGTCATATTATCTCCTCTCATGTATTTTAATTTGAAATATTTTGGAGAGAAAAATAATGAAAACCAAAATGATCCCCGTTTCAATATTTGAGAAAACTCAAATAGGAAAATCGTGAAATCCCCAACTCTCTCCGTGGGTCCTTGAGTTGCTTAGGATTTTTAGGATCACTATCAAAATGCAAATAAAATATGATATGCATATGA
The DNA here is from genome assembly GCA_021605145.1 of Aegilops bicornis. Classification (NCBI taxonomy): domain Eukaryota; kingdom Viridiplantae; phylum Streptophyta; class Magnoliopsida; order Poales; family Poaceae; genus Aegilops; species Aegilops bicornis. Next base: position 169,871,376 of record CM038671.1, read on the forward strand.
TGACCTATGTATAACATTCCAAATTGTAAATTTTGGATGCTACACACCTACCCCCCCCCCCCCCTTAAGATGAATCTCGTCCTTGAGATTCGGGTTGGCTAGAAAATAGGTGTGGGTGGTCTTTGCGTAGATCATCCTCTCGTTCCCAGGTGGCTTCAACCTCGGTATGGTGGCTCCACTGAACTTTGCAAAACTTGATAACCTTGTTGCTTGTAACTCGGATGGCAAACTCGAGAATCTTGACTGGTTTCTCCTCGTAGGTCAGATCACTATCCGACTGAATTACTTCCAGGGGTACTGTATCTCTTAGAGGAATATCGGCCATCTCAGCATGGCACTTCTTCAACTGGGAAACGTGAAACACATCATGAACTCCTAACAGTCCATCGGGTAACTTCAACTTGTAGGCCACTTCTCCCATACGTTCCAAAACTCAGTATGGTCCTACAAATCTGGGGGCTAACTTTCCCTTAACTCCAAAACGTTTAACTCCGCGTAGTGGTGATACACGCAGATATGCTCTGTATCCGATTTCATAGACTACCTCCTTGCGTTTTGAGTCTACATAACTCTTCTGCCTGGACTGAGCTACCTTCAGTCTATCTCGAATCAACTAAATTGCGCTCTATCGATATATGGATGTACTCTTCTTCCCAATACAAAAACTTGCATCCATTCTACTCCCTCCGTTGCACAATACATGCCTTCTATTTTTCAAAATACATATGTATCTAGACATGTTTTAGTATATAGGTACATCCATTTTTGGACAAATGGAAGTCAAGTATTTTGGAACGGAGGGAGTACACAATAAAATTTTTAAGTTAGCACAACTAGTCTAATCCGAGAGCACAACCGAAGGTTTGGTCGGGTTCTTCCTCCTTTTGCCGACACGTGGGACATCCAGCATCCAGGCCGTGTCATGAAAGAAAATAGAGTGGTAGTTGAAGCCACGAGATGTGCATCTTGGGTTAAACTGTAAATAGAATCTTACTACTCTTGAGTAACTCCAAAAGCGGCCACCGAAGATCTTGGATTTGTTTTTCATCACCAAAGACGTCGAGGTGAAAGATGTGCGAGTTCGATTGGGTCCATGCGTTTTCAGCGACATGTGGGACCGCATGTGAGCAAGCAGACGATGGGCTCCGTAGCGTCCATTGCTGGTGAGAAGAGAGATAGAGGAGGGCTGAGCACGGACTGCAGGAAATTTGTTCTACGTACCTCGATATAGGCTCGATATAGTGGGGTGCCATGGGCCATAACTAGCATTCACGTCTAGCGATGCGGCTGCGCCACCCACACGAGTCCCATTCGACACCAATTTTCTTGGAGTCCATGCTACAGCCATCTCTTCTCCCTCCTGTTTTCTCGGCCATCCATGTGGGCGGGATGGGGGTTTCCGATAGTCGATTTTCTCAACTGCAGTCCCACTTGTAAGTGAAAATGCAACACCGCACGCATTCCCGCTTGAGCGGCGTGCGGACCAACCGTGTGGGGTGCGATCACGAACACGACAGGCTTTTCCTTTTGAACTCGTAACTTGTAAAATTTGGTTCTACTCCATGGCGCGATCGATAGATAGAAAATAACGATTTTGCCTAGAGTAATGAGGAGTTTGGTTCTGGCGCCGTTCATGCATAGATGCGTCTGAAAATTATGAAGTTGATGCGAAAGGTAAGATAATTACTATAGTATCATATACTACTACATGGATTTGACGGAAAGATAATAATACATACGGATCCATCAACGACATCATCATGCCCTAGTGCGCTGGGTCACCAACCGACGTGTGAGCAGCAGCGGCGTTGGCGGCGAGCTCAACATGCTTCTGAATAGTGCCGTCCAAGGTTGCCCTGCGGTCCAGGAAGGCCAGCGTCCTATCGTCCTCCTCTTGCATGTAGTAGACCTTGTGGATGATTTGCGTGTAGATGTGGGTGATTATGTCGATGGTGTCTTCTTTGCGCCCGGTGGCTTGGCAGCGCGGCCTCGAGGTGGACATTCTCCGGCGCGACGGCGGGCAGTCGCAGGGCCACCAGTGTGTCGAAGAGGTTATCACCATAGTGGCCGTTGAGGGTGGCGGGCATCGCAGAGCCTGGGCGCGTCGGCTGGAGTCTTACGTCAAAAGTCGTCCATGAGCTTCTTGACGACGGTGAACTTGTCGAGGAAACCGACGAGGACCTCGTCGAACAAGGAGACGAAGCTGTCGTCCAAGCGGCCCCTCGCCCTAGCGGCCTCAAGCAATACTACCTGGAGACGTTCCTCGTTGCCAGGCCGCAGGCCGGTGTCGTGGACCATCTGGCATCGCCTCCATGGGTCTAGCTTAGCTTCTAGTCAACTGATCTTGCAATTCGAGTGATCACTCTTGCCCTTGGTAAGCGTGCGTAGGTGCGTAGGATTTCGTACTACTCCTCGGCCCTCTACTGCACCTGCCTTTGGCTGTATGATAGGTGGGCCAGCCACCCCCAGGCCCACGTGTCATTCACCCAAAGGCAGTTGCCAGAAGTCAATGAAGCTGCGCCCCTCCGCGTCGGTGCAGTATAGTCATCTCACCGGACCTCTAGTTGCGGCCAAACGAGAGAAGTTTGATGTTTACTGGTTTATTGGTCCCCTTTGCATTTTGCGCCAAGTTTTGACCTTTGATTTAACTAATAAAATATTAATGCATGTAAACAAAAATGTTGTGTAAGTCACATTACGAAAACCAAATAATCCCAAAACACTTAGGCACGGTGCATTAACTCCCTCCTTGTTTCTTATTTCATGACATATCAACCAATGAGAGATGTGGGCCGTGCATGCTTTCAATGACTTGAGACTACCAAACATGACATGCAGTGTTTAGTTCATTGCATGTAATCCTATTAGTACTCTAGTTAGCAAAAACATTAAGTTCTCTCTCACGATAGGAATAAAACACCATGTATTTATTTACGGAGGAGTAGTACATTTTGTGACATGCATTACTAGATATTGCTAGTCAAATACTAAAATCCAGATGGACGTGGTAGTACTCCTAAATCCAGACGGTGGTGCTACTAGTACTAGTAGTAGTACTACCAATGTAGTAGTAGGAGTACTAGCACCGCACTACCCGTTGGTCAAATTATTATGTGCTGCTCCTCACGGTGAAGTGACAAGACCTCGCTAGGAGATGACACCTGAGTATAGGCGCCGTGTTCGACATACCATAGTCAGCCTCACCGTCTGCAATCACTATCATCATGGCTGTAGAGCTAGCCTGCTTACAAGTAGCCCTGTTCGACATAATTTCCCGTGCGTAGATGCCCGTGCATTGCACGGAACACAAAGATTGGGGGTGGACGGCTCCGGCAGCGGCCATCACGCCAGATTTTTCCATGGCTTTCTAGATGTGGTGGGGAGGAGATAAGGCTGATTGTGAGAGACAAGGAGTTGTTTGTAAATAGGGAACAAGTGCGGGCATCTTTTTGGAAAAATGGAGAAGCTTGGTTTGTATGCGTCAGATCTAGATCCGACGGCTATTGGTGAAAGATGGGAGGCACAACATCATCACCAACTCAGGACCTCTTTGATTCGCAGGATTTTGAAAACGCAGGAATAGGACACGGCAATATTACAAGTTTCAAACTGATATTACAAATGTTAGGAGTAATGTTGCACCTAGGAAGAGGGAATTACTAGGAATTTACGTAAGAACTTTCGTTACTTTAGGTGGATGCAGATATCGTACAAACTAAAATCCACCGCCCTGACAAGTCACTAATGGGCAAATAAGTTTTCGAGTCTCTGGCCACTTGATGTTTCAAAAACAAATTCAGCTTCTGCGGAGACTTTGTCATTTAGGCTTAGACGCTTGCGGTGATCAACACGCCATTCATTGTTGCGCCAGAGAACGCCAAACCTCATTACCTTGAGCACACTTGCCTCCAGAACAAAGAACCTAGCCAATTTAATCTCAGATGTGCTGCCTCGGTAGTCGATCAAATCAATTTCTGTAAGATGGAGATCAAGGCATTCGATGAGATTGTTATAGTGCAACACATTTTTCACTTTCGGGTCTTTTTTATCTGCAAAAGAAGAGAACATATTAGAGCAGTTGGCTGCATAAGATTGCCGTGTCATCAAGAGGTACCAATATCATTCGCTCATACGATAGGGTTGGCTGGCTAGTGATATTTTTTCACTCTCTCTCTCTCTCTCTCTATCTGTTTCCTCTCATTTAACTAGGAGGACGTGAAGAGCTTGGGCATTTGTTGCCTTCCACTATGTGGCTGATGCCATATTTCGCAGAAGTACGCCACATAATATGCATCGATGTCAAATCAGAAGATTTTGGCACCGCCCTCATGATGTGAGAGAGTTGGCACCGTTGTGCACACAGACCCACATGTATAAACAAATCAATCGAACCAACTACACCAGCCTCTCACTCTCCCAAACAAGTGTTTTTTATTGCCTCAGTCCTCTCTCTCTCTCTCTCCCACGTAGTGTTTTTTCATTGCGTGAGTTAATTTGGCACCGGAGCAAAGTAGGTGATCCAGATTGGGGCACCAGGTGAGCAATGGAGGGGCATCGATTGCAAATGCATCACAAGTGAATTTGGCACATGTTTTGGCCTACATAGCCCACTTTTGTACTCCATCCGTCCCAAAATTCTTGTCTTAAATTTGTCTAAATACGGATGTATCTAGTTACATTTTAGTGTTAGATACATCCGTATCTAAACAAATGTAAGACAAGAATTTTGGGACAGAGGAATACTACCTCGTATTTAGTATAAAATTTTGACCATAGATTTACCTAAGAAAATGCCAATGCATGTCACTAAAAATTACACCATTTGAAATTATGTTCAAATACGAATCCAACAATATAGTTCTTAGTGACATGCATTAACATTTTGTCAGCTAAATCTATGGTCAAATTTTGATACTACAAAATTGGAAGAGTGAACCAGGACGGAGGTGGTACTTGCTCTTAAGGTAACCATAGAGTTACTGGAGTAGTCTAAGTTACTTTCCACTATGACTAGCCTAGGATACTATAGTAGTACATCATAAAAACGATGCAGGTGATCACGTGAGAAAAAAATACTAAAACATTTCTTTCGGTGCAGTGCGTAGATGTAGTTTTGAACACTACACTTGTCATCGTAATTTGGGAAAATTACGAAAAAAATTGAGCTACGTTGTGATTACCGTTTACTTATAGGAAAGAAGTTTCACCTTGATGAGTAGCTTCTCCGTACACGGAAAGCATGTAAGGAATCCAACAACTTGATCCAGATTGTGGCCGATAGATTTTAGTGCTAAGATCTTCACTGTGCGTATGGACTGGGTCAAGCTTGTGGGAATCATTTTCTAGAAGGCAGTCGTAAATACATCAAGAAGAAATTTAAAAATGTGAATTTCAAGAAGACGGAGAAGAAGATGAGTTATGTACCTGAACGATACGGATCCAATAAAGAGTTCGGAGAATTTGGCAGACGAGTACACCAACGCTGTCAATTTCGGCGCATCAATGACCTTGATTTTTGTTGGACCTTCTAGATCCGATACAAGCAGTCTCTCAAGGAAAGGCGCGTTCTCAATGACCATAACGTGGAACAGCTGAAGTGCTCTCTTCCCAATTGATGTCTTGTTGCAGGGCCAGCAAGACACATAAATCCATCGGATATTCGTCGAGGCGATGTGGAGGCTAATGAACCCGTGGATCTGCTCAAGACGAAGGTACTCGAGCGCAGTACAGCTGCGGAGCAGGTGCTCCATAGCCTTCTTCGAGATGACAACGTCGAAGAGGTCGAGCTGCTTGAGTTGAGGGAGAAGAAGGGCGGGAGCGGCATTAATCTGGGGAAGATAGCAGGAGCTGAAGCTGGCGCGGTGCAACGTTGGCGTGAGGCGGAGCGCGGACGGTGGCAGAGAGCGACATCGTCCAGCTTCAAAGCTGAGATCCTCGAGCTGATCTAGGGCCGGGGATAAGAACCACTCGTCGTCCTTGGGTTGGACCTTGCAGTTGGTACTGAACATGCGGATGTCAAGGCGTCTGGCTGGCCCAGGGTGCAATGAAAGGATCTTGGAGACTGCAGCCATGCGTTTGCAATCCCCGTCGTAGAGGCAGTTGTTGACGGTGAGGTTGAGGGGGACGCAGCGCCACAGGGGGCGCCACCGCCGGGAGAGCAGGGCGGTCCGCACGACAGATTTGGTGGGGAGGAGGCCGATGATGACGAGCAACATGACGTCGGGGAGGCTGCTAATGAAGTCCAGGTTCATCGGATGCAGTTTTGGCTCGAGCCTCCTCTTCTTGTTGGCTGCCTCGCCGTCCATCTTAACCGGCGGCGACACCGGTGTACACGTGTGCTGGTGTGTGTTGTGTGCTAGGTGTGCGCAAGTGTGTCCTTCTGTGCATGCCGCCGCGTAGTGGTGAATTGTGCGCGAGTGCGTCCTTCGCGCGCAAGAAGTTTGTCCTCAATGCGCCCTCAATTTACTAGCGTGCGGGGTGCTACCCCGAGTGGTTTCAACTTTGTTTACTTCACCGCATGTGTGATGGGCCTCTAGTTTACTTATTTTCACCCACTGCCACATGGGGCAGCACACCAAGATACAGAACACGAGCTGACAATGCAGCATGTGGATTGGTTGACCGGTCAACTAAACAATATACGGAGCTATATGCTAACATAGTGAGCGTATAATCCATCGGTATAGAGAGTTCGAGTGAGAGGGGAGGCCCGTGAGAGATAGCAGAGAGAGAGAGAAAGAGCTACTCCCTTCGTTCGATAATGTAGTTACAACATTTTTTTAAGTCAAACTTTTGAAACTTTGACCAAGTTTATAAAGAAATTACTTATATCTACAATACCAAAGATAAATGATAGTATGAAGTAAGTACATGTTGTGATGAATCTAATGATCGTTCCAGATGTGAATGTTTTTCTCCACATGTACCTGGTCAAACTTTTCTGAGGTTTGACTTTTCAAAACATCCATATGCTTATGGACGTGATAGAGCCCCTAACGAGAGAGAGAGAGAGAGAGAGAGAGAGAGAGTGAAAAAAGTGTGTGTGCGTGTGTGAAAGAGACATGGACAACACACGATAAAAGTAGAGAAAAAGCGTGTGTGTCTTATGCAAACATATCACACATGCATCTCTGACAACGGAGGCAAGGTGAGGAGATAGTGTGTGTTGTTTGGAACCAAGAGAGGAAGACCCCTGGCACGTGGCCAAGAGGGGTCTAGCAAACAAGGGAGAGAGGTCGAGAGAGACGTACGGAGAAAATGCAGACATGGGGAGGAGAGACTGTATGTTTGTCATAGAGAGATCCCCTGGAGATCGTGATGGGACTACATGGGTGGGAGATCGAGTGACAAGGTGTGTGCGTGATAGAAGATGCCCCGAGAGATATCGAGATAGACGTATGGATGGAAGGAGACAATACATGTGTTCCTGATGGCTAGTAAGAGATAATCGTACTTAGGAGGGGGGGAGTGCTTGCGCCTATGGACCTGTTTGGATACTCTAACTCAGTTAGAGGTTAGAGTTATATTCTAACCTTGAACTAACTCTAAGTAAAGAGGTGTTTGGATGGCAGGGTTAGATGGAGCGCGGATACGGCGAGGCACCTTCACGGGCGGTGCGAGAGGGAGGGAGGGAGAGGACGAGAAGCTTCGAGGAAGTGGGGAGGGATCTGCTGCAGGGAGAGCGAGAAAAAAAGTGTTTATTAGTGGTCCCGAGAAGAAGTAACCCAAATAAGCACCTCTTGGATGGGTTAGTTTTTTTTGATGGGTTAGATGCATCTAACCTAAACTAACCCTCCTTGTTTGGATCTGTTTGGGTTAGTTGACTCCAAACTAACCCAAACTAACTCTAACCCATGGATCCGAACAGAACCTGTGATGGAGTGAGGGATTATGGTACTTAGGGGGGTGCATGTCACATGGAGAGAGAACAAGGGCGGAGAGTGTTGGATGGGTCTATATGTATAGCGCGAGCGAGACATGTGTATGTGTGAACCAGGGTAAGGCCAGTTTGGCTTGCGTCGTGAGCATCTTTTGCGTGGCCTGGGGTTGTGGCTGGATTTCATGCACGCTTGTTTGGTTGCTACCCTGTGAAAAAGAAAGCCTGCCTGGGCTGGGTTCCCTTGCACTTTAATTTGCCTGGCTGAACTCCAGACACTGCAAGTAGCCTGGCCCAAGCGACCGATTTCGAATGCCTGGCCGTGCCTGGTCGTGCGGCCACGAGGCTAACAACCACATGGATTGATATTAGCATTAAATAATTGATGCATGGATTGATTGATGGGACGTTGATGCTTCAGCACCACACAAGCCTGGCTAGGCAGAAATAGTTTACATCTCACGTACACACCAGGCAGTACCGGCCATCAAGGCATGAGGGTCAGGTCACGAACCAAACTGACCAATAAAGTTTGAGAGAGATTGAGGAGCCCCGATAAGGCTGAGTGGTGCGTCAGATAGCTGAGAGGGGGAAAGAGATATTCCATTCGCTCGATAATACAGTGGATGTAAAAAAAATTGAAGTCAAACTTTGGAAACTTTGATCAGGTTTATGCAAATGTTATTTATATCTACAATACCAAAGATACATCATACAAAACTACATCTCATGGTGAATCTAATGGTATATGTTTGCCGTACTAGATGTAATTCTTTTTCTCCATGTACATGGTGAAACTTTGTGATGTTTGACTTTTCAATAAATATATGTGCTATGGACGGAGGAGAGTGCCTCAGTCGAGATAGATCAAGTGCGTGTGAAGGAGAATGAGTAAGTGTGCAAAAAGATTATGTGTGTTAAAGAGAAAGTGACAACAAACGATAAATTAGAGAGAGAGTGTGTTTTTTCGTTTCATATGTGAACATATCACGCATGCATCTCCGAGATGGAAAAGCGAGGCGAGGAGATACACGAAGATAGCTAGTGTGTGATTGTTTGCAACGGAGAGAGACACCTCACAGCACATGTCCAATAGAGGTCTGCCAACAAGGAAAAAAGGTCGAGAGGGACGCATGGATGGCATGGACGCATGGGGAGGGAGAGAGGGTGTGTTTGTGATAGAGAGATCCCTCGAGATCGTGAGGGACTATATGGGTGGGAGATCGAGGAGTGCGTGCGCGATAGAAAGATGCCTCGAGAGAAATCGAGATAGACCATGCACATGTTTGTGATGGATACTAAGATTAGCTAGTCATATACATATAGGGGGGACTGCGTGTGCCTACAATTGAGTGAGAGACCATCATACTTGGCTAGTTGGGCATGAGATTGTGTGTGTGTGTGCGTGTGAGATGGAGAGAGAATGAGGGAGAGAGATAGAGTTTTAGATGGGCCTATCGAGTGCGAGGGAGATATGCATGTGTATGTGTGACCCAGGTGGATGGAGAGTTGAGAGGGGGGGAGAGCTCCGAGTTGACATAGTGGTGCGTGAGAGAGTTACGGGCAAAGAGCCAAGGAATTTGTGTGCGTACGATGAGTGCACCCAAGATATCTAGCTTCGACTAGCTAGAGTATCATACATAGTGTGCGAGAGAGACCTATAGATGGTGTATATATGAATGCGAAATAGAAAGACCCCCCCCCCACACACACACACACACACACAGAGAGAGAGAGAGAGAGAGAGAGAGAGAGAGAGATGGAGAGAGAGATGGAGAGAAAGGGAGAGGGACCAACAAGGTTTTTGTGTCGGATGGTGCGACAGAATTGAAGATTGTCGGTGAGAGAGTGAGGGAGAGAGAACAGGAGTCCGGGAGAGGGGGAGGTCGCGTTTTATGCATCGAAGACTGATATAAACCATGTTTCGATATAAACTTGCATTCAAATATTTAAATTGGAGAACATGTTGTCTGCAATCCACACATGAACGGATATATGCATATATCAAACAAGTTCATTAATTTGACTTTCAACATGTTCATGGAGTACTATAATATTGTACAACATGCTACTCGATTGAGGTGTTCAATTTTGGATTTAGTTCACTTTTTCGACCTCTTGAGCAGGCTAGTTCATTGAATCGAGATATTTCATTTTGGGTTTGATTCACGTTTTGAGTGGGTCAACTATTTGTCATATAGTAAATCGCTAGCAACGAGCATGTAAAAACACATTACTCCCGAGCATCATCTCTCCATCTAAAAAGAACTGCAAGCTAATATTTCAAAATTTGATTCGAATCGACTTGGTAAGGTAGACGTGGATGCTCGTTCTCCCAAAATTTGAACGAACTGTTAAACATCCTCTCTGCTCGGTGGAATTCGCCCGAGCAAATAAATGGGAGACGCGAAATTACCGTCCTATGTGGGACACGCATCTATTGGCCCGTTGTACATCGAGGGTAGGTTCGTAACTTCATCCAAGCGCGCCTTATCCTCGGCCGAAATGACATGTGCTGAATAATTCATAAACCATGGTCGGTAAAACACGCTCTCTTCGCTCGAAATAGCTCGCGCCCACTATTTCAAAACACGCTCTCCTCGCCCGAAATCGCTCGCGCCCACTATAGTTCAAAACATGCAATCCTCGCCCGAAATCGCTCCCGCCCACTATTTGGGGAGAAGCAAAGTTACTCTACTATCCCCGACCCTCAGTACACAGACCCAAGCCGAGAAGCCTATAGGCAAGGGTAGAACTGTAACTCCCCCTCACATTTCAGACAAATGCGTCCGTAAGACATGGTTCCACTCCCCTCCCAATCCCCCCCCCCCCCGCCCGCCCCCATTCATACCTCGTGGGCGCCAAATCACCTTCTCCCCGGGAAGCTCCCTTCTCCCGAGCCGCGAAACCTCAGCCCCACCTCCATGGCGCCCCCCACCGGACCAATTTCACAGCCGCCCTCCTCCCTAATGCCGGAGATGATGTTCAATTGCCGTCGTGCACTGGGTCGTGTGCCTCTTACTCCGTGTTGCTGGTGCTGCTTCGACGACGGCTGCGTGAACCGTACCGAAGCCTATTCACCCCCGCCGTTGTTCACAGCGCCGGAGCGGCTCCAACTCCGGATCCGTCCAGAGTGCTGACGCTGCTTCCGCGTAGCCGGCGACTGTCGCGACATCGCTCTTTCCCTACCGCCGGTCGCCACCGCAACCGTGCCGGCCTCACCGACTCGGCAGCTGGACCTGCCTACTTCACCATGCCGCCAGATAGGTCGTACCCTCATCTCAAATCACTTTATTTAGGCGTCAGTTGTCTGAATTTTTATTCTGGGCTAATCGATTCCCAATGGGAAGCAGCACCCCTCGAGGCGGCGGAGCTCCTAGGCTGCTGGTTGGCTGGTGTCTAACGTAAGGGTCTTGAGGCCACAAGTTCGCCCTTGTGAGCGGCCAGCTTAGATGGCTATCTTTTAGAGTTGCGTGGGTTGAAGGTACTGCCGCCACTAGATCTGGATGACGGGGAGTCTTTGTGGATTGGCCCGGGGGCGGCGCAACCACGGCAGTGCGGTGGGGCGGGGAGCGGGGTTTTAGCCGGGGCCATGGACGGCGGAGGCAGGCTGCTCTGCGATTGGTCGCTGGCTCTTCGGGGAAGATCCCGAACAGTGTCAGCCGGGAGGCACAAGACGGCCATCAAGCCATCCGGCGTAGATCGGACAGTACCAAAATAAAATAAAAGCGTGTGACCCCAATTTAGTCTTCAGTCAACAGATGTGTGACCACTCTTGTACCTTGCTATTGATCTCTTAGTGTATTTCTTCATATCAAAGAGATATGTCGTTCTTAACATTATGCGTTATCTGCATCTTCAGACACACGGTCTTCCGACTCACCGCAGCTGCTCCAACAAGGGAAGCAGACACCAGAAGGGAGCTACAGTCCCCACTCAACAATTCCCTGCATCGAATGCGCGTTCCCGACATGGACAGCCACAACAACTGCAGGGCCATCGACAAGGCAGCACATGATGCTCACTCCTATGGATGGCAGCCAGATAGGTTGTACCCTCATCTTACTTGTGTGCAACATTTATGGCTTTGTTATTCATCTAAGAACGGAAAATAGATCATCACATTTCACTGTATATTCATGCTAATCGCCATGTGTCTTGTTCAGAGTTCACGTTGTTCCATAGTTCAGCTAAGATACTTGTTCTTTAGGTAACGTTGTTCCATAGTTATCATCCATCAGCCAATGCTATCCCACAGGCTGGTGATTATAGTATTATACCACTTCTAGTATTACCTATGTTGTTCTTTAATACTTTTGTGTGCCATCTAGTTAATCTCGAGTACAAACGATACATATTACGTAGCTTTCATCTGTGTTCTCCCTTTAGTTAATGAGACCATTGCTGCTAGTTAACCCCAGTCCTACTATTTATGTCGTCTCCTCTGTGCACTCATTTACATAAATCTAACTACTAGTTGTCTTCCATGCATGTCGATATAATTGCACACACCGATATATCCACTAGAACCTCACGAAGCAATGTAAAGGCCAATAAAATTGATGTCAATGATACCCAATATGATGGAACATGTAAAGGCAGTTCTTCGTAAGACTTGCGTAAAGATGATGAATCCTCTTCACCCCACAAGGTCCTTGCTCTAACTTGGCACATGATATGGGTACAACATGCATATAATGTCACAGAGTGTATCTACTCACAGTTGCAATACCATGTGCTTAGCCTGCTGATCATGCATGTAAATATGTCATGCCTTCCTGTTTTTCAGTACCTATTCCATTCATGATAACATGTTTTCAAATTCAAATACTGTCATTCTACTCTATTGCAATGCCATCTGCTTAATTTGGACATCATGCTGCTGAATATCTTATGCGTTGTTATTCATCAGTATGTACTTCATCTGTCTGCCATACCATGTTTTTTACATTGAAGTGTTGTTCTAGTGCTTTGTTGCAATGCCATCTTATTTTCCCAATCATACACGTGTATGTTGCCTTAGTTATTTCTGTATGTATTCTGCTAGCATATAGTTTTACATTCAACTAGTGTTTTTTTTTGCTGTGTTGTCTGTCGTATCCCTAGCTCTTACACCATACTCCCACCGTCCGGATTACATGTTGCGAAATGGATAAAAAGGATGTATCTAGAACTGAAATACGCCTAGACCCATCCATTTTTTTCCGGATGGAGGGAATACATGTCAATATGTCATGCCTTTCTATTCTTGATTACCCATTCCATCTCTCTCTGTTGTCGCATGTTTTATAATTAAAGCACCATTCTTCTATACAAGGCATGCAAGGGAAAGACGACTATGTTAGAATCTGAAGGGTTACAAACAAGGCCTTTGCAAAAGATCCAAACGCCAGAGATAATAAACCAATCCAGTTTTTATGAATCTTGCTCCGGCCTGAGAGAAACCCAATTCCTCACGATAATAAGCGATTCCAATGGCCAAAGAACTAGTCCGCTCCGATCCGGAAAAAATATGTCAACTCAATTCTAAGAAGCGTGTCGCGTATCCTTGCATCATGAAATTTTATAGCATGCTGATCATATTTTCTACATGTTTCTTACCCATCTCTATTTTAGAAAATAAGCTTAAAGATAGAAGAATTTCTGCAATGGTATCGTTTATGAGGAAAGATTCTTGCAGGAATTCTCTGTGCTCCAATGTAGATGTAAGTACCTGTTGTATATCACTATATTTTTACATCAAGATGTATTTTGTTAATCGGCATGACTCCAACCTTTATCGATCTAAATTTAGTTGTAGCAAAATGTATGATTAAAGGCCACAATGTTGAGTTTTGTAAGGAAAACTGCACAGTAGTTTTGCATCCCTGAAATGCATGAGTGTACTATCTCATATCGGTGGGTTTGAACACTTTGGTTCTGCAGTGGGTTTTTCGGTGTTTTTTCTTGTGTTGTCCTATCGTATCCCTAGCTCTTACATCATACTCCCTCCGTCCAGTTAAATGTTGCGTAAATGGATAAAACTGGATGTATCTAGAACTGAAATATGCCTAGACCCGTCCATTTATTTCCGGATGGAGGGAATACATGTCAATATGTCATGCTTTTCTATTCTTCAGTACCTATTCCATCTCTGCTATAGCATGTTTTATAACTGAATCACCATTCTTCTATATAAGGCATGCAAGGGAAGACGGCTATGTTAGAATCAAGGGTTACAAACCAGGTCTTTGCAAAAGATCCAAATGCCGTGAGATAATAAACCAACTCCATTTTTCATAGATACTACTCCAGACAGAGAAACCCAACTCCCACTCGATAATAAGCAGATTCCAAAGTACAAAGAATTAGTCCGCTTCCGATTCAAAGAAAAGAATGTCAACTCCATTCTAAGAAGCGTGTGCGTATCCTCGCATCATGAAATTTTATAGCATTCTGATCATATTTTCTACATGTTTCTTACCCATCTCTCTTTTAGAAAATAAGGTTAAACGATAGAAGACTTCCTCCATTGGGATCGTATGCGAGGAAAATATCTGGCGGGAATTCTCGTGTCTCCGATCTTTGATGTAAGTACATTGTATATCACTATATTTTTACATCAACATGTATTTTGTTAATCGGCGTGAATCTAACATTTATCTGATCTAAAATTAGTTGTAGCAAAATGTTAAAGGCGCCAATGTTGATTTTTGTAAGGAAAATTGCATGGTAGTTTTGCATACTGAGCTGCATGAATGTACTATCTCATATCACGCATATTACTGAATTGTAGTGCTTCTCTGGTTGCCCATTCATTCATTGTGTCAATGTTGCTTTCGTACTACCTTATCTGGCTAATGATAGCTGTGCCATATTGTGTTAATTTCGTGTAGGCTAGTTGCCCAAACGTTCGTTGTGTCAATGTTGCTTTCCTATTATCCGACTTGGCCAATGATAGCAATGCTAGTGTGTTAATTTTGTGCGAGTCTTGAAGATAAGAAGACAAACTCTGAAAACAGCAAGGCAACCCCATTGTTTATTTCCGGTAAATCTGGAATTAGGTCAGTAATATGGCAATAACTCATGATTAATCTTTTGGTTCCGTCCTAATTTATGTTATGATGCGTTGGTCAAGACACTCTCTACTATCAATAATACAAGCACCTTAAAATCGCCATCTGAATCTGCTCAAGATCCCCATCTCGAATGCAACGGAATAAATGTATGTTTGTGAACCAATTAATGGCTGAAGCAATGATGGAAATGGTGGATGAATCGGAGGTGCAGAGTCGTGCGACACAACAATGACCATTGTTTTCGTGAGACAAGTAGCAAAGCGTAAAGAACTTGCCCACATGCTTATGGGTGTCATCTGTTGAGGTTGCAGATTGTGACATTGTAGATGGTTAGGTTCTGCTCATTTATTTGCACTCGCATCAATCTTTGATTGCCCAGTGGATGTAATTTCCTGTAATATATGCTGGATGTGCAACGTTATTCCCTGTATGCCGTACCTTTGCTTGATCGGTTTTGGTCCTGTGCATAATTGCTCGTCGTAATGGGCTCAAATTATCTAATTTAGCCTAAAGACATGTACGAACTTTAGTGGGCCCATTAAGTTAATGGGCCGTTACTAGGCCGAAAGTTAATGGTCGGCCCTCTTACCTCCCGGGTCGTTAACAGGCCGACATCAAAGCGGGCACCAGGTGGCCCAATTTATTTCACGGGCCGTTAACAGGCCGTTACTAAGTTTGGGCTACATATGGCCCAACTATACTGTAGGACTTTTGCAAGCCGAAAGAGACAATGAGCTTATCTTTGGACCATGAAGGCCATGGGCCGCTAAGAAGCCGAAAGTCGTCGTATTATAAATGGCCCAATCAGGTTGTGGGCCTTTAGCAGCCGAAGAGAAACCGGGCTGGTATTGGACCATGAAGGGCATGGGCCGTTAAAAGGCCAAAACTAAGGTCCGACTACAAACGGCCCAACTCATTTATGGTCCGTTAACGGCTGAAAAGGCACACATGGCGAGAATTGGCCCAACACTTAAATGGGTCGCTAAAAGGCCAAAACTCAGGTCCGACTACAAATGGCCCAACTGATTTATGGGCCGTCAATAGGCTGAAAGTGACACCGGGCCAGAAATTGGCCCAACACTTAAATGGGCCGCTAAAAGTTTGAAACTCAGGTCCGACAACCAATGGCCCATCAGATTTATGGGACGTCAACAGGCTTAAAGACACACCGGGCCGGAAATTAGCCCAACATTTAAATGGGTCGCTAAAAGGCCGAAAGATGTACATCCTGAAAATTGGTCCATCCATTAAATGGGCCGTTAACAGGACGAAATCTCATCAGGCCGATATTGATCCCAAATATATAGTGGGCTGTTAACGGGCTCAAACTGGCGATGGGCTGCAATGGTGTCAAATCTTTAATGGGACGTTGACGGGCCGAATTGGCACATCTCGTATGGGCCGTGGGATTAAATGGACCTGACACAAGTAGGCCTTATATGGGCTGGCCTGGTAATTTTTACTGGGCCGGCCTTTTCACAGGAATGGGCCTCTGTTGGGCCATGCCATGTGTTGACGTATCATAGGCGCCTTCCGTCCAATGAGTGGATGACATCTGTCCCAACGATGAGCCGACACGTGTTTCCTCCAGCCAATGATGATTTTACATGTGGAAAATCCCCATTGGTTGGGGCTGTTAACAGGATATCGGATCCAAAACCCGACCCGATAGCTTAACGGCATTCCGTTACGGTGGATGCCACGTGTCGGTCACCCTTGACGAAAGCACTTCTGTGACGCGCGATTTATTGTCATGGAAGTGGACACTTCCGTGATGATAATTTTGGTAATGTCATGGAACACTTCTACGACAAAGATAGGTATGAATATCTTGATTCTGTCATAAAATCGTCATGGATGTACATGCATGACAAAAAACGCGACCTACTGTGACAAACACGTATCATCACGGAAGTGTATTTTTTTGTAGTGACGGCCACTAGCAAAAGTGAGATATGATAAAGATAATAAGATAAATATTTTTGGTATTTCTGTTGTATAGATTGGAAAGTAAAGATTGCAAAATAAACGGTGATAGAAATTGGTAAGTTGACGAGAAACTAATATGATGTAAAATAGACCCGGGGGCCCTAGGTTTCACTAGTGGCTTCTCTCATGATAGCATATATTACAGTGGGTGAACAAATTACTGCCGAGCAATTGATAGAAAAGTGCATAGTTATGAGAATATCTAGGCATGATCACGAACATAGGCATCACGTCAGTGTCAAGTAGACCAAAACGATTCTGCATCTACTACTATTACTCCACACATCGACCGCTATCCAGCATGCATCTAGAGTATTAAGTTCATAAGAACAGAGTAACGCATTAGGCAAGATGACATGATGTAGAGGGATAAAATCAAGCAATATGATATAAACCCCATCTTTTTATCCTCGATGGAAACAATACAATACGTGCCTTGCTGCCCCTGTTGTCACTTGGAAAGTACACCGCAAGATTGAACCCAAAGCTAAGCACTTCTCCCATTGCAAGAAAGATCAATCTAGTAGGCCAAACTAAACTGATAATTCGAAGAGACTTGCAAATATATCAAATCATGCATATAAGAATTCAGAGAAGAACCAAATATTCTTCATAGATAATCTTGATCATAAACTCACAATTCATCGGACCTCGGCAAACACACCGCAAAAAGTATTACATCGAATAGATCTCCAAGAACATCGAGGAGAACTTTGTATTGAGAACCAAAGAGAGAGAAGAAGCCATCTAGCTAATAACTATGGACCCGAAGGTCTGTGGTAAACAACTCACACATCATCGGAGAGGCTATGGTGTTGATGTAGAAGCCCTCCATGATCGAATCCCCCTCCGGCAGATCGCCGGAAAAGGCCCCAAGATGGGATCTCACGAGTACGGAAGATTGCGGCGGTGGAAAAGTGGTTCCGTGGCTCTCCTAGATGTTTTCAGGGTTTAAGAGTATATATAGGCGAAAGAAGTAGGTCGGTGGAGCTACGAGGGGCGCATGAGGGTGGGGGGCCACCTGCCTCGTGGTCGCCTCGTTGCGTCTTTGACTTCCACTCCAAGTCTCCTGGATTGCGTTTGTTCCAAGAAAGATCCTCGCGAAGGTTTCGTTCTGTTTGGATGCCGTTTGATATTCCTTTTCTGTGAAACACTGAAATAGGCAAAAGCAACAACTGGCACTGGGCCTCCGGTTAATAGTTTAGTCCAAAAAATAATATAAAAGAGCATATTAAAGCCCATTAAACATCAAAAACAGATAATATAATAGCATGGAACGATCAAAAATTATAGATACCTTGGAGACGTATCAGCATCCCCAAGCTTAATTCATGCTCGTCCTCGAGTAGGTAAATGATAAAAACAGAATTTTTGATGTGGAATGCTACCTAACATAATTTTCAATGTAATTTCCTTTATTGTGGCATGAATGTTCAGATCCGAAAGATTCGAGACAAAAGTTTAATATTGACATAAAAATAATAATACTTCAAGCATACTAACTAAGCAATTATGTCCTCTCAAAATAACATAGCCAAAGAAAGCTCATCCCTACAAAATCATATAGTTTGGCCATGCTTCATTTTTTTCACACAAAATGCTCTCACCATGACAAGCTAAGCAATTGTTTCATACTTTAGTATTCTCAAACTTTTTGAACTTTCACGCAATATATGAGTGCGAGCCATGGACATAGCACTATGGGTGGAATAGAATATGATGATGGAGGTTGTGTAGAGAAGACAAAAAAGGAGAAAGTTTCACATCGACACAGCTAATCAATGGGCTATGGAGATGCCCATCAATTGATGTCAATGTGAGGAGTAGGGATTGCCATGCAACGGATGCACTAGAGCTATAAATGTATGAAAGCTCAACAAAAGAAACTAAGTGGGTATGCATCCAACTCGCTTACTCATGAAGACCTAGGGCATTTTGAGGAAGCCCATCATTGGAATATACAAGCCAAGTTCTATAATGAAAAATTCCCACTAGTATATGAAAGTGACAAAATAAGAGACTCTCTATCATGATGATAATGGTGCTACTTTGAAGCACAAGTGTGGAAAAAGGATAGTAACATTGTCCCTTCTCTGTTTTTCTCTCATTTTTTTGGTGGGCTTCTTTGGCCTCTTTTATGGGCTTCTTTGGCCTATCTTTTTTCGTCCGGAGTCTCATCCCGACTTATGGGGGAATCATAGTCTCCATCATCCTTTCCTCACATGGGAAAATGCTCTAATAACGAAGATCATCACACTTTCATTTACTTACAACTCAAGAATTACAACTCAATACTTAGAAAAAAATATGAATCTGTGTGAATGCCTCCGGCGGTGTAACGGGATATGCAATGAATCAAGAGTGACATGTATGAAAAATGAATGGTGGCCTTGCCAGAAATACGATGTCAACTACATGATCATGCAAAGCAATATGACAATGATGGATCGTGTCATAATAAATGGAACGGTGGAAATTTGCATGGCAATATATCTCGGAATGGCTATGGAAATGCCATAATAGGTAGGTATGGTGGCTGTTTTGAGGAAGATATAAGGAGGCTTATGTGTGATAGAGCGTATCATATCACGGGTTTGGATGCACCGTGAAGATTGCACCAACTCTCGATGTGAGAAAGGGCAATGCAGTCTTGAAGAGGCTAGTAATGATGGAAGGGTGAGAGTGCGTATAATCCATGGACTCAACATTAGTCATAAAGAACTCACATACTTATTGCAAAAATCTACAAGTCATCAAACCCAAAGCACTACGTGCATGCTCCTAGGGGGATAGATTGGTAGTGAAAGACCATCGCTCGTCCCCGACGGCCACTCATAAGGGAAGCGATCAAAGAACACCTCATGCTTCAAATTTGTCACACAACGGTTACCATACGTCCATGCTACGGGACATGCAAACCTCAACACAAGTATTTCTAATTTTCACAATTACTCAACTAGCACGACTAAAATTACCATCTTTATATCTCAAAACAATTATCAAGTATCCAACTTCTCATAGTATTTAATGCACTCTATATGAATTTTTTTATTATACCCATCTTGGATGCCTATCATATTAGGACTAATTTATAGCCAAAGCAAATTACCATGCTGTTCTAAAAGATTCTCAAAGTAATATAAGTGAAGCATGAGAGATGAATAATTTCTATAAAATAAAACAACCACCGTGCTCTAAAAGATATAAGTGAAGCACTAGAGCAAAATTATCTAGCTCAAAATATATAAGTGAAGCACATAGAGTATTCTAATAAATTCTGATTCATGTGTGTCTCTCCAAAAGGTGTGTACAGCAAGGATGATTATGGTAAAATCAAAGACTCAAATCATACAAGACGCTCCAAGCAAAACACATATCATGTGGTGAATAAAAATATAGCCTCAAGTAAAGTTACCGATAGACGAAGACAAAAGAGGGGATGCCTTCCGGCATCCCCAAGCTTAGGTTTTGGTTGTCCTTGAATTTTACCTTGGGGTGCCTTGGGCATCCCCAAGCTTAGGCTCTTGCCACTCCTTATTCCAAAATCCATCAAATCTTTACCCAAAAACTTGAAAACTTCACAACACAAAACTTAAACAGAAAATCTCATGAGCTCCGTTAGTGTAAGAAAACAAACCACCACTTTAAGGTACTGTAATGAACTCATTATTTATTTATATAGGTGTTAAAACTACTGTATTCCAACTTCTATATGGTTCATACCCCCCGATACTAGCAATAGATTCATCAAAATAAGCAAACAACACACGATAAACAGAATCTGTCAAAAACAGGACAGTCTGTAGTAATCTGTATCAAACCAATACTTTTGGAACTCCACAAATTATGAAATAAATTGGTGGATGTGAGGAATTTATCTATTAATCATCTTAAAAAATAATCAACCTAAAAGCACTCTCCAGTAAAAAAAATGGCAGCTAATCTCGTGAGCGCTAAAGTTTCTGTTTTTTACAGCAAGATCGCAAAGACTTCACCCAATTCTTCCCAAAGGTTCTACTTGGCACAAACACTAATTAAAACATAAAACCACATCTAAAAAGAGGCTAGATGAATTATTTATTACTAAATAGGAACCAAAATCAGGGAACAAAAATAAAATTGGGTTGCCTCCCAATAAGCGCTATCGTTTAACGCCCCTAGCTAGACATAAAGCAAGAATAGATCTAGGTATTGTCATCTTTGGTGTGAAATTCTTCAATTGAAGACATATAACTCTTAGGAGTTTTTTTTTGATGATCAAACTCCTAGGCAAGAAGTCAAAAAATTCATTTGTAGCAAAAGGTTCCTTAATGATAGCGAAAAAGTTGGGGTGAACACTTACCGATTTGAGATCTTCATTCTCCTTACTAGACGATTCACCCTTATTTTTAGGAACATACATAAACTTGGCAACTTTGGTAGGAGGAGGGTTTGAAGTGTTTCTAACAGCAGAAAAGGCAGACCCCAAGTTGGTAATAATATCCTCAAGTTTATCAATTCTAGTGGAATCTTGATCTATCTTTTCATTAACTATGGGTTCCTTTTCTTTAAATAAATCAGAGTAACTCCTACCTTAGATCCATATTGGGTAATTTGGTTGTGCATCTTTTTATCCAAGTTCTTGATCAACTCTACAGTGGCAATTTTATTTTCTATAATTTCAAGCCTTTGCATCACATGTTCCAAAGTTAAAATAGTTCCATTAACCAAAAGAGGTTGTGGGCCTAACAAATCTATCATAGCATTATAAGAATCAAAAGTATGGCTACTCAAGAAATTCCCTCCGGTAATGTTATCACGAATATATCTATTCCAAGGAGTGATGCCCATGTAAAAATTGCGGAGAAGAACGGAAGTAGATTGCTTTTTAGTAGATCTATTTTGAGCATTCCAAATTCTATACCACGCATCTTTTAGATTTTCTCCCTCCCTTTGTTTAAAATTAAGAACTTCATTATCAGGAGTACTAACAATGATAGAAGGACTAGCCATGATGGCGGAACAAACTGTCTAACACACTGACACACAAGAGGCAAGCGGAAAGAAGTGGATGAAAAGGGCGAATAAAACGGCAAAGGTGAAGTGGGGGAGAGGAAAACGACAGGCAAATGGAAAATAATGTAATGCGATGGATAAGAGTTTGTGATGGGTACATGGTATGTCTTGACTTGAGCGTAGATCTCCCCGGCAACGGCGCCAGAAATCCTTCTTGCTACCTCTTGAGCATGCGTTAGTTTCCCTTGAAGAGGAAAGGGTGATGCGGCAAAGTAGCGTAAATATTTACCTCAGTTTTTGAGAACCAAGGTATCAATCCAGTAGGAGAGTAAACTCAAATCGCCTAGTACCTGCACAAACAATCAAGAACCTTGCAACCAACGCGATAAAGGGGTTGTTAATCCCTTCGCAGCCACTTGCAAAAGTGAGGTCTGATAAAGATAATAAAATAAATATTTTTGGTATTTTTGTTGTATAGATTGGAAAGTAAAGATTGCAAAATAAACAGCGATAGAAATTGGTAAGTTGACGAGAAACTAATATGATGTAAAATAGATCCGGGGGCCATAGGTTACACTAGTGGCTTCTCTCATGATAGCATATATTATGGTAGGTGAACAAATTACTACCGAGCAATTGATAGAAAAGCGCATAGTTATGAGAATATCTAGGCATGATCATGAACATAGGCATCACGTCTGTGTCAAGTAGACCAAAATGATTCTACATCTACTACTATTACTCCACACATCGACCGCTATCCAGCATGCATCTAGAGTATTAAGTTTCTAAGAATAGAGTAACGCATTAGGCAAGATGACATGTTGTAGAGGGATAAACTCAAGCAATATGATATAAACCCCATCCTTTTATCCTCGATGGCAACAATACAGTACATGCCTTGCTGCCCCTGCTGTCACTGGGAAAGTACACCACAAGATTGAACCCAAAGCTAAGCAGTTCTCCCATAGAAAGAAAGATCAATCTAGTAGGCCAAACTAAACCGATAATTCGAAGAGACTTGCAAAGATATCAAATCATGCATATAAGAATTCATAGAAGAACCAAGTATTGTTCATAGATAATCTTGATCATAAACCCACAATTCATCAGATCTTGGCAAACACACCGCAAAAGGTATTACATCGAATAGATCTCCAAGAACATCGAGGAGAACTTTGTATTGAGAACCAAAGAGAGAGAAGAAGCCATCTTTCTAATAACTATGGACCCTAAGGTCTGTGGTAAACAACTCACACATCATCGGAGAGGCTATGGTGTTGATGTAGAAGCCCTCAGTGATTGAATCCCCCTCCGGCAGATCGCGGGAACAGGCCCCAAGATGGATCTCACGGGTACAGAAGGTTGCGGCGGTGGAAAAGTGGTTTTGTGGCTCTCCTGGATGTTTTCAGGGTATAAGAGTATATATAGGCGAAAGAAGTAGGTCGGTGGAGCTATGGTGGGCCCACGAGGGTGGGGGCGCGCCCTCCTGCCTCGTGGTCGCCTTGTTGCATCTCTCACTTCTACTCCAAGTCTCCTGGATTGCGTTTGTTCCAAGAAAGATCCTTGTGAAGGTTTCGTTCCGTTTGATATTCCTCTTCTGTGAAACACTGAAATAGGCAAAAAAACAGCAACTGGCACTGGGCCTCCGGTTAATAGGTTAGTCCCAAAAATAATATAAAAGGGGATATTAAAGCCCATTAAACATCCAAAATAGATAATATAATAGCATGGAACGATCAAAAATTATAGAAACGTTGGAGACGTATCACTATGCGGTAGCGATAGTCGTTGAAGCAATAGTTGGCGAGACGACAACGATGCTACGATAGAGATCAAGGTGTCAAGCCAGTGACGATGGAGATCATGACGGTGCTTTGGAGATGGATATCAAAGGCACAAGATGATGATGGCCATATCATGTCACATAGTTTGATTGCATGTGAAGTTTATCCTTTATGCATCTTATTTTGCTTAATATGGCGGTATCATTATAAGATGATCCCTCACTAAATTTCAAGGTATAAGTGTTCTCCCTGGGTATGCACCGTTACTACTGATTAAATCGTCTTGCGAGACACCACGTGATGATCGGGTGTGATAAGCTCTACGTTCACATACAATGGGTGCAAGCCAGTTTTGCATGTGCAGAATACTCGGCTTAAACTTGACGAGCCTAGCATATGCAGATATGGCCTCGGAACACTGAGACCGGAAGGTCGAACGTGAATCATGTAGTAGATATGATCAAAATAGTGATGTTCACCATTGAAAACTACTCCATCTCATGTGATGATCAGACATGGTTTAGTTGATATGGATCACGTGATCATTTAGATGACTAGAGGGATGTCTATCTAAGTGGGAGTTCCTAAGTAATATGAGTAAGTGAACTTTAATTTATCATGAACTTAGTACCTGATAGTTTTTGCATGTCTATGTTGTTGTAGATCAATGGCCCGTGCTACGGTTCCTTTGAATTTTAATGCGTTCCTAGGGAAAGCTAAGTGGACAGAGTTCTTCAATCACTGCCACCAAGCTATAAAGGCTTCATGATGAACTATAATATGCAAGGGATGGAGAAGACTATTCCCGAGCTCTTCGCGATGCTAAAGGCTGCGGAGGTAGAAATCAAGAAGGAGCATCAAGTGTTGATGGTTAACAAGACCACTAGTTTCAAGAAAAAGGGCAAAGGGAAGAAGGGGAACTTCAAGAAGAACAACAAGCCAGTTGCTGCTCAAGGGAAGAAACCCATGTCTGGACTTAAGCCTCAGACTGAGTGCTTCTACTGCAAAGGGACTGGTCACTAGAAGCGGAATTGCCCCAAGTATTTCACAGATAAGAAGGATGGCAAAGTGAAAGGTATATTTGATATACATGTTATTGATGTGTAGCTTACTAATGCTCATAGTAGCACCTGGGTATTTCATACTGGTTCTGTTGCTCATATTTGCAACTCGAAACAGGGGCTACGGATTAAACGAAGATTGGCTAAGGATGAGGTGACGATGCGCGTGGGATATGGTTCCAAGGTTGATGTGATTGCCGTCGGCACGCTACCTCTACATGTTCATAATATTGAAGCCAAAAGATGCAAAGTTAATAATGATAGTGCAACTTATTTGTGGCACTTACGTTTAGGTCATATTGGTATAAAGCGCATGAAGAAACTCCATGCTGATGGGCTTTTGGAATCACTTGATTATGAATCACCTGATGCTTGCGAACCATGCCTCACGGGAAAGATGACTAAAACTCCGTTCTCCGGAACAATGGAGCGAGCAACTGACTTATTGTAAATATTACATACTGATGTATGCGGTCCGATGAGTGTTGAGGCTCGCAGCGGGTATCATTATTTTCTAACCTTCACAGATGATTTGAGGAGATATGGGTATATCTACTTGATGAAACATAAGTCTGAAACATTTGAAAAGTTCAAAGAATTTCAAGGTGAAGAAGAAACTCATCATAACAAGAAAATAAAGCTTCTATGATCTGATCATGGAGGAGAATATTGGAGTTATGAGTTTGGTCTTCATTTGAAACAATGTGGAATAGTTTCGCAACTCACGCCACCTAGAACACCACAGCGTAATGGTGTGTCCGACCGTCGTAACAATACTTTAATAAATATGGTGCTATCTATGATGTCTCTTACTTATTTACCGCAATCATTTTGGGTTTATGCTTTAGAGACGGCTGCATTCATATTAAATAGGGCACCATTTAAATCCGTTGAGATGACACCATATGAACTGTGGTTTGGCAAGAAGCCTAAAGTTGTCGTTTCTTAAAGTTTGGGGCTGCGATGCTTATGTGAAAAAGCTTCTACCTGATAAGCTTGAACCCAAATCGGAGAAATGTGTCTTCATAGGATACCCAAAGGAGACTGTTGGGTACACCTTCTATCACAAATCCGAAGGCAAGATATTCGATGCTAAGAATGGATCCTTTCTAGAGAAGGAGTTTCTCTCGAAAGAAGTGAGTGGGAGGAAAGTAGAACTTGATGAGGTAATTGCACCTTCTCACAAAAATTAGTTCGAGTGATTCCTACACCAATTAGTGAGGAAGCTAATGATGATGATCATGAAACTTCAGATCAAGTTACTACCAAACCTCGTAGGTCAACCAGAGTAAGATCCACACCAGAGTGGTACGGTAATCCTGTTCTGGAGGTCATGTTACTTGACCATGACGAACCTACGAACTATGAGGAAGCGATGATGAGCCTAGATTCCGCAAAATAGCTTGAGGCCATGAAATCTTAGATGGGATTCATGTATGAGAAGAAAGTATGGAGTTTGGTTGACTTACCCGATGATCGGCAAGCCATAGAGAATAAATGGATCTTCAAGAAGAAGACTGACGCTGACGGTAATGTTACTGTCTACAAAGCTCGACTTGTTGCGAAAGGTTTTCGACAAGTTCAAGGAGTTGACTATGATGAGACTTTCTCACCCGTAGCGATGCTTAAGTCTGTCTGAATCATGTTAGCAATTGCCGCATTTTATGATTATGAAATTTGGCAAATGGATGTCAAAATTGCATTCCTTAATGGATATCTTAAAGAAGAGTTGTATATGATGCAACCAGAAGGTTTTGTCGATCCTAAAGGTGCTAACAAAGTGTGCAAGCTCCAGCGATCCATTTATGAACTAGTGCAAGCCTCTCGGAGTTGGAATATATGCTTTGATAGTGTGATGAAAGCATATGATTTTATAAAGACTTTTGGAGAAGCCTGTATTTACAAGAAAGTGAGTGGGAGCTCTGTAGCATTTCTAATATTATATGTGTGACATATTGTTGATTGGAAACAATACAGAATTTCTAGATAGCATAAAAGGATACTGGAATAAGAATTTTTCAATGAAAGACCACGGTGAAGCTGCTTATATATTGGGCATCAAGATCTATAGAGATAGATCAAGACACTTAATTGGACTTTCACAAAGCACATACCTTGATAAAGTTTTGAAGAAGTTCAAAATGGATCAGTCAAAGAAAGGGTTCTTGCCTGTGTTACAAGGTGTGAAGTTGAGTCAGACTCAATGTCCGACCACTGCAGAAGATAGAGAGAAAATGAAAGTCATTCCATATGCCTCAACCATAGATTCTATCATGTATGCAATGTTGTGTACTAGACCTGATGTGTCCCTTGCTGTAAGTTTAGCAGGGAGGTACCAAAGTAATCTAGGAGTGGATCACTGGACAGCAGTCAAGAACATCCTGAAATACCTAAAAAGGACTAAGGATATGTTTCTCGTCTATGGAGGTGACAAAGAGCTCGTCGTAAATGGTTACGTCGATGCAAGCTTTGACACTGATCCGGATGACTCTAAGTCACAAACTGGATACGTATTTATATTGAATGGTGGAGTTGTCAGTTCGTGTAGTTCCAAGCAGAGTGTCATGGCGGGATCTACGTGTGAAGCGGAATACATAGCTGCTTCGGAAGCAGCAAATGAAGGAGTCTGGATGATGGAGTTCATATCCGATCTAGGTGTAATACCTAGTGCATCGGGTCTAATGAAAATCTTTTGTGACAATACTTGAGCAATAGCCTTGGCAAAGGAATCCAGATTTCACAAGAGAACCAAACACATCAACACACACTTCAATTCCATCCGCGATCAAGTCAAGGAGGGAGACATAGAGATTTGCAAAATACATACTGATACGTCTCCAACGTATCTATAATTTTTGATTGTTTCATGCTATTATATTATCTATTTTGGATGTTTAATGGGCTTTAATATGCTCTTTTATAATATTTTTTGGGACTAACCTATTAACCGGAGGCCCAGTGCCAGTTTCTGTTTTTTTGCCTATTTATTGTTTCGCAGAAAAGGAATACCAAACGGAATGAAACCTTCGTGATGATCTTTCTTGGACCGAAAGCAATCCAAAAGACTTGGAGTTGATGTCTGGAATGCCACGAGGCGGCCACGAGGCAGGAGGGCATGCCCAGGGGGTAGGTGCGCCCACACCCTCGTGGGCCCCTCGTAGCTCCACCGACGTACTTCTTTCACCTATATATACTCGTATACCCTGATCGATCAGGGGGAGCCACGAAACCACTTTTCCACCGCCGCAACCTTCTGTACCCATGAGATCCCATCTTGGGGCCTTTTCCGACGATCTGTCGGAGGGGGAATCAATCATGGAGGGCTTCTACATTAACACCATTGCCTCTCCGGTGAAGCGTGAGTAGTTTACCACGGACCTTCGGGTCCATAGTTATTAGCTAGATGGCTTCTTCTCTCTCTCTTTGATTCTCAATACAAAGTTCTCCTCGATGTTCTTGGAGATCTATTCGATGTAATATTCTTTTGCGGTGAGTTTGCCGAGATCCGATGAATTGTGGATTTATGAATAAGATTATCTATGAATATTATTTGGTTCTTCTCTGAATTCTTATAGGCATGATTTGATATCTTTGCAAGTCTCTTCGAATTATCGGTTTAGTTTGGCCTACTAGATTGATCTTTGTTGCAATGGGAGAAGTACTTAGCTTTGGGTTCAATCTTGTTGTGTCCTTTACCAGTGACAGTAGGGGCAGCAAGGCATGTATTGTATTGTTGCCATCAAGGATAAAAAGATGGGGTCTATATCATATTGCTTGAATTTATGCCTCTACATCATGTCCTCTTGCTTAATGTGTTACTCTGTTCTTATGAACTTAATACTCTAGATGCATGCTGGATAGCGGTCAATGTGTGGGGTAATAGTAGTAGATGCAGAATCGTTTTGGTCTACTTGACATGGACGTGATGCCTATATTCATGATCATTGCCTTAGATATCTTCATAACTATGCGCTTTTCTATCAATTGCTCGGGAGTAATTTGTTCACCCACCGTAATACATGCTATCTTGAGAGAAGCCACTAGTGAAACCTATGGCACCGGGGTCTCTTTCTTATTATATTGCATCTCTTTTATTTTCCACTTTTATATTATTTTTGGGACTAACCTATTAACTGGAGGCCCAGCCCAGAATTGCTGTTTTTTTGCCTATTTCAGTGTTTCGAAGAAACGGAATATCAAACGGAATCCAAAGGGAATGAAACCTTCAGAAACGTGATTTTCTCACCGAACGTGATCCAGGAGACTTGGACCCTACGCTAAGGAACAACGGAGGCGGTCACGAGGGTGGGGGCGCCTCCCCCTCTAGGGCGTGCCCCCCTGCCTCGTAGGCCCCCTGTTGCTCCACCGACGTACTCCTTCCTCCTATATATACCTACGTACCCCCAAACGATCAGATATGGATCCAAAAACCTAATTCCACCGCCGCAACTTCCTGTATCCACGAGATCCCATCTTGGGGCCTGTTAGGAGTTCATGGGAAGGGCATCCACCACGGAGGTCTTCTACATCATCACCATAGCCTCTCCGATGAAGTGTGAGTAGTTTACTTCAGACCTTCGGGTCCATAGCTAGTAGCTAGATGGCTTATTCTCTCTTTTTGGATCTCAATACAATGTTCTCCCCCTCTCTCGTGGAGATCTATTCGATGTAATCTTCTTTTTGAGGTGTGTTCGTTGAGACCGATGAATTCTGGGTTTATGATCCAGCTTATCTATGAATAATATTTGAATCTTCTCTGAATTATTTTATGTATGATTGGTTATCTTTGCAAGTCTCTTCGAATTATCCGTTTGGTTTGGCCAACTAGATTGGTAGTTCTTGCAATGGGATAAGTGCTTAGCTTTGGGTTCAATCTTGCGGTGTCCTTTCCCAAAGGATGTATAGGGGCAGCAAAGGCACGTATTTTATTGTTGCCATCGAGGATAACAAGATGGGGTTTTATCATATTGCATGAATTTATCCCTCTACATCATGTCATCTTGCTTAAGGCGTTACTCTGTTTTAACTTAATACTCTAGATGCATCTTTGGATAGCGGTTGATGAGTGGAGTAATAGTAGTAGATGCGTAATCGTTTCGGTCTACTTGTCTTGGACGTGATGCCTATATACATGATCATACCTAGATATACTCATAATTATGCTCAATTACATCAATTGCTCAACAGTAATTTGTTCACCCACCGTAGAATACTTATGCTCTTGAGAGAAGCCACTAGTGAAACCTATGGACCCCGGGTCTATTCTCATCATATCAATCTCCATCACTTTAATACATGCTTTGTTTTTACTTTGCCTTTTACTTTTCACTTTGCATCTCTATACCAAAAATACCAAAAATATTATTTATCATCTCTATTAGATCTCACTCTCGTAAGTGACCGTGAAGGGATTGACAACCCCTAATCGCGTTGGTTGTGAGGAGCTATTGTTTTGTGCAGGTACGAGGGACTTGTGCGTGGCCTCCTACTAGATTGATACCTTGGTTCTCAAAAACTGAGGGAAATACTTACGCTACTTTGCTGCATCATCCTCTCCTCTTCGGGGAAATTCAATTAAGTGCTCAAGAGGTAGCAAGAAGAATTTCTGGCGCCGTTGCCAGGGAGTCTACGCAAAAGTCAACCATACCAAGTACCCATCACAATCCCTATCTCTCGCATTACATTATTTGCCATTTGCCTCTCGTTTTCCTCTCCCCCACTTCACCCTTGCCGTTTTATTTGCCCTCTCTTTCCCAATCTCCTCCTCTTTTTTCCGTTCGCCTTGATGTTTTACTTGGCTCGTTTGCTCGTTTGGTTGAAATAGTTGAGTATTTATTCCTAAACAGAGAAGCTAATATCTATGGATCCTCATCTGCTTGCCAATCTTTTTAAGAGATCCAATTATGATGAACCAATTCCTGGTGATTTGGATGCACTAGATTATCTTTATAAAGTTTTGCCTGAAATCCGTGAATCTAAAAATCGTGATGAAGTGCTTTATAAAGTGATTCACGATAGATCTTTGAATAAAAAGCATGATTGCAATTATTTTAAGATAAATTCTATTGATGTCAATTGTGCTAATAATATGCAAAACCCTAAACTTGGGGATGCTAGTTTTGCTATGTCTACTAATTGTTGCAATGATCATGATTGGGGTGATTCTTCTTATGATTTTGAAAATTTATTTAAACCCCATGATGAATATAAGATTGCTAATAGTGTTTGCAATAATACTGAAAATGGGTTTGGAAGAGTGTCAACTTTAGATCCCACGTATTTGGATAAAATTCAATCTTATGAAATTTTTGATAAAAGTGGGCTTGGAGAAATCATGAATTTAGTTAATGATAATCCCACTATTTTGGAAGAGTGTCAACTTCGCTTGCATGTGGATCGTGTTGAGAATATGTTATGTGATATCTATTTTGTTGATTTTTCTTATGATCCTACATGTAATTATTATGAGAGAGGAAAATATGGTTATAGAAATTTTCATGTTACTGAATTACCTCTCGTTATGTTGAGATTGCTATTGTTCCTTTCCGCTTCCTTGCATATGCTAGTTTTTGTTTGCTACAATAATTTGTTTGCCTATAATATGCCTATGCATAGGAAGTATGTTAGACTTAAGTGTGTTTGTCACATGTTTTATGATGTTCTCTTTATACTTCAATTCTTGTCTTTCACGTGAGCATCATTGAAATCTTAATGCCTAGCTAAAAAGGCTTTAAAGAAAAGCGCTTGTTGGGAGACAACCCAATTTTTTTCCTTGCTTCTTAGTAATAAATAATCCATCTAGCCTCTGTTTATATGTGGTTTTATGTTTTAATTAGTGTTTGAGCCAAGCTAGACCTATTGGATCTTCTTGGATGATAGTTATTTGATCTTGCTGTAATTTCCAGAAACTTTGTGCTCAGTGCCCGAATTATTAAAAATCACCAGAACGTGATAAAATACTGATTCCAATTGCTGCTGATCAATAAACAAATTGTCTAGGTCGTATAATTTTGGTAGATTTTTTTGAGTTCCATAAGTTTGCGTTAGTTACAGATTACTACAGACTGTTCTGTTTTTGACAGATTCTGTTTTTCGTGTGTTGTTGCTTATTTTGATGAATCTGTGGCTAGTGAAATAGTTTATAATCCATAGAGAAGTTGGAATACAGTAGGTTTAGCACCAATATAAATAAAGAATAAGTTCATTACAGTACCTTAAAGTAGTCTTTTGTTTTCTTTCTCTAACGGAGCTCACGAGATTTCTATTGAGTTTTGTGTTGTGAAGTTTTCAAGTTTTGGGTAAATTCTTTTGATGGATTATGGAACAAGGAGTGGCAGAGCCTAAGCTTGGGGATTCCCATGGAACCCCCAAGATAATCAAGGACACCAAAATTCAAAGCTTGGGGATGCCCGGAAGGCATCCCTCTTTAAATCTACTTCCATCGGTAATTTACTTGGAGCTATATTTTTATTCACCACATGATATGTGTTTTGGTTGGAGTTTATTGTATTATTTGTGTCTTTGCTTGTTATTCTACCACAATCATCCTTGCTGTACACACCTTTTGAGAGAGCCATACATGAATTGGAATTTGATAGAATACTCTATGTGCTTCACTTATATCTTTTGAGCTTGATAGTTTTGCTCATAGTGCTTCACTTATATCTTTTGAGCGTGATAATTTTTGCTCTAGTGCTTCACTTAGATCTTTTAGAGCACGGTGGTGGATTTGTTTTAAAGAAACTATTGATCTCTCATGCTTCACTTATATTATTTTGAGAGTCGTTAATAGCATGGTAATTTGCTTAATGTTAATATACTTGGTATTCAAGATATGTGAAACTTTCTTTTGAGTGCGTTGAATACTAAGAAAAGTTTGATGCTTGATAATTGTTTTGAGATATGAAGATGGTGATATTAGAGTCATGCTAGTTGAGTAGTTATGAATTTAAAGAATACTTGTGTTGAAGTTTGTGATTCCCGTAGCATGCACGTATGGTGAACCGTTATGTGATGAACTCGGAGCATGATTTATTTATTGATTGTCTTCCTTATGAGTGGCGGTCGGAGACGAGCGATGGTCTTTTCCTACGAATCTATCCCCCTAGGAGCATGCGCGTAATACTTTTCTTTGATAACTTCTAGATTTTTGCAATAAGTATATGAGTTCTTTATGACTAATGTTGAGTCCATGGATTATGCGCACTTTTTCCCATCCTTCCACCATTGCTAGCCTCTCTAATACCACTTTTACTTTTAGCGGTATCATACACCCGCCATATATATTCCTCAAAACAGCCACCATACCTACCTATTATGGCATTTCCATGGCCATTCCGAGATATATTGCCATGCAACTTTCCACCGTTCCGTTTATTATGACACGCTCCATCATTGTCATATTGCTAGCATGATCATGTAGTTGACATCGTATTTGTGGCAAAGCCACCGTTCATAATTCTTTCATACATGTCACTCATGTTTCATTGCATATCCTGGTACACCTCCGGAGGCATTCCTATAGAGTCATACTTTGTTCTAAGTATCGAGTTGTAAGAAAAATAAAAGTGTGATGATCATCATTATTAGAGCATTGTCCCAAGTGAGGAAAGGATGATGGAGACTATGATTCCCCCATAAGTCGGGATGAGACTCCGGACGAAAAATAAAAGAAAAAAGGATGAAAAAAAAGAGGCCATAGAAAAAGGAAAGGCCCAAATAAAAAAATGAGAGAAAAAGAGAGAAGGGACAATGTTACTATCCTTTTACCACACTTGTGCTTCAAAGTAGCACCAAGATCTTCATGATAGAGAGTCTCTCATTTTGTCACTTTCATATACTAGTGGGAATTTTTCATTATAGAACTTGGCTTGTATATTCCAATGATGGGCCTCCTCAAAATGCCCTAGGTCTTCGTGAGCAAGCGAGTTGGATGCACCCCCACTTAGTTTCTTTTGTTGAGCTTTCATATACTTATAGCTCTAGTGCATCCGTTGCATGGCAATCCCTACTCACTCACATTGATATCTATTGGTGGGCATCTCCATAGCCCGTTGATATGCCTAGTTGATGTGAGACTATCTTCCCCTCTTTTGTCTTCTCCACAACCACCATTCTATTCCACATATAGTGCTATATCCATGGCTCACGCTCATGTATTGCGTGAAGATTGAAAAAGTTTTGAAAATGTTAAAGTATGAAAAAATTGCTTGGCTTGTCATCGGGGTTGTTCATGATTTAAATATTTTGTGTGGGGAAGATGGAGCATAGCCAGACTATATGATTTTGTTGGGATAACTTTCTTTGGCCATGTTATTTTGAGAAGACATAATTGCTTAGTTAGTATGCTTGAAGTATAATTATTTTTATGTCAATATGAACTTTTTTCTTGAATCTTTCGGTTCTGAATATTCATACCACAATTAAGAGGATTTACATTGAAATTATGCCAAAGTATCGCTCCGCATAAAAAATTCTCTTTTTATCATTTACCTACTCGAGGACGAGCAGGATTTAAGTTTGGGATGCCTGATACGTCTCCAACGTATCTATAATTTTTTATTGCTCCATGCAACTTTATCTACTGTTTTGCACTATATTGGGCTTTATTTTCCACTTTTATATTATTTTTGGGACTAACCTATTAACCGGAGGCCCAGCCCAGAATTGCTGTTTTTTGCCTATTTCCGTGTTTCGAAGAAACGGAATATCAAACGGAATGAAACCTTCGGAAACGTGATTTTCTCACCGAACGTGATCCAGGAGACTTGGACCCTACGCCAAGGAACAACAGAGGCGGTCACGAGGGTGGGGCGCCCCAGGCACGCCCCGCCTCGTGGGCCCCTGTTGCTCCATCGACGCATTCTTCCTCCTATATATACCTCACGCACTCCCAAACGATCGATCACGGAGCCACAAACCTTATTCCACCGCCAAGCAACTTCCTCAGATCCACGAGATCCCATCTTGGGGCCTGTTCCGAGTCTCCGCCGGAGAGGGCATCCACCACGGAGGGCTTCTACATCATCACCATAGCCTCTCCGATGAAGTGTGAGTAGTTTACTTCAGACCCTCAGGTCCATAGCTAGTAGCTAGATGGCTTCTTCTCTCTTTTTGGATCTCAATACAATGTTCTCCCTCTCTCGTGGAGATCTATTCGATGTAATCTTCTTTTTGTGGTGTGTTTGTTGAGACCGATGAATTGTGGGTTTATGATACAGCTTATCTATGAATAATATTTGAATCTTCTCTGAATTCTTTTATGTATGATTGGTTATCTTTGCAAGTCTCTTGAATTATCCGCTTGGTTTGGCCAACTAGATTGGTAGTTCTTGCAATGGGAGAAGTGCTTAGCTTTGGGTTCAATCTTGCGGTGTCCTTTCCCAAAGGATGTGAAGGGCAGCAAGGCACGTATTGTATTGTTGCCATCGAGGATAACAAGATGGGGTTTTTATCATATTGCATGAATTTATCCCTCTACATCATGTCATCTTGCTTAAGGCGTTACTCTGTTTTTAACTTAATACTCTAGATGCATGCTGGATAGCGGTCGATGAGTGGAGTACTAGTAGTAGATGTAGAATCGTTTTGGTCTACTTGTCTTGGACGTGATGCCTATATACATGATCATACCTAGATATACTCATAATTATGCTCAGTTCTGTCAATTGCTCAACAGTAATTTGTTCACCCATCGTAGAATACTTATGCTCTTGAGAGAAGCCACTAGTGAAACCTATGGCCCCCGGGTCTATTCTCATCATATCAATCTCCATCACTTTAATACTTGCTTTGTTTTTACTTTGCCTTTTACTTTTCACTTTGCATATCTACCAAAAATACCAAAAATATTATTTATCATCTCTATTAGATCTCACTCTCGTAAGTGGCCGTGAAGGGATTGACAACCCCTAATCGTGTTGGTTGCGAGGAGCTATCGTTTTGTCTTGGTGCGTGGGACTTGTGTGTGGCCTCCCTCTTTGGATTGATACCTTGGTTCTCAAAAACTGAGGGAAATACTTATGCTACTTTGCTGCATCATCCTCTCCTCTTCGGGGAAATCCAACGCAGTGCTCAAGAGGTAGCAGTGGACGTCGGTGTGCCTAGCCCCCTTCTCTCGCACCCTACCTTGCCTACTGTTCCCAACTCAGGCTGGGGTCACGAGACGCTCGCGGACGCCCGGCTCGCATTTTTCTGGCGCCGCTTCGAGAGCTTGAGGGCGCTCAACGTGACGGCGCCCAAGGTGGTGAAGGAGTTCCTCCAGTGTCGCATTGCTCCTCTTCAGCGCCACTCTCATCGGATGTGGGACTTTGCAGGGCACAAAGACCGCATGCGACTTCAGGAGGGTGACCTGGCGTCTGAGGTGTTGAAGACGGTGCTCAGGGTCCTGGTTGGCGACCCTTCCCCAGGCAGCCTTCAACGTGATGGTGCCCTCTTGTATCTCTGCTCGGGCAGGGCCGATTTTGTGAAGCAGATGCCCAGCTTTGACGAGTGGGGGTTGCGCCCGGTTGGCCTCAGGGGGCCTCGCGAGAACCCAGTTGCCGTGGTTGCTCTTCCGGTCGCCCAAGGTGGCTCTGTCTCGAGTGTTGGAGCAGGGAGACGAGAACCGTCAGGAGTTGAAGGAGATGACGTTGAGGTGGTGACACCGCGCGAAGCCCCACGGGCTCGCTCCGGAATAATGACAAGTGAGGTGTCGCGGCCTCCAGCTCCCGAGGTAGGGGCTCCCGAGGTTGGGGCTCCCGAGGCCCCGGTCGTCCCTCGTGAGGCGGCGCCTGGTGGCGTCCCCCAGGCTGGTTCCATTGGCACTGATCACCTTGCCGCCTCTTTCACGCCACAAACCGACCCCTGCGCCGAGCTCTTAGGCCAGTTCCGTGTAGACTTTGCGGCCCTCCACAAGAGGAAGGAAGCCTCGGGCGGTGACGATCGCCGTTGCTGCTTGCTGAATTGCAGGGGGTACTTCGCCATAGACGAGTAAGTCTTCTTCTCTCTCTGCTCCTCTGCTTCTTGGTTTTCGCTGCTAACTGTGACCCTTCAGGGCCCTTCCTGCCGAATTCACGGAGACGGCCAAGGATCCATCTCCCCAAGCTCCGTCCTTGTTGCTGGTCCTTGGTGCGTCGAGTTCAGGCGGCACCCTTATCACTCAGCCGGTCGGAGAGGTGGCCCGCTTAGCCGAGCATCCCGAGCCTCTGCGTCTGCTGTCTGCCCTTCACGAGTTCTCCCGGGGCACAGCCAGCTTGCCCCGTGCTCCTTCCTTGGTCGTGGACGGCGATTGGTTGAAGTCAATCTTGAGCTCTTCTTACGGGGGACGGACCCGGCGCGGGCCACCTCTGGCGAGGCCTGTCCAGCCGATTGTTAGCGCCAGCCCCCCTTCTGAGGAGGCGCGTCGCCGGACCCCCGCATACTCCAAAGAGCCGAGGGGACGCGAAGACGTGCTCTGGCGCAGCCGCAAATTCCGCGCCCTTCGTCAAGAATTTCTCCATGGGGCGACGGACACGGTGAACCGGCTCGGGGAGGAGCTTGCCGGCGAGGATGCGCGTCTTGAGGCCGAGGGTTTGCGCCTTGCTGAGGAGAGGCGCAAGCTGAAGACAGCCGTTGCCCTCGCACGTCACCAGCGTGATCTTGACAATGCAAAGGCTGAGGCGTCGCTGGCGGCCTCGCGAGAGGCTTGCTCCCGAGCTGTCGAGGAGGTCGTGGAAGCACACCGGCGGCGCAGGGATGCGGAGGAGCGTGCGTGGGAGCTCCAAGCCTGGAGCAACTCCCTGGAGCAGCAGGTGGAGTTGCGCCAGGTTGCACTGGCGTCTCTGAAGGGGGCTTCCGTCGACCAGGTGGAGCTCGAGAGGAGTGAGGAAGCGTTGTTGCTGTAGGCCGCCGAGCGCAACCTCGACCTTGAGCGGTTGGAGACGAGGGAGCGGCTGGTGACTCAGGCGGAGGACGATGTCGCCGCGCGTGAGGCCCGAGCCCAAGAAGAGGTCGACCGCCGCGTAGCGGAAGCTCGCTCAGGCCTCGAGCGCCAGTACGAGTTGAGGTTGGAGTTAGTCAGGGCCGAAGCTGAGGGCAGGACCGCGGCCCTCAAGGCCAAGCTGGACGAAGTGACGCGGGGTGTGGACTCCTCCGCAGCCGCCCTTCACGCAGCGCAGGCGGAGCTGACCTCCTCCCGCGTCGAACTGCTTCTTCTTCGACAGAGGGTTGATGGCGTCGAGGCCATTGCATGGCAGAACAAGGAAGAGATTCATCGGCGGCGGGTTCTGGAGCACGAGCATGCCCCCATGCTCCGGACGCTCAGGGAACGTGCTAACACGGCCCTGGGCAATATTTGCGAGGCCGCCGCTGAAGAGCCGCACGAGACCAACTACGCCGGCAACCTCCAGTATTTCGCTGATGTGGTGATGCTCCTGGAGAACCGCGCCGAGAGGTCTCATTGGCTCGTCGAGGAGAGGAGCCGAGTCTTGCTCGGGCGTGCTTTCTCCCGTGTCTTCAGTTATCTGCGGGACAGGGATCCCCACTTCCACTTCGATGCCGCCATCGCACCGGTGCCCATAGCCGTCCGGGGCGACCTGGCGCAATGGGTGGATGGTCACGTGGACGACCTTGTCAGGGCCTTCACGTCTGATGATGACGGCGTGATCGTGGCCGCCGATGAAGGCGGCGTGGTGGACGGTCCTGGTGCTGGCGGAGGTGTTGATGACGGCGATGACGTCAGCGACGCTAGTGACACCTCCGGAGGTGACCCAGAAGGCGCGGCAAGCGACATGTCCGACTGATCGTTTGTCACCGCTATTTACCCTGCGCGAAAGAGGTTCGGGTTTGGCCCTGAAAACTGTAAGAGCATTTTGGGAGGGGAAGCCCCTCATGTAAAGATTCGCGGTAAATGCCTTGGTAATCCTAACGGTGCATGTGAGCTTAACGGCCGGCCTGGTGGTGGGTCGGCTGGCTCGTTTACCTTTTGACCCTAGTGAGCCCCGAGCGGGGCTGTGGGGGTCACAGCGCCATATGTGTCTTCTGAGTGAACCCATTGATCCTGCGATAAGAACCTCCAAAGAGGGAGTGGCGACAGCCGTCCAAGCTGTGGGTGCGGTTGGCCCGGCCCGGCTCGTGAGGGGCTAGCGAGGGGAGGCAGTTGACGCTAGCTTTGGACGCAAAGCTGAAACCAGAACACAAGAGATTGCTCGAACGAGACTAAAAGCCCCTACCCCAAACGCACGCAAGGCTCAAACTCAGATCCAACTTAAATTCAAATCAAAGAAACTCGTCAACAGAGAAAAAGGCAAAAAAGCAAAAGGCCACGTCCGGCACCTAGTCTAGTCTTCGACGTCTTCTCACCAGCGCGGAGCTAAGGTGCTGCCACTGGGCGTGGGAGGGAGCCCCAGGGCCCGAGGCCGGCGCTCCTGAGACTCCGGGGCGTGTACAGTCCCACTCATAATTACGTGAGAGTGTCACGCGGCGGCGAGCTTCACAGGCACTGGGCCTTCTTCACAGGTACCGGCCTTACTTCATATCGCCAGCTGAGGGCCCCGCCTTGCACCACACTCTGCCACCACTGACGGCGGACGGAGACCAAGGATGACGCCAATGGGGTAGAGCGGTCGCCAGCGGTTCCCCCGACGACCATTGGTCCTCTGCCAGTGGCAGGCCCTGAGGCACCTCCCCGGCAGAGGTTCTACCTCCTGAGAACATCTTGCGCCGAGCGCCGCGGGGACAAACCCAGATCTCGGCCCCTCTACTACAGCCCCCGATGCCCCCTCCTGAGGGGTAAGACGTTGCAGTGTCGGGGCAGCCACCTGTAGCGGCGACATGTACCTCCTGCGGCACACGGTTAGCGTAAGCTTGCTCCTGAGGAATTAATGGTACTAGATAGTTGCTGCTGCCGGCACGGTCGTCGAGGCCCTCTTGGGGTTCCTAAAAGAGCTCAGCTTGTGGTGTCTCCTCGCCTCAGCTTGGCCCAAGGAACGAGCCATGGTCTTCTTCCCGTGCGCACTCTTGATCCATCATGCAGGGCACATAAGCTTCTGGGGACGCTGCCGTGTAGGCCTCGCTGTAGTGCCCCACATGCCATGCAGTCCGGCCCGGGGCGTTGTCTTGAGAGTGGTGGCGTGGTGGTCCGCCAAGGCCAAAGGCCACGGCGTGCGCTCCTTCGCCGGCCGGGGATGGGGTTTGCGCGGCTTGTCACCTGGTGCTGCTGGCCAGGTTGGTGTTGAGTTGGCCCTGGAGCCCGCTTGAGGTTGCATGGATGTGCATGGGGCCGCCATACGGCATGCTCTGGGCCAGAGGTGGCAGCCGGACCCAGAAAGGAGGTGCTCCCAAGGCGGCAGCGTCCAGGAGCTTGGCGACCCGCTCCAACAGCACGTCGCGGCCGCCCTTTAGAAGTCGGCACCGTAGCAGCTCTCGGGCCACCGTGAGCGCGGCCCTGGAGTTCCCATGCTCCCGTCGGGTGTGTAGCGCCGTGGCCGCGGCGTGGCCTGAGGCTCTGGCCGCCGACCACGCCTGCCGCGGCGTGAGGGCAGGTGGCGTCTGGCCGCGTCGCCAGCCTTCGCAAAGACCTTGTGGAGCGCGGGCTGCCTGAGGTGCAAGGTTGAGGTCGCCCTGGGCTGGCAGCACGGCATGGGCGGGCCACGCCGCCCAGCGGTTGGCGTCGGCTTCCGGGTCGCTTGACATCGAACGACGAGGCGACGAAACGCGAGGCGACGGAGGAAGGATTCCGGCGCAGCCCTACCTGGTGCGCCAAATGTCGAATTTCGGGTTCCGGCAGACCCTTGAGGTTCGAACACTGGGGTGCGCGCGGAGATCTTTCCCCTACCGGCTCATGCGTCGATGGTTTGCAAGGGATCTAAACTAGGAAAAAGAACACAAAAGGGACACGAGGTTTATACTAGTTCGGGCCACCATTGTGGTGTAATACCCTACTCTAGTTTGTGGTGTGGTGGATTGCCTCAGGGGCTGATGATGAACAGTACAAAGGAAGAACAGCCTCGCGAGGGGCTGTTCTTGAGCTGGAGCGATGGACTACTTGGATGAGTCCAGTCGCTTCTCTCTCTCTCTCTAGGGGATTTGACTTGTCTTCCGTCGGTCCCCTCTCTTTGTGGTGGCTAGTCCTATTTATAGAGGGAGGCCATGGACCTCTTCCCAAATAATGAGCGGGAAGGGCGCCAACAATTGGCCATTTTGAAGGGGAACATCTAGTACACTTATCCTGACTAAAGTTGGTCTTCGGCTGCCAAAGGCTCTGACAGTGACACCATCCTGGGCTCCACGATGACCTCCTTCCTGCCGCTCTGTTGGTCTTGGTCTTGTTGCACCGAAGAGGTAACCTTTACCAGATGCCTTGGCTTGTGCTTGCCTCCTTTGCACCAAAAGGGGAAACGAGGACACTGCGCAAGCTGGCGCCCGCCTGGTCTTGATCGTCATGGCTTGCGTCACGGGGCACCCTAGTGAGGTACCCTGCCTTGATCTCTCCGCCTCCTCGCGAGCCTGCCTGACGAGGCTGTTCCTGAGGGAGGTTCATGTCGTCCGCCTCGCGAGGCTTGGCCCCTCGCGAGGGTCTTGAGCTTGAGCTGATGAAGCTGGGCCGTGCTGGGCCCCCACTTGAGCCACGCCGCAGGCCGTAGGCAGGCGAGTGTGGGGACCCCCATTCCCAGAACGCTGACAACTAATACCCAAAGGGTTTTATTAGAGTCAATAATCTAGTTCACATCGCTATGTGATTAACACCCAAGGAGTACTAAGGTGTGATCATGTTTGTCTTGTGAGTCTGTCACATTCAGAGTCGTATGTATTTTGCAAATTTTCTATGTCTACAATGCTCTGCATGGAGCTACTCTAGCTAATTGGTCCCACTTTTAATATGTATCCAGATTGAGACTCAGAGTCATCCTGGTCGGTGTAAAAGCTTGCATCGGCATAACTCTTTACGATGAACTCTTTATCACATCCATAACCGAGAAATATCGCCTTAGTCTTCTAAGGATAATTTTGACCGCTGTTAAGTGATCCACTCCTGGATCAATATCGTACCCCCTTGACAAACTCATGGCAAGGCACACAATAGGTTTGGTACACAACATAGCATACTTTATAGAACCTATGACTAAGGCATAGGGAAATGACTTTTCATTCTCTTTCTATTTTCTACCGTGGTCGGGTTTTGAGTCTTTACTCAATTTCACATCTTGCAACACGGGCAAGAACTCCTTCTTTAACTGTTCCATTTTGAACTACTTCAAAAACTTGTCAAGGTATGTATTCATTGAAAAAATTATCAAGCATCTTGATCTATATCTATAGATCTTGATGCTCAATATGTATGCAGCTTCACCGAGGTCTTTCTTTGAAAAAATCCTTTCAAACACTCCTTTATTCTTTCCAGAAATTTCTACATCTTTTCTGATCAACAATATGTCATTCACATATAATTATCAGAAAGGTTGTAGTGCTCCCACT
The DNA here is from genome assembly GCA_021605145.1 of Aegilops bicornis. NCBI lineage: Eukaryota > Viridiplantae > Streptophyta > Magnoliopsida > Poales > Poaceae > Aegilops > Aegilops bicornis. The sequence goes on from CM038671.1 coordinate 169,913,575, forward strand.
CACTTTCTTGTAAATACACGCTTCACCACAAGTCTGTATAAAAGTATATGCTTTGATCAACTCATCAAAGCATATATTCCAACTCTGAGATGCTTGCACCAGTCCATAGATGGATCGCTGGAGCTTGCACACTATGTTAGCACCTTTAGGATTGACAAAACCTTCTCGTTGCATCATATACAACTCTTCTTTAAGAAATCCAGTAAGGAATGCAGTTTTGACATCCATTTGTCAGATTTCATAAAATGTGGCAATTGCTAACATGATTCGTACAGACTTAAGCATCGCTATGAGTGAGAAACTCTCATCGTAGTCAACACCTTGAACTTGTCGAAAACTTTTTGCGACAATTCGAGCTTTATAGATAGTAACACTACTATTAGCGTCCGCCTTCCTCTTGAAGATCCATTTATTCTCAATGGCTTGCCGATCATTGGGCAAGTCAACCAAAGTCCACACTTTGTTCTTCATACATGGATCCCATCTCAAATTTCATGGCCTCAAGCCATTCTGCGGAATCTGGGTTCATCATCGATTCCTCATAGTTCACAGGTTCGTCATGGTCTAGTAACATGACTTCCAGAACACCAAAACGATAGTGGTAAATCGGTAAGAGACATCATAGATCGCACCTGCTCATGATACCAAGATGTTGTAGGGTGAAAGCATAAAGGGGATCTTTTCACACTTGGAGGGGGAAAAGAGGAAGAACACTCAAGAACAAAAGACACAAATCACTCAAACAAACCCAAATATCACATCCACTAGAGTAGCATACATGAGATCCACAAGATTACAAGATTGTCGGTGTGGAACGACACCTATGGGATCACAAGAATCCCTACTACGGTTGCTGGGGAGCAGGGTTGCGAGGAGAGCAGGGCTGGTAGACAAAGACAAGGATCGCTTACCTGTGTTCGGGCCGCGAGGATGCGTAAAACCCTAGTCCTTCTTTGGTGGGTGTATTTCTGAGAGTTCTTGAGCTCTCGAACTAGCTGTGGTCAGCGTGTGGTTCGAAAGAGCCGAATCCTTCTCCTGATCGCCTCGGGCCTCCTTTTATAGGAAAAAGGGGTTGCCACATTGGCACACAAGAGGTGTAAAGGTGTACAGTGTTGCGAGGTTATCCCTCGTATTACAGGACAAGATGCATTTAATGCACCGCTTAGGTGTCCCCTTGCTTTATCGGGGACGGGGGCGAGGCACGTCCTATCCGTCGGCGCTCCTCCTCGCTTCGACTCGCGCCCCGGCCAGTGATGCGTGCTATGCCATGTAGGCAGGCAGGCAGCTGAGGTGGTGCGGTTGTGGAGCCTTCACGAAGATCTGCATGCCGCCACGCAGGCACTTGATGAGTTGGCCTAGGAGCTGCATGTTGCCACATAGGTGCCCGCCCAGCTGGTTGGGCTGGCAGCCGCATCCGAACGGCGGTGGAAGCTTGGTGGGAATCGGTAGTGCAGCGGTGGCCCCGCTGGTGTCATGGTGAGGGCCTTGCCGGGTGGCCCAGCAAAGGGTCTCGCCATACAAGATCATTGCGTCCCGGCAAGGGCCTTGCCGAAGTTCAGTGGCCTTCCTCGGCAAGGATCTTGCCGAGGATCGTCATCTTCTAATCCTCATCTCGATCTTGAATATGTCTTCACAAAGATCGCATGCCACCATAGAGGTGTCTCCCAGCCCTGCCCCACGTGGATGATGGTGTTGGGGATCGTGGGCTCAAGGTGGCTCGCTCTGCTGGTGTGGGCGAGTTGTTGTCGCGGCAAGGTCTTCTTGGGGCCGCTGAGGTCGCCCGGCAAGGGTCTTGCCGTGGGAGCCTGCTTTCATCCCTCTCGCTCTCTGTGTGGTCTTGGCCTTGGCGTTGCCTTGTATCTTGGGCTTTGGTCTTACCTTGGCTCACCTCCCTGCTCACTTGGTGGTGGTCGTCAGTAGCTCTGTTGCCTGCACATTGTGTAAAAGCGGTACAAAAGCGTGCCCCTCTTTTTGTACACCGACAGGAGCCCCCGGGCCTGGGCCACACATAAGCGCGACACGTTGTTGGGTCAGGCCCAAAACGGTGCGCGGGCAGGTGGGGCGATTTTTCCCGTGGTAAGACTTTTCGCGCGCTCTGCTTCCCACGGCCCACGTGCGTGGTGCGGCGTGGAGGGGCGTGCGTGACGTGGCCGGCATGCGTGGGGCGGTTTCCACACGCATGCGTCATATCGCAGTAAAGAGGCGGTTCGCGCCTTCCCCGTAAAAAGAGGGAGGCGTGGCTCATTTACTGAACAGGGCCGGGGCGCGGTCTTCAAGGCGTCTACTCCCCATGATCACGGGGTGGGGAGGGGTCGCTTCGCCCGTCCCCTCGGTTCTGCACGTCCGCCACGCGTCCCTCATGCACTTGGGGCAGCAAGCGGCGGGGGCGGGAAATCGGGCCGTCGCTGGTTGGGACAACGGGTCGGTCCCGATTCCGCGCGCCTCTGCTGGCTGGATTGGCTGAACGAGGCGGCCGGGCCCCGACCCCGCTCCTTTATAAGGAGGGGGAAGGGGGATGGCGTCCCACACTCTTCTGTCATCCATCTTCTCTTGCTTCTGCTTCTTCCTTTCACTCGCAATGGAGAAAGGGAATCCCGGTCCTTCGACGGTGGCGGCGAGGGTCGCTGCTCGAGGACGCATCCCTCCTCCTCCTGAGCCCGTGGTGGTGGAGCCGGCCGCGAGGGGAAGGGGGAGGGGGCGAGGCCGTGGGTGAGTGTCGGATTTTGGGTTCCGGCAGACCCTTGAGGTTCGAACACTGGGGTGCGCGCGGAGATCTCGCCCTCTACCTACCTGCACCCCGCCGCCTTGCTAGGATCTAAAATACGAAAGGAACAACACAAGAGACACAAGGATTATACTAGTTCGGGCAGCATTGTGGTGTAATACCCTACTCTAGTTTGTGGTGTGGTGGATTGCCTCTTGGGCTGATGGTGATGAACAATACAAGGAAGAACAGCCTCGCGAGGGTCTGTTCTTGGCCGGGGCGATGAACTGCTTGGAGGAGTTCAGTCGCTCTCTCTCTCTCTAGATTGCTTGGCCTCTAGCTCTGTTCTGGATCCGGGATCAAGCTCTCTCTACCCTGTGGGAGGCTAGTCCTATTTATAGGCGGAGGCCCTGGGCCTCTTCCCAAATATTGAGCGGGAAGGGCGCCAACAATTGGCCATTTTGAAGGGGAACATCTGGTACACTTATCCTGACTAAAGTTGGTCCTCGCCTGTCAAAGGCTCTCGTGGTGACGCTTGGCTTGGGCTCCACAATGACTTCATTCCTGCCGTTGGGCTGGTCTTGGTCTTGTTGCACCGAATGGACGCCTTTGCTTGATGCTCTCGCCGCGCTTGCTCCCTTTGCACCAAAGAGGAAAGGAGGACACTCACGCTGGCCGGGCGCCGCCTCGGGCGCCCTTGGTCGTCATGGCTTGCATCGTGGTCACCTCGTGAGGTACCCGCCTTGATCTCTCCGCCTCCTCGCGAGCCAGCCTGATGAGGGCCGTGCAGGAAGCTCCCTGTCGTCCGCCCCACGAGGCTTGGCCCCTCGCGAGGGTCTTGAGCTTGTGTTGATGAAGATGGGCCGTGCTGGGCCCCCCCTCTGAGCCACGCCGCAGGCACGCAAGTCTGGGGACCCCCATTCCCAGAACGCCGACAGTAGCCCCCGGGCCCAATGCGTGCCCGGACTTGGCCGAGCAGAGAAGCGAAAGGGCAAGTCTGGCTGCACCGCAGGCTCTAACAGCTCTTGACCTTGGGCGCCCAGCGTGGCGGTTGATTGGACGTGGGTGCCTTAGCAACCGCGAGTTGATAAAGGAGCGGCGTCGCCTGTGCTTTGCTTCCTTGCTTTCTCTCGTTACCGCCAGATCCCCTTTCTTGTGCCTCTCCTTTCTTCCTCCGAAATCTTCAGATCCACTTCGACTGCACGCCCTAGCAAGGCATGGCGCCTCGCCAGACCCCGGCCGGAGCTTGGTACTTGCCTGCCCTGGACTCGCCGAACGTGTCAGAGGCGAGCCTTGCACGGGTGCGCCAGATGGTGGCGGCGCAGGGCATCGACGGGGCGAAGGTGTTCAAGGCCGGCTCCGCCATCCCTGAGGGCCAAGGGAGCACCTTCTATCCGCTCTTTGTAAGCTCCATTGTTGCCGGTCTGATGCCTCCCTTTTCCGAGTTCTTCTTCTCTGTCCTCTGCCATTACAAGCTACAAGCTCTGCATCTCCATCCCAACTCTGTTCTCCTTCTGGCGATCTTCGCCTACTATTGTGAGGCTCATGTCGGGGTGCAGCCCTCAGTGGCCCTGCTGCGCCACTATTTCTCCCTGACCTCTTGTGGTTCCATCTCTGCGTGTGCGAGCTTCGTCGCGTACGTTAGCTCCATCGCCATTTCGAACCCCGGGAAGAGGATTGAGGGCTTTAGGAGCAAGTGGGTCTTGGTAGATGTTGGGCGCATCCACCCTCGGCTAATCTTGCCCACGGAGCACCCCACACACTCCGACGATTGGTCTCGAGTGGAGCTCGTGGACCCCATGTGAGGCCGGTGTTGGAGAAGATGGACATGGATCTCGAGGCCGGCCAACATGGCGGCGGCGGTTGACCGCGTTGCTGCCGAGGGAGCTTTACGATAGCAACTGGAGAGCCCGGCTGGCCGGGCGCAGGACGGCCCGCCAAGCTGCTTCCCTTCCTGGTTCGCGCTCTTGAAGATGTCACCCTTGGCCTTGGCCCTCTGGGCCGAGGCGCGTGTCTTGTCGTCTGCAGCGCTTACGCGGGTCCTCACCCACATCTACCTTCGCGATCCCAACGTCGACCTCGACAGCCTGCTGGAGCCAGCGAGCAGCGAGCTTGCCGCTGCCGCTGCTGAGGCCGTGAAGGGTCGTGCGGAGGCTCTGCTGGGGAAGTTCCGGGCCTTCAGCACCAAGCCGAAGCGGGGCGCTGCCAACCCTGCGGCTCCACAAGGTGAACCCGCTCCGCGCAGCTCCACCGCCGACAAGTGACTCCGTTGTGGCTCATGTTCTGCTTTTAATTCCTGCACATGTATCATGCCTCGGGGAGGCGTTTAAACTTGCATTTGGCATTGTGATAACAATTATGGACTGTAATATTTGCTTTTGAATTCCTTGAAATTTGCGCTTTTCCTTCCTACTTGCTTATGTTCTACGCCGGCAGAGCTCCGGCCCTTTGCACATACCTCGGCCGCCTTGCTAGCCCGACCGTAAACCGGGGCCGGGGCCAAGGAGTGAGGGGCTACATGACAAGTTAGGCTCTGAGTCGCGATGCTCAGAGTCCCCCTTGGCGCCTGAACAACAAGTAGGGAGGTGAGATGTGGGTGGATCTCTTTGTTCTCGTCTGCAGAGCCCGGCCCCGCGCATACCTCAACCGCCGCTAGCCTTTCGTAACTAAGGAGTGAGGGGCTACATGACCAGTTAGGCTCCTGAGCCGTGATGCTCAGGAGTCCCCTTGACGCTCAAACGGCCTTCGCACCTTGGCTCCGCTCGGGGAGGCACGCGCGACGAACCAGGCCCGAGGGGCCTGGCTGGGTGGCGTGCGTCTGGGCGTGACTCCAGCGCAGCCCTCGCTCGCAGCACTCCCGAGGAGGCGTTGCGATGAGGCCGGACATCGAGCTTTGGGCTCCACTGAGGTTGATGCAGCCCGGGGCCACCTCGATTGTTTATCACCATTGAGCATAAGCGCTTCCGTATGTGTGCAGGCATAGCCGCTCCTCGGCGATGTCGTCGGCCGGCCTTGAGCATGGTGCTTCCATCAGTGCGTGGGAGGGGCTCCCCTCGGGAGGAGCCCCGGGCGTGTACAGCCCCATACGACACGTGGGCTGTGCAGTAGGGCCTGACGAGGTGTATCTGGGCACCCGTGAGCCAAGCGGGACTCACGGGGCCCTACCTCAAAGGCGGGTTGCGCTGGCAATGAGCCTTATCTTGTGATGTGTTCCTGCAGATTTGGTTAGATGCCGGCGCTCTACGTCCTCGGGTCCCGGCCCTCGAGCTGGTCTCAGCCATCGCTGGTACGCCAGGTCACGATGCCGTGGACAAGGCTAGAGGGTGAGGGCTGGAGAGCCAGTAGGAGCCCTGAGTCGCGATGCTCAGGTACCCCCCCCCCCTTTAACGTGCAAGCGGTCGACATGAACGTGGAAAAGGTGCCATGGATGGGCAGCAAAGAACAAGCCTGATGGGTCGATCGCAGAACCCGAAATAAACGCAGAGAGGATACATGCCGCCGGTGCAGCCCGAGCGACTTGGGATGATGCAGCCCAAGGGCGCCCCAACAAGATAAGCTAGGAACATGAAGTAAAGGATACACGCGCGAGGACGGACCCATGCAGCACAGGAATAATGCGCCACAGGGCGCTCCCAGCTAGGAATGAGACTTGAAAGATGTCACCGATAGCGTTGAAGGCGAAAGGGTGTTGGTGCAGCAGACTCGGTGGGCTGCGGGAGCCCGATCCTCACGAGCCCCTGTGCTCGGGGGCCTCGGGAGGCTCCGGAGGCGCTGGTGGCTCCTCGTGGACCATCTCCATCTCTGCCAGGGCTGCGGAACGCCTGGCCTCTTGAGCCCCCAGGATGCTCCTCATGAGGCACTGGCGCGTGGTGGCCGCGTTCGGCAAGCCGTAAGGCATGCGAACGTAGCTGTGGGGTGGACCTTTGCAGCGCCCCACGCGAGAGGGCCAGAGGCGCTCCTGAGAGGCGGCTCGGTTGAGCCCTGGTATGTCGATGTAGACGCGCAGCCCACCATCCTCGCCTGGATGGGGAGCTACGGCAGGTAAGCGGCGGCTGCCACTCATGACTCTTGACTCCTGCAGCTCCTGAATGATCTTGCTGACGAACTCCTGAGGGTTCGGCCCTCCTTGCCTTGCTCCTTCTTGAGGGAAACTTGCTTCGAAACACGCCTCCAAGTGGTGCCCAAGCGCCTCCCTCGTGACCTTGGCAAGGTCGGTGGCCCTCCAGGGGGGAGCCCCCGAGCCCTGCCTGAGGAGGGCGTCGAGCGCGCTTTCCTATGCGATAGAAGGAGGTTCCCCAGCAAAGCGCGGACTGAGGGGCCTGCCTCCCAGGAGCCGGGCCGGACGATGTCTTCTTCTTCTTGGGGCGGTCTCGGGAAGCCTCACTCGCGCGATCCGGGTCTTCCAGTGATGCGGCCTGAAAGGCTCGCTCCAGGGAGCACACCGCGTCTTCCTCTTCGCTGGGCATCGTGATGACTTCGCCACTTCCTGGCATCTTGAGGATGCTGTAGCCGTGGTGGGTTACGGCCATGAACTTGGCCAGCGCTGGGTACCCGAGGATGGCGTTGTATGGCAGGCGAATGTGGGCGACGTCGAAGTCGATGAGCTCGGTGCGGTAGTTGTCGCGCACGCCGAAGGTGACAGGGAGGCGAACCTGCCCAATCGAGACCGTGGAGCCGTCGGTGACCCCAGAGAAAGGCTTGGTTGGCTGGAGCTGATTGTAAGGCACTTGGAGATTGTTGAACGTTTCCACAGACAGGACGTTGAGCCCTGCCCCGCCATCGATGAGGATCTTGGTGACTAGCACGTTGCTGATGATTGGGGAGCAAAGCATCGGGAGGACTCTGGCTGTGGCCGCACACTTGAGCTGATCCGCTGAGCTGAACGTGATGGCGCACGCCGACCACCTAAGGGGGCGTGTGGCTTCGACCTTGGGGAGGACTGCATTCACTTCATGGGAACTGCTTGAAGATGCGTTGAGAGGTGGGGCTTGAGCTCCGCCCAGATGCAGCGATCACGCTGCTCTGAAGCCCCCAGCCCCTCGGCCCCGATGATGGTCTTCATTTCTCCTTGGCTGCGGTGGCAGTGGAGGGAGGCCTGCGTTGCCTTGCGGGCGATCCTCGCGAGGCTGATCCCTCCAGCCTCGCGAGGCGGGTCCCGCCAGCGATCCTCGCGAGGTTGGTCGCGCCACCCTTGGCGAGGGCCGCGGTCTTCCCAGCGTCCTGCGTTCTTTCCTCCTCCTCGGCCGTAGCCCCGGTCGCTACGGTCGGGACGTCGGCCGATCCTCCCTTCTCGCACGGCTCGGAGCTCTTGACATTCGTTGGTGTTGTGGGTGTGGAGGTCGTGGTACGCGCAGTACCGGCTGCCCTTGGAAGACTCGGGTTGATCTCTGCCCTGCTTGGTGTCCGGTTCTGCCGCGAGGACGGCAGCCCCCTTGCGCTCCACGTCATTGCCTTTGGGTTTCTTCTCTTCTGGGTCTGCGGCAGGCAGCTCGAGGAGGGAGAGACGCCCTTCCTCGACCCCGCGCACTTGGTCACCAAGTTGAACAGCTCCAAGGAAGTGCACAAGTCTTCATGCATCGTCAGCTCCTCCTTCATCTTGACGTCGCGCACACCGTTGGAGAAGGCGGAGATGATGGCCTCCTCGGTCACCTTGGGAATCTTGAGGCATGCGTTGTTGAAGCGCTGGATGTATTTCTGCAGGGTCTCCCCGCGCTGCTGCTTGATGCGGCGCATGTCGCTCACGGCGAGTGGCCGATCATGAGTACCTTGGAAGTTGGCGAAGAAGCGGTGCGCATCTCGCCCTAGGAGGAGATCGTGCACAGAGCCTGTGTTCAGAGCCAAAAGGGCCCCGTCCTTGAGCGCCATGGGAAACCAGTTCGTCATGACCTTCTCGTCTCCGTTGGCGGCTTCGATTCCCAGCTTGTAGAGCTGGAGGAATTCTGCGGGGTTGGCCGTACCGTCGTAGCGAGGAGGCACGTCTGGCTTGAACTTGCCGGGCCACGCGTCGTTGCGCAGCTCGGTGGTGAAGGCACGGCAGCCTGCTGTGGCCACGGGAGGCCTTGGGTGACGAAGACCTTGGTCTTGCGGGTCCCCGTCTTGTGCAACCGGGAGCAGCTGGAGTCTTGACGTCTTTGGAGCGAGGAGCGTGGTCGCGATGAGCTGGAGCGGGGAGCACTCGGGCGGCTTCTTGCGGGCGAGGGACTTCCTGGCAGCTCTGCTCTTGCCGCGCTGGCGCCGGACGGAGCGGGTTCCGCCCAGGGACCACGCGCCTTGGGGCCAGGGCGCCTTCTTGAGGGGGAGGCGGCTGAGGCGCCCCCAGAGCTTCGTCGCCCGCGCAGGGCGGGGTGCGGTGCAGCAGGACGGACGGCGCGGGGGAGCCCCCTGCGGCGCGGACGAGCTCGGCGACGCGGTCGAGCCACTCTTCATAGACGTCGTCGACTGGACGGTAGCGCAGGAGCTCGTTTGCCGTGATGAGCGCAGCTCGAGCCTCCATGGGTGCGCGGAATGCGCGAGACGAAGAACCAGCCGCGGCGAGTGAGGGGGTAGCAGTGCGTCCGTCTTGCCTCACGGAGGGATGCTGGGATGATGCTTGCTGCTCGTTCCCCGCCGGGCCGGTGGAGGCGTTGACGGAAGGCGACGGGGAACGACGAGGGCGCCCGCCGACGGGAGCCGTCTGGGCGACGCGGGAAGCGAGAGCGGCTCGGCGCTCGGCGCGGGCCCGACGAGCGTCACACATGGATGGGGTGGTCGACGGAGAACAGGGCGGCGGAAGATGAATACCGGCGCACCCCTACCTGGCGCGCCAAATGTCCGATTTCGGGTTCCGGCGGACCCTTGAGGTTCGAACACTGGGGTGCGCGCGGAGATCTCGCCCTCTACCTACCTGCACCCCGCCGCCTCGCTAGGATCTAAACTACGAAAGGAACAACACAAGAGACACAAGGTTTATACTAGTTCGGGCCACCATTGTGGTGTAATACCCTACTCTAGTTTGTGGTGTGGTGGATTGCCTCTTGGGCTGATGGTGATGAACAATACAAGGAAGAACAGCCTCATGAGGGTCTGTTTCTGGCCGGGCGATGAACTGCTTGGAGGAGTTCACGCTCTCTCTCTCTAGATTGCTTGGCCTCTAGCTCTGTTCTGGATCCGGGATCAAGCTCTCTCTACCCTGTGGGAGGCTACTCCTATTTATAGGCGGAGGCCCTGGGCCTCTTCCCAAATATTGAGCGGGAAGGGCGCCAACAATTGGCCATTTTGAAGGGGAACATCCGTACACTTATCCCGACTAAAGTTGGTCCTCGCCTCGTCAAAGGCTCTGGTGGTGACGCCTTGGCTTGGGCTCCACAATGACTTCCTTCCTGCCGTTGGGCTGGTCTTGGTCTTGTTGCACGAAATGGACGCCTTTGCTTGATGCTCTCGCTGCGCTTGCTCCTTTGCACCAAAGAGGAAAGGAGGACATCAAGCTGGCCGGGCGCTCACTGGCGCCTCTTGGTCGTCATGGCTTGCGCCATGGGCACCTCGTGAGGTACCCCGCTTGATCTCTCCGCATCCTCGTGAGCCAGCCTGATGAGGCCGTGCCTGAGGAAGCTCCCTGTCGTCCGCCCCGCGAGGCTTGGCCCATCGCGAGTGTCTTGAGTTTGTGTTGATGAAGATGGGCCGTGCTGGGCCCCCCTTTGAGCCACGCCCCGCAGCCGCAGGCGAGCAAGTCTGGGACCCCTGCTCCTGCAGCCCGACAAGGAGGCCGGGCGAGGCCGCATTGCTCGGGGAAGAGGAGGACGGGGCGGCGCGCCGGCTCCGCCCCCACCAATGATGCCTTTCCCGATGGAAGGCCACGTCGGAGACCAGCCCCACGAGTTCTTCCTCAGGCTGCACCGGCCTCCGCGTCGTCTTCTTCGTCTTCCTGCCCCATTTGCTCGGGAGATGGAGCGTGACCGGCCCCAATCCCTCAGGTTGCACATGAGGGGTTGCGGGAACGGGGGCACGCGGGTCGACGTCGACTTCCCGGCTCCTCGAGTCATGTACCTCCGTCGTGGGTGGAAGATGTTCGCTCGCATCCACAGCCTGACGGCGGGGCTCGTCCTCTACTTAAAATTAATGAAGGACGGCCTAGTCTCCGTCAAGGTCTTCGGGGAGTTCGGGACTCGCCTGAAGTGCTGCGTGGAGAGCTCCTCCGATGGAGATTCTGACGATGGAAGCTCTTCCTCGAGCGAGAGTGATGCGGAGGACAGCAGGGCAGATAGCGGGGACGAGTCCGCCTAGGCGTCGGACACCCCATGCCTGGGAGGGTGCGGTAGCAGCAACATCTGCACCTGGCCGCTCCTCCGGCAGAGGTTTGCCGGGGGCGGGGCCAGCTCCTTGAACTTCTCGGGGTCGTCTCCTTGGGCGGCTGGCGGCGGGAGGCTACGGAAGAGGAAGAGGGCGGGCGGCAAGGCCGTCAACTCGGAGTACGCGGGCACCGACGCCTTCATCGTGTATTGCCGGTCCTGCCACCTCGTCTTCCAGCTCCTTTCCCGGCACCGTCATCACCGGCCCTCCCGTGGGCGGCCACTGAGGTGTTCTCTTGGTGCCTTCTGCTGCTCGTAGCTCGCCTAGGCGCCCCTTTTGCCCTTTCGCCTCCTTGACCTGCCTCCTGAGGAGAGGGACAAGAAAGGGATTACGGGCATCTTATCTCTTTTTAGTTTGTAAGCCTGCGGGCCTTTGTTAGATCTAAAACTTGTAATCCCCTTTCTCATGTTTTTCATCTCGCATTTAACTGTACTGTATGGGATGTTTTTAATGAAAAAGGATGCTTGCCGGGTTTTTCGCTCATGGGTAAATCCCGCGACAAGGAGTGAATCCTTGTTATTGTTTAAGATAAACGTTTTTCGCCAAAGAAGAGGCCTTGTCGTCCCCCCACTCCTCCGACTGCTCTCGCGCTCTTGGCGGAGGCAGGATGAAGTGGGCTTCGTGCTCCTCGTCCCATCTCTTGCCTGTCATGGCTATGACCAGATCCGGACCTGTGAAATAATTCTTAGGTATAGGAAAAAGGGGAGCACGGCAGCCTAGAGATAAAAACGAGGTTTCACATACCCCAGTCCGGTTCCGAAATGCATGACAGAGGATAAAAGACTTATCTGGATCTGCAGCCCCCGGCAATTTCATCTTGCCGCGGTTGGATCCTTGTGCTTGCAGCCCCCGGCAACTCTGGTTTGCCAAGGTCAGGGTGCCGGTCGTTTCCTTCTTCCCGAGTAGCTCAGCAGAAGTGCTCATGTGCCCTGCGAACCAAAGGAGGACAGAAAAGGAACAAATAGACGCGCACTCGACCTCTAGGCTAGGGGTTAGTCGCTGCCAAGCACTATCAACCCTAACCAAGGAAGAGACTCGACCTAGCATGCATGCTATAACTTAGGGCGCCAGCACTTCATTTATTTACGCTGTGGTCTGCCTCGGCTTTGTAAAGGGTCACATGCCTTGCCAAGAAAGCTTGTACAAAGGTGGCTTGCCGAGGCTAAGCAAGCCGCGCCTTATGGGTAAAACTTGCGAAGATGCTCGATGTTCTAGGAGTTGCTCATTGGGACGGCATCTATGGTCTCCAGGCGGACTACGCCAGGCCTGGTGACTCGTATTACCCGATAAGGGCCTTCCCACTTTGGCGTCAACTTGTTGGAATTCTTGGCCGATCGAACGCTACCAAGAACAAGGTCGCCTTCCTCAAAGCTTCGGGCATGAACCTTGCGGCAATGATAGCGGCGCAAGGCTTGCTGGTAGCGTGCCGCTCTCACAGTCGCCTGAAGACGGTCTTCCTCAAGGAGCATCGCGTCATCTTGGCGCAACGGCTCTTGCTCAAGCTCATCATAAGCGAGCACTCGAGGTGACCCGTATATGAGTTTCGTGGGGAGAACTGCTTCTGCCCCGTATACCAGGGCAAAAGGTGTCTGGCCGGTGGCTCGATTTGGCGTCGTCCTGATTGACCAAAGAACCGTCGGCACCTCATCAATCCAGCGCCTTCCACTCTTGTGCAGCTTGTCAAAGGTCTTCGTTCTCAGGCCTCGCAACACTTAAGCATTTGCCCTCTTCGCTTGGCCGTTGCTCCATGGATGTGCCATGGAAGCAAAACAGACCTTGCTGCCGAGGTCTTGGATGTATTGCATGAAGGTGTGGCTTGTGAACTACGTGTCGTTGTCGATGATGACTCTGTTTGGCACACCAAAACGGCAGACTAGTCCTTTGAAGAACATGACGGCTGACTGAGCAGTCACCTTCCTCACTGCTTCCACCTCCGGCCACTTTGTGAACTTGTCGATTGCAACGTACAAGTACTGAAAGCCCCCGACGGCATGGGGGAAAGGACCCAAAAAATCGAGCCCCCAGACCGAGAATGGCCAGGAGAGAGGGATTGTTTGAAGGGCTTGAGCTGGCTGATGAAGCTTCTTTGAATGGAACTGGCACGCTTCACACTTGGTTACTAGTGTCGTCGCATCACGGAGGGCGGTGGGCGAGAAGAAACCTTGCCGAACGCCTTCCCAAGAAGGGCCCTTGACCTATGTGGGAGCCACATATGCCTCCATGTATATCCGCCAACAGCTCCAAATTCTTCCTCCCGGGGATGCATTTGAGTTTCACACCGTTTGGCCTCCTCCCATGTGACGCCATCGATTTAACCTGGTACAGGGCGGACCGATGGGCTACTTTCTCTGCTTCTTCCTGCTCCTCAGGAAGCTCCCCTGTTTGGAGGAAGTGGATGGTATGCTGTGCCCATGCCGGAGCCTGGGGCTCGACGGCAAGGACCAATGGCATATATTCTGCCATGGGAGCGGTTGTCTCTACGGCCAGGGCTAGACGCCCTATCGGAGCCAGTTGCTCTTAGGCGTGCTCGGCGTCAGCGAAGACCCTTGCCGCAGCCCTGTGGGGCTCGGTAGGAAAGTACTTGCCGGGACCTGGTTTCCTCCGCTTGTTCTGCCCCATCGAGGGTTCGACGGATGGTTGAGTTAGCCGGAGCAAAAAGGTACCTGGTTCCACAGGTAGCTTGAATGTGGCACGCTTTGACAGGTAATCGGCGATGTCGTTCTCCGCTCGAGGGACGTGCTCCGCCTGGATACCGTCAAAGTGTTCCTCCAGCTTCCTCACCTCATCAACGTATGCTCCAATCAATGGGCTCTAATAATCCTTGTTGACCTGCCTGACAATAAACTGCGAGTCACCCCTGACGATGAGCTTCTTAACCCCGAGTGCGCCAGCGATCCCGAGACCGCAAGCAATCCCTCGTACTCAGCGGTGTTGTTGGTGGACATCTCCTGGGAAGTGCATCCGGATCACGTGCTTGAGGTGTTCTCCGGTGGAGTGCGACGAGGAGCACACCGCACCGGCGCCTTGCAGTGAGAAAGCCCCATCAAAGTACATGATCCGGTCGCGATCCGCTTCCTTGCCGGGAGAGTGGTCTCTGGATTTCTTCGTCAAAGCGCCGAGGTCCATTCTGCGATGAACTCCGCCAAGACTCTGCTCTAAATTGTCGAAGTAAATTCAAACTTTAAACCGAAGCTTGACAGCTCCAAGGCCCATTCCACAATCCTTCCGGTTGCGTCCGGGTTGTGCAGTATCCGTTACATCGGGAGGCGGGTGACGACAGTGATCTCGTGGGCCTGGAAGTAGTGACGCAGCTTCCTCAAGGCCATAAGGAGGCCGAAGAGCAATTTTTGCACGTCGGAATACCTCGACCTAACCCCCTGCAAGAGGGAGCTGACAAAGTAAACCGGGTGCTGCATTATCTTCTTCCTTGGCACCACTTCGCTTGACTGCGCGAGCATTGCCTTGGTGGCACCAGACTCTGCCGGGGGTCGTGCCTTGTCGGCGTCAGGCCCTGCCAGGAGAACCTTTGGCCTGCCATCCGCCGGTTCTGCCACCATTGCTGCCCCCTCGTCGACCTCCCTCTGTGCCACCAGTGCGGCGCTGACCACTTGATTCATCGCCGCCATATACAACAGCAATGGCTCTTGTGGTTTAGGCGCAACCAGTATTGGCGTGGAGGAAAGGTATTTCTTCAGATCCTGCAGTGCTGCCTCGGCTTCTGGGGTCCACTCTATTGGGCCTGCCTTCTTCAAAATTTTGAAGAAGGGAAGGGCGCACTCGGCAGACTTGGAGATGAATCGGCTCAGGGCGGCAACGCAGCCGGTGAGCCGATGCACATCCTTGATTCGCTTGGGCGCCTCGATCTGCTCAATAGCCTTGATCTTGTCTGGGTTTGCCTCGATCCCGCGCTGCGACACAAAGAACCTGAGAAGCTTGCCGGGTGGGACGCCGAAGACGCACTTCTCAGGGTTCAGCTTGAGGTTGATCTTGCGCAGGTTAGCAAATGTCTCTTCCAGATCTCGCACAAGAGTTGGCCTTGGTTTTGACCATTATGTCATCCATGTTGGCCTCCATATTTCTATGGAGCTGAGGCTCAAACCCAATTTGGACTGCTCTTGCAAACGTTAAGCCAGCACTCTTCAACCCGAAAGGCATCCGTAAAAAGCAATACGTACCACATGGGGTGATGAATGCTATATTCTCTTCATCCTCTCTTGTCATGAAGATTTGGTGGTACCCTGAGTAGGCGTCGAGGAATGATAACAGATCACACCTGGCTATGGAGTCAACAATCTGGTCGATGCGCGGCAACAGGAAGGGGTCTTTAGGACAAGCCTTATTAATATCTGTGTAATCAATACACAGCCTCCACTTCCCATTCGCCTTGCGCACCACTACCGGATTGGCCAACCACGTCGGGTGGAGCACCCCTCTCACCAAACCTGCTGCTTCCAACTTCCTGATCTCCTCTGTGATGAACTCCCCGCCTTTCGAGCCGGCTTTCTAACCTTCGCTTGGCCGGGCCTCGGCGTGAGGCAGAGCCTGACTGGCGGTGCTCAATCACCTCCCTGGGAACACCGGGGATGTCGGACGCTTGCCATGCAAACACGTCGACATTTGCCCGCAGGAAGGTGATGAGCGTGCCTTCCTATTTGCTGTCGAGGGTGGAGCCTATGATGAAGGCCCCTCCCGTGCCATCCTCCCCGACGGGCACCTTCTTGGTCTGTGGTGGCTCGGCTCTGGATCTCTTGCTCTTGTCGGTAGAGCTCTCTGGCACGTCCTCAGCGGTAGCACAACACTCCGAGGAGGTGCGCTTGCCGGAGTGGGTGCGAGAGGTCTTGTCGGGCTCTTTCTTCCCTCTCGGGCCTTCAGCGGCAGGAGCTGGTGCCTTGACGGCAGCTGCTGCAACTGCTTCCCAGTAGAGTTGGTCGGCGCAGATCAGCGCGTCTTTCTTGTCGGAGGGGACGGAGATGATGGTCAACGGCCCGAGCATCTTTAGCATGTTGTAGGCGTAGTGTGATGCCGCCATGAACTTGGCCAGTGCCGGGCGGCCGAGGATCCTGTTGTAGGGCAAGGGGATCTCGGCCACGTCGAAGACGATCTCTCCGTCATGTAGTTCAATTCTCCTCCGAATGTCACGGGCAGTGTGACCTTTCCCTTCGGCTGGCTCCTCCCCGGATTGACCCCTTGAAACGTGCCCGTTTCCTTGAGGTCGCCATCAGGGATTTGCAACCTTTTGATCACAACAAAGTAGATCAGTTCAAAGCCGGCCCGCTGGCCAACCAACATCTTGTTCACTCTAAGGTTGCGTATTGTTGGCGAGACCAACAATGGCAAACACCGACCCATGATAGTGCGGTCGTGGTGATCCTCGGCGTCAAGATGAGGCGTGCTGGACTACTTCAGCTGCGGGC
This sequence comes from Aegilops bicornis, assembly GCA_021605145.1. Classification (NCBI taxonomy): domain Eukaryota; kingdom Viridiplantae; phylum Streptophyta; class Magnoliopsida; order Poales; family Poaceae; genus Aegilops; species Aegilops bicornis. Next base: position 169,930,018 of record CM038671.1, read on the forward strand.
GTCGAACGACGGCTCTGCTGCTGTAATCTCACGCGCCCACTGCTTGAGCTGGCGGTGAGAGGTATGCAGCGAGGCGCCGCCATCGATGCACATGGCCTCCGTGGCCTTCTGGAACCCTTTCTCACCAGACTCGTCGTCCTCGTCGTGATCATCGTCTTCTTGTTTCTTGTCGCGGCCCCGGGCGGGCCTCTCTTGCCGGTTGTCCTTGCCGGGGTGGCCTCCTTGGCCGCCATGCTTCTTGCCGGATCCCTCAGCACCGTCTTGGTCCTTCTCTTTGTCCTGCCTTTCGTACTCAGCTTTTTGCTTCTCAGCAAGCAGCTCGACTTGTCGGCAGTTCTGGAGGTCGTGGCCCTTGGTGCGGTGGAACTTGTAGTATTGCTTGCCGGAGCTTCCTGGCTTGTCGATAGCCGCCAAGTACCGGCAGGCGGCGCACCCGGCAATCTCCTTGCCGAGGGCGTCTGCCTTGACCTTCTTGCCGGCACCGGTGTCATCAGATCCCTCAACGGCAAGCACGACCTTGCCTTTCCATTTCCTGTTGCGACGCCGGCTCTTCTTCGTTGGGGTGGCGGCGTCTTCATCGGTAGAGTCGGTTTCCGCACCGGCGTCTTCGCCAGGGTACTTCCTTCCCTCTTCAGCCCGGGCGCACCTATCGGCCAGAACGTAGAGCTCGGCCACATCCTTAACCTTGGTCATCGCCAGCTCCTCGCGCATCTTGCGATTGCGCACATTCTGGTGGAACGCGCTAATCACAGCGGCGGGATGAACGTCGGGGATGTTGTACTGCACCCGGCTGAATCTCTGGATGTACTTGCACAGGGTCTCCCCTTGCTTATGGGGAATGATATGCAGATCACTGGCCTGGCCATGAGCTTGGTGGCCTCCTGTGAAGGCGCCAACGAACTCATGGCACATATCTGACCAGGAAGAAATGGAATCCACCGGCAAGTGCATCAACCAAGACATAACATTGGGCTTGAGCGCCAGCGGGAAATAGTTGGCAAGCACCTTGTTGTCGCGAGCCCCAGCGGCCTGCATCGCGATGGTGTAGATGCTGAGGAACTCGGACGGATGGGTCTTGCCGGTGTACTTCTCGCCGACGTCGGGCTTGAACGTGCGGTGGGACGGCCACTGGAACTGCCTCAGCTCATGGGTAAAAGCCGGGCAGCCCACCTCGTAAGGTAGGCCGCCGAGGCCCCCCGGTGTCGGGTGGTCCATAGCGGGTCCCGCCCGCTTGTCCGACTGGCGGCGCGTTTCGTGCCGGCGCTCGACGGTGATTCGAGCGTCTTCGTGAGCTCGCTCCCGAAGGACCTGGCGCTGGTCGCGGAGGGTCCGCGGGTCGGACGATGCTATGGAGATGTTATCACAAGCGTCGTCGCGACGGGCCGACGCCAACGCAGCGCGTAGGCGAGAGGAGGAGAGTGCCATGGCCACAACCCCCCGGTCCTCCCAGCGCCAGCATGCGGTGGCTCGGTGGATCACCGACCCAAGGGCCCCGCCGGTCGCGGATCGTCTTTGTTTGCGACGGTGACCAGGCTCCGGATGGTGGCCCTCCACTCATCAAGCTTCTCCGCAGCGGGAGGGAAGTCGAGGAGTAGCTGTGCGCGCGCCAAAGCTTCCGCTGGCGTGGGTGGCGGTGACAACTGTGTGGATCACGGCACGCTTCAACTTCTAACTATGTTAGAAGGAGCTCCGTCACGACCCAGCGGCTGCGTGCCATTTTCTTCGGCGAGTGTGCTCAACCCCTTTGTCTTGCTGACGACGCACAGGGCTCTTCCTATGACGGTGCCCAAGGTCACCAACCTGGTGGCCCTGTTCGGCGCGCACACCATGGGAAGAACGCGCGGTGGTCGCTGGTGTATGTGTCCTGGAGGTCACCGCGCCGCCCGGAGTCGGCACAACGACACCCCCAGAGGGCCCCGCGCCGCCTGCGGGGGGGGGGGGGGGGCAGCTCCGTCTTTGGATCCGGCGGTGTGTAGCCGGTCGTCTGGCACACGAACGACGCCGCTCAGAAGGTTCTGACTGCCTGGGCGATGCTGGTGCTCTCAGGCCATGGCCCGGGCCTTGTCCGCGACCAGTCTGCTGCTCGTCTGCACCGGCACGGGCCGTTCGGCTCCCAACGAGCCGATCACAATGGCCATCTTCTTCTTAGGGGCCATGGCGATGAAGAACTGCTAGGCTAACTACCAGACCAGATCCTCACAATTGCGCCCCCTACCTGGCGCGCCAAAGATGTCGGTGTGGAACGACACCTATGGGATCACAAGAATCCCTACTACGGTTCTTTGGGCGCGAGGTTGCAAGGAGAGCAGGGCTAGTAGACAGCACAAGGATCGTTTACCCAGGTTCGGGCCGCGAGGATGCGTAAAACCCTAGTCCTGCTTTGATGGGTGTATTTCTGAGAGTTCTTGAGCTCTCGAACTAGCTGTGGTCAGCGTGTGGTTCAAAAGAGCCGAATCCTTCTCCTGATCGCCTCGGGCCTCCTTTTATAGGAAAAAGGGGCTGCCACAGTGGCACACAGGAGGTGGAAAGGTGTATAGTGTTGCGAGGTTATCCCTCGTATTACATGACAAGATGCATTTAATGCACCACTTAGGTGTCCCGTTGCTTTATCGGGGACGAGGGCGAGGCCCGTCCCGTCCGTCGCCGCTCCTCCTCGCTTCGACACGCGCCCCTGCCAGTGATGCATGCGGTGCCATGTAGGCAGGCAAGCAGCCGAGGTGGCGCGGTGGTGGAGCCTTCACGAAGATCTGCATGCCGCCACGCAGGCGCTTGATGAGTTGGCACGAGCGCATGTTGCCACGCAGTGCCCGCCCGGTGGTTGGGCTGGCAACCGCATGCGAACGACGGTGGAAGCTTGGTCGTCGGTGGGTGCAGCGGTGGCCTGGCGGGCGTCCTTGGTGAGGGCCTTGCACAGTGGCCCGGCAAGGGTCTCGCTGGCGTATTGTCGTCCCCGGCAAGGGCCTTGCCGGGTCTGGTGGCCTTCCTCGGCAAGGATCTTGCCGAGGATCGCTGCCTTCTAATCCTCATCTGATCTTGAATATGTCTTCACAAAGATCTGCATGCCACCACAGAGGTGCCTCCCGAGCCCTGGCCCCACGTGGATGATGGTGTTGCAGATCGTGGGCTCAAGGGTGGCTCGCTCTGTTGGTGTGAGGCGAGCTGTCCCGGCAAGGGTCTTGCCGGGGCCGCTGAGGTCGCCCGGCAAGGGTCTTGCCGGGGGAGCCTCCTTCGTCCCTCCGCTCTGTGTGGTCTTGGCCTTGGCGTTGCCTTGACTGTCTTGGGCTTTGGCCTTACCTTGGCTCACCTCCCCTGCTCTGCTTGGTGTGTTCGTGGGCGCGGCTCTGACTGCCCGTGCACAGGTAAAGGGGTACAAAAGCATGCCCCTCTTTTTGTACACCGACAAAGATCAATCCAAGGAAACAAGCACAAAGGTAAAATTCTTCCCACTCCTAGAGGAGGTGAGGTCTTGATGATGATCTACTCCCTTGGGAGGTCTTGCAATCCACAAGGATTCTTCCCAAAGAGGGGTCTTGATCTCCAAGAGGAGGGGGATACAAGGAGAAAAGCTCTCTTTGGTGTTCTAAAATACTTTCCTAACCCTAAAAACTGATAGGAGCACGAAATATATAGTCTAGGGGCGAAAGGGTATGGGCCTCGGAGGTTACACTGGCTTTTTAGCCCAATTTGGAGCGAAACTGGGCCTACCGGACAGTCCGGTGCGATGGACCGGACAGTTCAGTGAGTACAAACACATTTTCGGGTGCCACCGGACTGTTCGCTGTGGGGACTGGACTGTCCGGTAGTGCAAATTCTGTGCGACCGGACTGTCCGCTGTGGGGACCAGACTGTCCGGTAGTGCAATTGTTGCACACTTCGTTTTCTTCATCTTGACACCTCCGGACAGCTCTTGGGTCTTGGGATCCTTCTCTTAGGCCTTGGGGGTACTCCTTAACCTCTTGTCGGAGTTCGTCCTCATACCTCGGATTCAATGGCGCGTGCTCGAGCTCTTGTCATAGGTCCACTTGGTGCTTGATGCATTGGTGTAGATTCCATGGGGATGATGGAAGGATGCTCTGCATCAAAAAGGAGTGACAAGACCCTAATCTTGGGGATGCCCAAGGCACCCCAAGTTAATATTCAAGGAAGATCCAAGCAACTAAGCTTGGGGATGCCCCGGAAGGCATCCCCTTTTTCATCTCCAACATTATCGGTAACCTCACTTGGAACTATGTTTTCATTCGTCACATGATATGAGTTTTACTTGGAGAGTCATTTTATTTTTTCAGTATTTGCTTGATGTTATTTAGAATAATGTTTTGCATCTTTTATTTCAATAAAAATGTCAAGTATAGCCTTTGCCATGCTTATTTTACAAGTCTACATGTTGCTGTTTGAAAAAAGAAAGTTTACCGCTGTTGCAAAAATTCCCTAGAAAAGTCAGAATGTGATAAAATGTTGAAACGTTTTGCAAAATATGCTCTGATAAATTTTCTACAGTGGCGTAAAATTTTCATAATTTTTGGAGTTAGGTAAGTATTATGAATATTGCATAATTTACAGACTGTACTGTTTTGGCAGATTGCTGTTATGTTTGCATTGATTGCATATGTTTGCTTGTTTAATGATCCTATTAGAGGATAGGAGTATTAAATATGCAGAGGCATTTAGTATGCAATGTTTAATAATAATTTTAGTGATTTTCTACAGTAGAGAATGATAAGTTTTTTTCATTGGTTTATACTAACTTATCTCACGAGTTCTTGTTGAGTTTTGTGTGGATGAAGCTTTTGAGATTTAGGAAAACCGTGATATGAGAAGAATTAAGGAGACACAAAAGCTCGAGTTTGGGGATGCCCAAGTCATCCCAAGATAATATTCAAGAAGTCTCAAGCATCTAAGCTTGAGGATGCCTCGGTAGGCATCACACCTTTCTTCTTCAATAATTATCTGTTAGTATCGGTTGAGCCTAAGTTTTTGCTTCTTCACATGATGTGTGCTATCCTTGGAATGTCATTTTATTTAGTTTTGCTTGCTGTTTTAATAAAGTACTTAGATCTGAATTTTTTAAAGTCCTCAAATAGTTGCCAGGGAGGCTAGGTAAGCGGCATTCACATCCCGTCAACGAAGCTCTTTTCTATGGAATTGCTCTAGTGCTTCACTTATATATTTTTTTAGCACGGTGTGCTTTAGTATTTTTTAAGAAATTCTCTCTTGCTTCACTTAAATTAATTTGATAGAAATAAATATTATGCTCATGATCTTCACTTATATTTGTTTGAGCTTTTCAAAAGCAATGCATGAAAATTAATTCCAAAGTGATAGATATCCAAGAAGGATATAATAAAAACTTTCATGAAGATCATTGGACAAAATAAACTTGATTCCTTGTAATAGTTTTGAGATATGATGATGTGATATGTGAGTCATGTTGATGAGTAATTATGCTTTAGTAAGAATATTGGTGTTAAGGTTTGTGATTCACTATGCAAGCACAAAAGTCAATAGTTGTGCAATGAAACTACATCCTACTTGTGGTGCATTATTCGATGTTAATTATGCTCAATGCTCGCTTATGAGATTATTCGTTTCTTCGTTGGTCGCTTCTCAATCTTTTGCGAGCCTTTATTCTACACTAAGTATGATCACTACTTGTGCATCCAAAATCCTTTAAACTAGTTTTGCTGCCATATGAGTCCACCATACCTACCTATATGCGGTATTCTTTTGCCGTTCTAAGCAAATTTGTATGTGCCATCTCTAATTTTCAAAATAAAATTATCTTTTGTGTGCTCGTACCGCTCGCGAGGCCGTGAGGGGTGGCCAATATTTTCCATGCTAGATGTGATGAGTGTTTATTCACTTGTCATTGCACGAGAGTAAGGCAAAGGTATTATGGATGCCCTGTCCCGAAATGAAAAATGAATTTACTTTATGTTGTCAAATAATAAATTCCTTGGAAAGTGTTGGTATGGAGGGCTCCCGTGGATACGGTTAGCCATGGAAAGTGAAAGTATGGTTGAAAAAGGAATTAACTTTGTTTTCTGTTTGGGAACCGCCTATGATATATCTAGAATGGAAAGTGTTGGGAGCTCTAAGTCGTTTTCGTCGGTGGGAAAAGTATGCCTCTCAAAATGTTTTTATCTCTCAATTTTCGCTTTGAGTTCTGGCACCTCTACAAATCCCTACTTCCCTGCGCGAAGGGCCTTTCTTTTACTTTATGCAATTTTTATTTTTAATTTGAGTCTCCATCTTCTCTTATAAAGCACCAACTAGGGGGCACTATGATCGTACTTGAGCATTGGGTGTAGCTAATATGCGAGTGTGTTTCATGAATGGATCAATGATTGAGCATGATGGGCTAGGGATAACTTGTTTTAGCGTTGATATTTTGAAATACATGGTTTTTTGTTGGTATGCTTGAGTATTAAAGTACTCATGTCAAAACTAGACTATTGCTTTGAACCATATAAAAGTCCAAATGTCCATGCTACAAAAGAAAGATTATATGATGAATATGATAGGTAGCTTTCCACAACAAAAATTTCATTTTCAATTGCTACTTTATTATAGTATGTTTTATGAGAAAGAGTTGTTGTTATGATGCTAGGAAAAGTGATTGAAATTACCATTGATCAAACTTATGCACTTTGCTAGCATTCACACTTCATAAATTATTTCTTTTATCATTTACCTACTCGAGGACGAGTAGGAATTAAGCTTGGGGATGCTGATACGTCTCCAACGTATCTATAATTTATGAAGTATTCATGCCATGTTTGCAACAATTTTATATGGTTTTGGTACGATTTGCATGGAACTCACCCAGACTGATGCTGTTTTCAGCAGAACTACCATGGTGTTGTTTTTTGTGCAGAAATGAAAGTTCTCCAAATGAGCTGAAACTTTTTGACGATTTTTTTGGAACAAAAGAGACCCCGAAGCTTCGTGGAAGGACCAGAAGATGAAGGAGTAGGGCACAAGACACAGGGGCGCTCCTGGGCCTTGTCCGTGCCCCGGTGGGTTGTGCTCACCTCGAGGCCCATCTTAGCGTGAAACAACCGCCAAAAAATCATATACATAGAGAAACCATCAGAAATAAACCTAGATCAGAAGTTCCGCCACCGCAGGCCTCTGTAGCCACGGAAAAACAATATAGACCCCCTTCCGGCAACCTACCGGAGGGGGGAATCATCTCTGGTGGCCATCTTCATCATCACGACGGACACCACGATGAGGAGGGAGTAGTCCACCCTCGGGGCTGAGGGTTTGTACCAGTAGCTATGTGTTTAATCTCTCTCTCTCTCTCTCTCTCTCTCTCTCGTGTTCTTGAGATGCCACGGTCTTGATGTATCGTGGGCTTTGTTAGTATAGTCGGATCATATGGTGTTTTCCCCTCTTTATCTTGTTGTGATGAATTGAGTTTTTCCCTTTGAGATTTCGTTGTTATCGGATTTAATACTTTTATGGATTTGAGAACATTTGATATATGTCTTGCAGTTGAATACTCGTGGTGCCAATGGGGTATCGTATTGATTCACTTGATATATGTTTCGGCACTCAACTCGCGGATTCCCGAGGTGACATTGGGGTAATCTATGCATAGGGGTTGATGCACATTCTTGTCTTTGTTTCTCCGGTAGAAATCTTAGGGCACTCTTTGAAGTTCTTTGTGTTGGATTGAGTATTATGAATATGAGTTTGCTTTGGTGTTATTTTAGTACGAACTCTATGATAGATCGAACGGAAAGAATAGCTTTGTGTTATTTTAGTACGAACTCTTGAATAGATCGAACGGAAATAATAGCTTTGAGGTGGTTTCGTACCCTACAAACAATTTATTCTTATGTTCTTCGCTAGATATTAACTTTGGAGTGATTCTTCATCGCACTTTGAGGGACTGTTATATGATCCAATTATATTAGCATTGTTGAGAGGTTGCACTAGTGAAAGTACGGACCCTAGGCCTCATTTTCAAGCATTGCAATACCGTTTTTGTGTTCATTTACTATTTGCTACCTTGCTGTTTTATCACCATCTCTTCTCCGAACTAGTGCACCTATACAATTTGCCATTGTATTGGGTGTGTTGGGGACACAAGAGATTTCTTGTATTTGGTTGCAGGCTCGTTTGAGAGAGACCGTCTTCATCCTACACCTCACACAGATTGATAAACCTTAGGTCATCCACTTGAGGGAAAAATTGCTATTGTCCTATAAAACTCTCCGCTTGGAGGCCCAACACGTGTCGACAAGAATAAATTTGCGTAGTAGACATCACACACGTTCAGCTCGATGACGTCCCTCGAACTCATGATCCAGCAAAGTGTCGAGGGAGAGTTTCGTCAGCACGACGGCGTGGTGATGTGATCCGCGCAGGGCTTCGCCTAAGCACTACGACGATATGACTGGAGGAGTAAACTGTGGAGGGGGGCACCGCACACGGCTAAGAACAATTGATGTACTTTGGGGTGCCCCTGCCCCTGTATATAAAGGAGGAGGGGAGGAGGCCGCCGGCCTAGGGGGCGCGCCATGGGTGGAAACCGAATAGGACTCCAAGTCCTATTCGGCCCCCCTTCCTTTCTTACGGAGGGGGAAAGGGGAAGGAGAGGGAGGAGGAGAAGGAAAGGGGGCGCCGCCCCCTCCCCTAGTCCTATTCGGACTCCCCATGGGGGGCGCGGCCACCCCTTGTGGGCTGCCTCCTCTCTCCCCTATGGCCCATGTAGGCCCTATACTTCCCCGGGGGGTTCCGATAACCCCTCGGTACTCCGATAAATATCCGAAACGTCCCGAAACCATTCCGGTGTTCGAATACCTTCGTCCAATATATCAATCTTTATCTCTCGTCCATTTAGAGACTCCTTGTCATGCCCGTGATCTCATCCGGGACTCCGAACAAACTTCGATCACCAAAACACATAACTCATAATACAAATCATCATCAAACATTAAGCGTGCGGACCCTATGGGTTCGTGAACTATGTAGACATGACCGAGACACATCTCCGATCAATAACCAACAGCGGAACATGGATGCTCATATTGGTTCCTACATATTTTATGAAGATCTTTATCGGTCAAACCGCAATGACAACATACGTCATTCCCTTTGTCATCGGTATGTTACTTGCCCGAGATCCGATCGTCGGTATCTTCATAACTAGTTCAATCTCATTACCGGCAAGTCTCTTTAATCGTTCTGTAATGCATCATCCCGCAACTATATCATTAGTCACATTCCTTGCAAGGCTTATCATGATGTGCATTACCGATAGGGCCCAGAGATACCTCTCCGATACTCGGAGTGACAAATCCTAATGTCGATCTATGCCAACCCAACAAACAACTTCGGAGATACTTGTAGAGCATCTTTATAATCAGCCAGTTACATTGTGACATTTGATAGCACATAAGGTAGTCCTCCGGTATCCGGGAGTTTCATAATCTCATGGTCAAAGGAATATGTATATGACATGAAGAAAGCAAGAGCAATAAAACTGAACGATCAACATGCTAATCTAACGGATGGGTCTTGTCTAGAGAATGATGTGATCCCGTTCATCAAATGACAACACATGTCTATGGTTAGGAAACTTAACCATCTTTGATTAACGAGCTAGTCTAGTAGAGGCTTACTAGGGACACGGTGTTTTGTCTATGTATCCACACATGTATCAAGTTTCCGGTTAATACAATTCTAGCATGAGTAATAAACATTTATCATGATATAAGGAAATATAAAATAAAAACTTTATTATTGCCTCTAGGGCATATTTCCTTCAGTCTCCCACTTGCACTAGAGTCAATAATCTAGTTCACATCTCCATGTGCTTTAACACCAATAGTTCACATCACCATGTGATTAACACCCATAGTTCACATGGCCATGTGACCAACACCCAAAGGGTTTACTAGAGTCAATAATCTAGTTCACATCGCCATGTGATTAACACCCAAAGAGTACTAAGGTGTGATCATGTTTTGCTTGTGAGAGAAGTTTAGTCAACAGGTTTGCCATACTCAGATCCGTATGTATTTTGCAAATTTCTATGTCTACAATTTTCTGCATGGAGCTACTCTAGCTAATTGCTCCCACTTTCAATATGTATCCAGATTGAGACTCAGAGTCATCCAGATCGGTGTTGAAGCTTGCATCGACGTAACTCTTTACGATGAACTATTTATCACCTCCATAACCGATAAATATTTCCTAGTCCTCTAAGGATAATTTTAACCGCCATCCAGTGATCTACTCCTGGATCACTATTGTACCCATTTGCTAAACTCATGGCATGGTACACAATAGGTCTGGTATATAGCATTGCATACTTTGTAGAACCTATGGCTGAGGCATAGGGAATGACTTTCATTCTCTCTCTATCTTCTGCCGTGGTTGGGTTTTGAGTCTTACTCAACTTCATACCTTATAACTCAGGCAAGAACTCGTTCTTTGACTGATCCATTTTGATATCCTTCAAAATCTTATCAAGGTATGTACTCATCGGAACTCTTATCAAGCGTCTTGATCTATCTTTATAGATCTTGATGCCCAATATGTAAGTAGCTTCACTGAGGTCTTTCTTTGAAAAAAATCCTTTCAAACACTCCTTTATTCTTTCTAGAAAAATCTACATCATTTCCGATCAACAATATGCCATTCACATATACTTATCAGAAAGGTTGTAATGCTCCCACTCAATTTCTTGTAAATACAAGCTTCACCACAATTCTGTATAAAACTATATGCTTTGATAAACTCATCAAAGCATATATTCCAACTCCGAGATGCTTGCACTAGTCCATAGATGGATCGCTCGAGCTTGCACACTTTGTTAGCACCTTTAGGATTGAGAAAACCTTTTGGTTGCATCATATACAACTCTTCTTCAATAAATCCATTAATGAATGCAGTTTTGACATCCATTTGCCAGATTTCATAAAATGCGGCAACTGCTAATATGATTCGGACATACTTTAAGCATCAATATGAGTGAGAAAATCTCATCGTAGTCAACACCTTGAACTTGTCAAAAACCTTTTGCGACAATTCGAGCTTTATAGATAGTAACACAACTATCAACGTCCGTCTTCCTCTTGAAGATCCATTCATTCTCAATAGCTCGTCGATCATCGGGCAAGTCAATCAAAGTCCATACTTTCTTCTCTTACATGGATCCTATCTCTGATTTCATGGCCTCAAGCCATTTATTGGAATATGGGCTCATCATGGGTTCCTCATAGTTCGTGGTTCGTCATGGTCTAGTAACATGACTTCCAGAACAAGATTACCATACCACTCTGGTGCGGAATGTGCTCTAGTTGACCTACGAGGTTCGGTGGTAACTTGATTTGAAGTTTCATGAACATTATCATTAGCTTCCTCACTAGTTGGTGCAGGCATCACGGGAATGGTTTTCTGTGATGAGCTACTTTCCAATTCGAGAGAAGGTACAATTACCTCATCAAGTTCTACTTTCCTCACACTCACTTCTTTCGAGAGAAACTCCTTCTCTCAAAACGATCCATTCTTAGCAACAAAGAGTTTGCCTTCAGATCTGTGATAGAAGGTGTACCCAACAGTTTATTTTGGGTATCCTATGAAGGCACACTTCTCCAATTTCGGTTTGAGCTTATCAGGCTGAAGCTTTTTCACATAAGCATCGCAACCCCAAACTTTAAGAAACGACAACTTAGGTTTCTTACTAAACCACAGTTCATACGGTGTCTTCTCAACGGAATTAGATAGTGCCCAATATAATGTGAATGCAGCTGTCTCTAGTGCATAGCCCCAAAATGATAGTCGTAAATCGGTAAGAGGCATCATAGATCGCACCATATCTAATAAAGTATGGTTACGATGTTCGGACACACCGTTATGCTGTGGTGTTCCAGGTGGCATGAGTTGTGAAACTATTCCACATTGTTTTAAATGAAGGCCAAACTCGTAACTCAAATATTTGCCTCCACGATCAGATCGTAGAAACTTTATTTTCTTTTTACGATGATTCTCCACTTCACTCTGAAATTCTTTGAACTTTTCAAATGTTTCAGACTTGTGTTTCATCAAGTAGATATACCTATATCTGCTCAAATCATCTGTGAAGGTCAGAAAATAACGATAACCGGCTCGCTCCATTGTTCCGGAGAATGGAGTTTTAGTCATCTTGCCCATGGGGCATGGTTCGCAAGTATCAAATGATTCATAATCAAGTGATTCCAAAAGTCCATCCGCATGGAGTTTCTTCATGCGCTTTACACCAATATGACCTAAACGGCAGTGCCACAAGTATGTTGCACTATCATTATCAACTTTGTATCTTTTGGCAACAATATTATGAATATGTGTATCACTACGATCGAGATTCAATAACTATTTATATTGAGTGTATGACCATAGAAGGTTTTATTCATGTAAACAGAATAACAATTATTCTTTGACTTAAATGAATAATCGTATTGCAATAAACATGATCCAATCCTATTCATGCTCAACGCAAATACCAAATAACATTTATTTAGGTCCAACACTAATCCCGATGGTAGAGGGAGTGTGCGATGGTGATCTTATCAATTTTGGAATCACTTCCAACACACATCGTCACTTCGCCCTCTACTAATCTCTGCTCATTTTGTAACTCCTGTTTCGAGTTAGTAATCTTAGCAACTGAACCAGTATCAAATACCTAGGGGCTACTATGAACACTAGTAAATTACACATCAATAACATGTATATCAAATATACCTTTGTTCACTTTGCCATCCTTCTTATCCGCCAATCATTTGGGGCAGTTCCGTTTCTAGTGACCATTCCCTTTGCAGTAGAAGCACTCAGTTTTAGGCTTAGGCCCAGCTTTGGGCTTCTTCACGGGAGTGGCAACTTGCTTGCCATTCTTCTTGAAGTTCCCTGTCTTTCCCTTGCCCTCTTTTCTTGAAACTAGTGGTCTTGTTAACCATCAAGACTTGATGCTATTTCTTGATTTCTACCTTCGCTAATTTCAGCATCGCGAAGAGCTTGGGAATCGTTTTCGTCATCCTTTGCATATTATAGTTCATCATGAAGTTCTAGTAACCTGGTGATAGTGACTAGAGAACTCTGTCAATCACTATCTTATCTGGAAGATTAACTCCCTCTTGATTCAAGGGATTATAGTACCCAGACATTCTGAGCACATACTCACTAGCTGAGCTATTCTCCTCCATCTTGTAGGCAAAATACTTGTCAGAGGTCTCATACCTCTCGACACGGGCATGAGTCTGAAATACCAATTTCAGCTCTTGGAACATCTCATATGATTTGTGGCGTTCAAAACATTTTTGAAGTCCCGGTTCTAAGCCGTAAGGCATGGTGCACTAAACTATCAAGTAGTCATCGTACTGAGCTTATCAAACGTTTATAACATCTACATCTGCTCCTGCAATAGGTCTGTCACCTAGCGGTGCATCAAGGACATAATTCTTCTGTGCAGCAACGAGGATAATCCTCACATCGCGGATCCAGCCCGCATCATTACTACTATCATCTTTCAACTTAGTTTTCTCTAGGAACATATCAAAAATAAAACAGGGGAGCTATTGATATGTCTCCAACGTATCTATAATTTGATTATTCCATGCTGTTATATTATCAATCTTGGATGTTTTATAATCATTTTATAGTCATTTTATATCGTTTTTTGGTACTAACCTATTGACATAGTGGCAAGTGCCAGTTGTTGTTTTCTGCATGTTTTTTACATCGCGGGAAATCAATATCAAACGGAGTCCAAACGCAACGAAACTTTAAAGAGATTTTTTTGGACCAGAAGGAACATAATGGGCCCTGGGTGCGCATGGGCGGTGCTCCGAGGAGAGCACAACCCACCAGGGCGCGCCAGGAGGCCCAGGCGCGCCCTAGTGGGTTTCCGCCCACCTTGGGCGCCCCCCGGACCGCATCTTTGCTCTATAAATACCCCAATATTCCCAAAACCCTAAGGGAGTCGATGAAATATTGAACCAGCCGCTGCAGAGTCCAGAACCACCAGATCCAATCTAGACACCATCTCGGGTGGGGTTCACCACCTCCATTGGTGCCTCTCCGATGATGTGTGAGTAGTTCTTTGTAGACCTTCGGGTCCATAGTTAGTAGCTAGATGGCATCCTCTCTCTCGCTGAATTTTCAATACAATGGTCTCTTGGAGATCCATATGATGTAACTCTTTTGCGCTGTGTTTGTTGGGATCGATGAACTTTGAGTTTATGACCAGATATATCTTTTTATATCCATGAAAGTTATTTCAGTTTCTTTGATCTCTTATATGCTTGATTACTTATAGCCTCATATTTATTCTCTGATATTTGGGTTTTGTTTGGCCAACTTGATCTATTTATCTTGCAATGGGAAGAGGTGCTTTGTAGTGGGTTCGATCTTAGGGTGCTTGATCCCAGTGACAGAAGGGGAACCGACACGTATGTATCGTTGCTACTAAGGATAAAACGTTGGGGTCTATCTCTACATAGATAGATCTAGTCTACATCATGTCATCGTTCTTATTGCATTACTCCCTTTCTCCATGAACTTAATACACTAGATGCATGCTGGATAGCGGTCGATGTGTGGAGTAATAGTAGTAGATGCAGGCAGGAGTCGGTCTACTAATCTTGGACGTGATGCCTATATAATGATCATTGCCTGGATATCGTCATGATTATTTGAAGTTCTATCAATTGCCCAACAGTAATTTGTTCACCCACCGTTTGCTATTTTTCTCGAGAGAAGCCACTAGTGAAACCTACGGCCCCCGGGTCTCTTTCTCATATATTTGCCTTTGCGATCTACTTTTCCGTTGCATTTATTTTCAGATCTATTAAACCAATAATACAAAAATACCTTGCTGCAATTTATTATTATTTATTTTATTTGACGTTCGATCTATCAATCTACTACAATTTTATCTCGCGTCTGTTTGCCCATCTGGGGCACCGCTACCCGAAAGGAATTGACAACCCCTTTTACACGTGGGTTTGCGAGGATTTGTTATCTGTGTGCAGGGGCTGTTTATGTTGTGTTGCTAGGTTCTCCTACTGGTTCGATAACCTTGGTTTCATATCTGAGGGAAATACCTACCGCCGTTGTGCTGCATCATCCCTTCTCTTTGGGGAAATACCAATGTAGCTTCAAGCGACATCAGCTATATGCGAGCAATTGATCTATAACATAGATATGCAAATACTATCAGGACTAAGTTCATGATAAATTAAGTTCAATTAACCATATTACTTAAGAACTCCCACTTAGATAGACATCCCTCAAGTCATCTAAATGATCACGTGATTCATATCAACTAAACCATGTCTGATCATCACGTGAGATGGAGTAGTCTTCAATGGTGAACATCTCTATATTGATCATATCTACTATATGATTCATGTTCGACCTTTCGGTCTCCAGTGTTCCGAGGCCATGTCTGTACATGCTAGGCTCGTCAAGTTTAACTGAGTATTCCGCATGTGCAAAAATGTCTTGCACCCGTTGTATATGAACGTAGAGCTTATCACACCCGATCATCACGTGGTGTCTCGGCACGACGAATTGTCACGATGGTGCATACTCAAGGAGAACACTTATTCCTTGAAATTTTAGTAAGGGATCATCTTATAATGCTACCGCCGTACTAAGCAAAATAAGATGCATAAAAGATAAACACCACATGCAATCAAAATATGTGACATGATATGGCCATCATCATCTTGTGCCTTTGATCTCCATCTCCAAAGCACCATCATGATCTCCATCGTCATTGGCTTGACACCTTGATCTCCATCGTAGCGTCGTGGTCGTCTCCCCAACTATTGCTTCAACAAATATCGCTAACGCATAGTGATAAAGTAAAGCAATTACATGGCGTTTGCATTTCATACAATAAAGCGGCAACCATAAGGCTCCTGCCAGTTGCCGATAACTTTTACAAAACATGATCATCTCATACAATAATGTATATCACATCATGTCTTGCCATATTGTTGGGAAACGTAGCATACAATAACCTGTAGGGTATATTTACTTCACAAATCACATCACAACATGCCCTGCAAAAACAAGTTAGACGTCCTCTACTTTGTTGTTGCAAGTTTTACGTGGCTGCTACGGGCTTCTAGTAAGAACCGTTCTTACCTACACATCAAAACCACAACGATGTTTCATCAAGTTTGTTGTTTTAACCTTCAACAAGGACCAGCCGTAATCAAATTCGATTCAACTAAAGTTGGAGAAACAGGCACCAGCCAGCCACCTTTATGCAAAACAAGTTGCATGTCTGTCGGTGGAACCAGTCTCCTGAACGTGGTCATGTAAGGTTGGACCGGGCCGCTTCATCCAAAAATACCGCCGAATCAAAATAAGACATTGGTGGTAAGCATTATGACTATGATCGCCCACAACTCTTTGTGTTCTTGGCTCGGATGCCACTTGGGAACGTAGCATGTAATTTCAAAAAAAAATCCTACGATCACGCAAGATCTATCAGGAGATGCATAGCAATGAGAGGGGGAGAGTTTGTCCATGTACCCTCGTAGACCGAAAGCGGAAGTGTTTACTTAACGTGGTTGATGTAGTCGAACGTCTTCTCGATTCAACCGATAAAGTACCGAACGTATGGCACCTCCGAGTTCTGCACACGTTCAGCTCAATGACGTCCCTCAAACTCTTGATCCAGCAAAGTGTCGAGGGAGAGTTTCGTCGGCACGAGGGCGTGGTGACGGTGATGGTGAAGTGATCCGTGCAGGGCTTCGCCTAAGCACTACAACAATATGACCAGAGGAGCAAACTGTGGAGGGGGGCGCCGCACACGGCTAGGAACAATTGATGTGTGTTAGAGGCGCCCCCGCCCCCGTATATAAAGGAGGGAGAGGGGAGGAGGCCGGCCTAGGGGCGCCCAAGTGGGAGGAGTCCCACTTGGGCTCCCAGTCCAATACCCCCCCCCCCCTTCCTTTTATCGGAAAGGTAAAGGGGGGAGAGAGGAAGGAGGAGAAGGAAAGGGGGCGCCGCCCGCTCCCCTAGTCCAATTCGGACTCCTTCCCTGGGGGGGAACCACCCCTTCTGGGCTGCCTTGCCTCCCTCCTATGGCCCATATCTTCCCCCGGGGCTTCCGGTAACCCCCCCCCCCCTCCCCCCCGGTACTCCGATACGTACCCAATACATTCCGAAACACTTCCAGTGTCCAAATACTGTCGTCCAATATATCAATCTTTACCTCTCGACCATTTCAAGACTCTTCGTCATGTCCGTGATCTCATCTGGGACTCCAAACAATTTTCGATCACCAAAACACATAACTCATAATACAAATCGTCATCGAACGTTATGCGTGCGGACCCTACGGGTTCGAGAACTATGTAGACATGACCGAGACACATCTCTGGTCAATTACCAATAGCGGAACCTGGATGCTCATATTGGTTCCTACATATTCTACGCAGATCTTTATCGGTCAAACCGTAATGACAACATACGTTATTCCCTTTGTCATCGGTATGTTACTTGCCCAAGATTCGATCATCGGTATCTTCATACCTAGTTCAATCTCATTATTGTCAAGTCTCTTTACTCATTCCGTAATACATCATCCCGTAACTAACTCATTAGTCACATTGCTTGCAAGGCTTATCACGATGTGCATTACTGAGAGGGCCCAGAGATACCTCTCCGATACTCGGAGTGACAAATCCTAATCTCGATCTATGCCAACCCAACAAACACCTTCGGAGATACCTGTAGAGCATCTTTATAATCACCCAATTACGTTGTGATGTTTTATAGCACACAAGGTATTCCTCCGGTATTCGGGAGTTGCATAATCTCATAGTCAAAGGAATATGTATAAGTCATGAAGAAAGCAATAGCAATAAAACTTTACGATCATTATGCTAAGCTAACGGATGGGTCTTGTCCATCACATCATTCTCCTAATGATGTGATCCCGTTCATCAAATGACAACTCATGTCTATGGTTAGGAAACTTAACCATCTTTGATTAATGAGCTAGTCTAGAAGAGGCTTACTAGGGACATTGTGTTTGTCTATGTATCCACACATGTATCAAGTTTCCGGTTCATACAATTCTAGCATGAATAATAAACCTTTATCATGATATAAGGAAAGATAAAATAACAACTTTATTATTGCCTCTAGGGCATATTTCCTTCAGTTCTTGCTACTATTTGTGTTTGATTCGTGCTACTTGGTTGTTATGCTTGTGAGATACTACGTTTGTCGTGTGTGTTTGATCATACTATGTTTTATGTGTGCTTAATTCTTATCTCTTTCATTATTTATGTATGATCATTCACTTATGTCTTTGGTGATGTGTGCATGTTATTTCACTCATATCATTTTGTGCGCTCCACCAAGATGTATGTGACAGGGAAGAGTAACCCATGGTCCTAATCGATTGTGCGTTTGCATTCAAACACAAATTTTTAATAATGCACAAATTTAGGGGAAGCTCTTGCTTATCACATACTTCTCAAAGTGGCGATGTATTTCATCCATTTAATCATTTGTCGAATCTTTGATCTATATGTTGTCATCAGTTACCAAAAAGGGGGTTCTTCAAAGCGCAACTAATCCCCATGTGGTTTTGGTAATTCATAACAACATATATCTCACTGAACTAATGTCCATTCAAGATAAATATTTCAGGATGTTCAATGATTGGTATGGCATGAAATAGAGATGTGGCCCCCTAAAATGTTAAGGACAAGGATTGGCAAAAGCTCAAGGCTCTACATTTTTTAAGTGATCCAAGATCACATTGATTCCATAGGAAAGCCAATACTATTAAAAGGGGTTGAGGTGTTGCTTAATTATCTTGTTGCTCAAATGCTTAGTGATATTTCTCCAAAACCCTCAGCCACTTTCTCTATCCACATATGTCCAGGGCCAACTCGGCCCCACCATAATTCCCATCCGGATCAATCGAGTTCATGTTGACATAGCCACAGCCAAAACACTAATGATTCGGTCACACTGATATGGATCTCGGTCTCACTGAGATGGCCCTACCAGTTCTCTGTGACTTGTTGCATTCACTTCGGTCTCACCGAGTTGTTGCAATCGGTCTCACCAAGTTGGCTTGACTGATTCTCTGTTGCTCATTGCATTCACTTCGGTCTCACCGAGATGAGGTTTGCCCTAAGCCCTAGAACATCAGTCCCACCGAGTTGTTTCCGTCGGTCCCACCGAGATTCCTAATGTTCATATTTTTGTACAGATCAGCGCCACCGAGTTTTCTGATCCGTGCAACCGAGATGGGTCAAAAGTGTGTAATGGTTGGATTTTTTGTGGAGGCTATATATAACCCTTCACCCCTTCTTCCTTGTTGGGGAGAGCCATCAGAACGTGCCTACACTTCAACCATTCATTTTCTGAGAAAGAACCACCTACTCACGTGCTGAGATCAAGAGATTCCATTCCAACCATTTGAACCTTGATCTCTAGCCTTCCCCAAGTTGCTTTCCACTCAAGTACTTCTTCCACCATAGCCAAATCTGTGTGAGAGAGTTGAGTGTTGGGGAGACTAGCATTTGAAGCACAGTACCAAGGAGTTCATCATCAACACACCGTCTATTACCTTTTGGAGTGTGGTGTCTCCTAGATTTGTTAGGTGTCGCTTGGGAGCCTCCAACATGATGTGGAGTTGAACCAAGAAGTTTGTAAGGGCAAGGAGATCGCCTACTTCGTGAAGATCTACTCGAGTGATGCAAGTCCTTCGTGGGCAATGACCATGGTGGGATAGACAAGGTTGCTTCTTCATGGACCCTTTGTGGGTGGAGCCCTCTGTGGACTTGCGTAGCCGTTACCCTTCATGGGTTGAAGTCTCCATCAACGTGGACGTACGATAGCACCACCTATCGGAACCACGCCAAAAATCTTCGTGTCTCCATTGCCTTTGCCTTCTCCAAACCCTTCCCTTTACCTTCATATGCAATGTTTTACTTTCCGCTGCTATACTCTTAGAATTGCATGTGTAGGTTGATTGCTTGACTTTTAATAATTGCTAAAATCTGCCTACAACTAAAATTGGGGAAAGGATAGATTTTTATTTGGTCAAGTACCCTCCCTCTAGACATACTTTCGATCCTACACTCCAGAAGCTACACGCCTGGATATGATCAAGACTGCATCTACCGAAGACTTGACGTATACTCCAAGACATCTCCTACCGCCTCCATGCGTACGACTGGATACCGACCATGTAACCGTAGATACACTACCTAGCGTGTATATAAGCCAAAGGGTTTAGCCCATAGAGGGGATCCCAATCACAATTACATTCACCTAGCCCTAAGATTAGAACACAACTAACGATCTCGAGGTAGATCAAGCTTGTACTCGATACGTCATCATCAATATAAGCAAGAGCAAGACGTAGGGTTTTACCTCCATCAAGAGGGCCCGAACCTGGGTAAACATCATCTCCTTCGTTCCTGTTACCACCGATCCGAGATCCACAGCACGGGACCCCCTACCCCGAGGTCTGCCGGTTTTGACACTGACATACATCTTTTCCTGCCGACCCTAGAATGTCAAAAAAAACTTCTTCGAGTAGTTAAAAGACGAATTTTGTCCAGCTATGCGGCGGAATAGGAATCCAAATTAGGAAAGTTAGAACTTTCCCTTTGATAAAATTTCCAGAAATAGTGAGGTGGCAGAACACTTAGTTTTACTGCAGAGATGTTTGGATCTACCATAGGTCTTCCACCCTATACGTCGGAGGGGGTTGCAGCTCGCCGTCAGAATGACCTTAGGGTCTCTAATACGAAAAAAACAAAGTGGATATCTTGGTCACAACTTTAGTCGGACAAAAAAGGGGTGGTCTGGATGGAATCGACCTGTCGTCCACTTTTATCAGTTGTCGTACCTAGCCGCTTCAAAAAAGAACAAGAACCATGTATATGTATAGTGGCTGCGACATCCAACCAGAGTGAAGAAGAAAGCAATCACCGTGGAACAGATCGAGGCTCGGCTGAAGCGCATAACGATAGAAATTCATGGTGTTCGAGTAAGCGGGGTTGTTCCACCATACGATTCCGAGCACCTTCCACCAGTGGTAGATTCTTCTCCTCTTACTTGATTTTCCATTTTCAATTAATCTGTCTGATTGACGTTGTCTGTCTTAAACCTGTTACTCGATTGTTTCTGTGGTCCATTCAGCAATTGATTTATCCTGTTCGTGAAGTCAATCATGAACCAGCCGGCGATGAATCAGAAAGTTGTGCTCCTACATGGCCATGGATTGGATTTCGAATGACCATTCACGTCCATGTCGCACGCCCACACCCTGGGCAGGCGAGATGAGAGTGTGTTTTGTGTCATGTTTCTCTCCTTATAGCAAGATGAGAGTGTGTGTGGTGTCATGTTTCTATCCTCATAGCATTCACTTAGTGTAATAGGAAGAACCCACTATATAAAGAGGTCTCGCACCTCCTCCACTAGCGGTATGGGACTGACCAATTGCACGACTTCTTCCCATTTATCCGTGGGCAAAGATTTATTTGGGAATTTTCTGAAATTACACATGGCCTACCCATTAATTCTAACACAGACTGCATACAAACATAACATAAACGGGTATCTCCACATGTAAATACATAGCAATGTCATTTCACGGGTGTTCCGCCGGAAAACACCATTCAGTTTCCGCAAGAAAGTTTCCATTTTAGCTTCAGAAAAGTTCCGCTCCCGTTTCCCAAATTGAAAGCCATTTTCATCCTTTTCGCTAACGGATGGACACCAGTAAGCTACCTTTTCTCCATTTCTTATTAAAAAAAAGGAAACTCCTGCGAATTTTCCTCTTTCGTGAATGAGTATGCGAGAGTAAAGTGATATCCTGGCTCGGTAAGTATGTCAATGTTTGAAACTTTATGAACAGACATTGCTCTAAGTTGCAAACGATCGTGAATGATTTTACACGAGGACAGGTACAAACATATACTGTAATTTTTTTACGGGGAATATACATGTAAAATATATTGTTACAACATTTTTTTTGACAAGTTGCATAACATGCACAATAGACTACCGATCTGTCATTTAATTTATGTTTTTTTACTCCATTCCCGAGTGATCATACTTTTAAATTGGAACTAAAACCATGAGAAGATATGGAACAGAGGGAGTGTGTTTTCGATGACTTTCACATATTATATTCATATGTATCCAGGCGATGCAAACTAACCTGGATTGTACATTAGAGAAACTGTAGGCAGGAGAGAGCTGGTTGGCTGGCAGCAAGGCGGCCCCCAGCTGGCAGTGAGCGTGGCCATGGCCATGGCCGGCGGCAGATCTGGGATACGCTAAACTTCTGACAAAAGCTAGAGCAGCTCCCCACTGTTATTACATGATCCACCCATGGATGCATGAGTGGTCAGGGAAGTGAACTGAGGCCGAGGCCAAACCAAAGTGGGTCACTCTCCTCCAAAAAATTGCCCCTTTCTCCTCCCTCCAGGAAAATTCCCCCTCTCTCCAAAAGCTGGCAACTTTCCCCCAAATTCAGTTTTCTAATAATGCCGCAATGCAAATGGTGGAGCTCACCACGACCGGGATTACTATTGTTTTCTTTGGTGCCTTTTGATCAGTCTCATATTCCCACTCCTACCATCACCACCAGTAGCAGTAGCAGCTCCCCAGGATGATTGATTATTATAAAAAGAACAAGATGCAGACAGAGATGGCTAGCATTTTTTTGTTTCGATTTCAATGCAGATCAATGTGTTCCGAGATTTTAACAGGATTTTTAGCAAGATTTTGTTGGAAAGAGGGGACAATTATTGAAGGGGGTTCAGAAAAGTGCCCTGCTTTGAGCTGCCACTTCCTTGAAACAAGGCTGAAGTGAGACAGGGGGCCCTCTGCTCAGATCGAGTTTCTTCTTCTTAACTGACCCTGATCAGCGAGTGTGTGACAAAATGATGACACAGAATAATAACTTACTATAATGCCCTAGAGGAGATAAAATGCAGCCTCTGGCATACCAGTACTTTGAATTTGCACTAACTCTAGAAATCAGCCGTCATCTAGAAATCAGCCTGTCCTCAGTAAGTAGTAAGGCTCAGTTCAAGTTCAGGTTTTGAATATTTTACCAGCCTTGCAAGATGTCAACTTGGGCATCCACTTGCCTCCCATGAATCCCAATTCCAACAGCTTTAATGTACAAGATTTGCAATACCAAACTAGTAATATGACAAGACAAGCTCACGAAGCAAGAAGAGGAAAATGCCAAGCTAAATCTACCACTACTGCCAGTATGAAACTACTAATAGCCAATGGTAAAGAGACAAAGAACACTCAGACTGGTTGAGTGATCAATTAATCCCTCTTATGAGCCAAATCGCTGTTACAGACACTAAGATTACAACACAGGGGCATACACGGAAGATCCTCCCAGGGAGAGAAGAGGAGCAAATAATCCACAGATCGAATCGACCTCGCACTCCAGGAGCCTAGCATTTAGCAGCGACCAACCGGGTGAGCAGAGCATACCAAGGAGGAGCGAGCGAGGCTCACTGCCGGGTGGGCGACTGCAAGGGGAAGAGCGGGAGCAGCCTGGGCGGCGGCGTCAGGTCGCCGCGGCCGCTGGCATTGCCGCGCGGGGACGGGTGGAGATAGAACCCCTTCTCGGCGATGGCGCGGTCCTCGGCCGCGGCGGCCTCCCGCGACCCCGGCAGCGGCGGGAGCGGCGTCACGGGGCTCCCCAGCGCCAGCGACGGGAAGTCCAGCATGCTCGGCGACAGCACCTCCAGCCCGCGCGGCGAGAACCCCCGCGGGGAGAACCCGCTGCAGCCACCAGAGCCGCCGGCGGCGAAGGCGGCGGGGAGGAGCGGGCAGAGCATCTTCAGGCTCTTCATGCTGCCCCGCCGCTCGTAGAGCTTGAAGGCCGGCTTCTTGGGCCCGGTCGGCGTAGGCGCCGGCTTAGCCGCCGGAGCGCCCGCCGCGCCCCCCGCCGCCGCCGCGGCCGCGGTCTCCGGGGTGCCGGTGAGGATCTGCACGACCTGCTTGAAAGAGGTGGTGTCGGCCTGCACGAAGGTGGTCGGGAAAGGGTTGGACGGGTCGGCGGCCGCATGCGGCAGCTGCATCTGCACCGACGACGGCGACGGCGGCGGCGGCGCGGGGCGCTCCTGGGTGGTTGCCTCCATGGTAAAAAGGGAAGAAAAAAAACGTCGCCTTCGCCTCCGTGACTGTGAGGGAGTCCGGCGCAGCAAGGCAGAGGGAGGGAGAGCGCGGGTTTTATGGGCTTTCGGGGGCGTGGAATTTCCTGGCTTCGGGATCTGGATTTCCACCCGCGCCCTCCCCTCGGAATATGTTGGCAATTGTGTGTGCGCGGCGCGCGACCTGGCTACCGCAGCATGGCTGTATCTGTATGTGCCTGTGGGCTGTGGCTACTCTACCACTTGTAGATCTGACCTCACTCCTGCTACTGCTAGCAGTACACCACTCCTACTCCGTTTCCAGCACATCATTTATTTTTTTGAGTTGGATGACTGAGTTGTATGCGTTTTTGAATTTTGATTTGATGCCGGCCCGTCCTTCCGAAAACACACGTAAAAATAACAATTCTAGAAAGAAGATTTCTTATTATTTCATCTGAGCGCCCATAAAAAAAAAAACTTCATCGAGCGCCCTCACCAAAAAAAAAGTACTACTTCGCCACCTGCGAAGTTAGAATTACAGTATATAAGAGTTTTCGAAACTGCTAGCAACTTTTCGTACCAAACGACATGGCGTGTATACATGGATGGACGGTACGTAGACTCCTTGAAGAAAGCACGATGTCTTTTGCGTAAGAAACGACATAAACATATGGACGGCCTACAATAGGAGTAGCCCTTCAAGCCACGCTACGTGGCAGAAGTTCGAAAGGGAATCATTTTGCTCCAGGCATGCAAACCTTGTGCCAATGATGCTATCGCAACGAGTGAGTACAATTTATTGTTCGTGTTTTCATCGCAAAAAATAAGAACATGTCTAGCATGTATGCCTTGCGGGAGTGTTATGTGCTCGACGCGTGTCATCTTCCGAGGAAACCCTGCACATGTCTCACTTTGCTCATTTTGGGGTTTTCTTCTTTAGTTTCGCCCGTTTTTGGCTCTTTCGGTTTCTAGGGCTTTTACTAGAAGTCTAGAATGATATCAACTCAAGTAATTTGCAATAAGGTAAGATATCGAAAACATTACCAGCACTGGCTATGTTGAGTCCCAACACATTCCGGATGCATCAAAATTTTCACATTGAAACAAAGCAAAGTCGTGTCTAGTATTCAAGACAATGCCATGAGGCAAACTACCTAATCACCCGATGAATCGTTTCTCTAGGGCTTTCTAGAGAGGGGCAGCCAGGAGGCAGCTTTTCCCCTTCAGATGTCGATGCTACGAGATCCCATGGCCTCTATCGGCCGCTGTGGCCACGGGAGGATGGGGAGCCTGCATCTGAGTGTGGGTCCATGTTGCATGGGGTTTTCGAGTTCTTCGTCCTTTGTGAAATTGGGCCAGATTCCTCGAGCAAAGCACAGTGCCTTGTTGTGTAAGAAAAATATATATTTATATGTATGATTTACAATAGGAGGCACCCTTGGAGCCACGTTACGTGGCAGAAGTTTGAAAGGGGGTCAATTTGCTTGAGTCATGCAATGCTTGTGCCAGATATTATAGTAGCAAGTGAATACAATTTATTGTATGTGTTATCATACGAAAAAGAAGCACATATCTAGCAGTGATGCATGGTGGGAACCCTACATGCTCGACATGTCTCATCCTCCAAGGAACCATGTGCGTGTATAAATTTGCTCATTCTCGGGTTTTACGCTTCAGTTTCACTCGCTTCCGACCCTTGCGGTTTTAAGGACTTTTGCTAGGACATCTGGAGTGCATCAAGGTAACATATGGTGTAGCATATGCTACCACCAACTATGTTGATTCACAACACCTTCAGTGTTGTTACATTCATACAAATGATGAGTGTAAGTCTATAGGTGGAGGCATGGATTCGCTTGAAACGTAATACGACATGTGTACATATCTGGTCCAAAGCACAATCCCCTGGCCTCCGCTGGCCATTGTAGTGGCGGGAGGTTGGGGAAACACTGGATCTAGGTATTCCATTCCGTTTCTCGAAGGGTTTTGGAGTTCTTTGTCCTCGGTAAACTCGATGCAGCAACGGTGATGGTTCCTCAACTTTCCCCTTGTCAATGTCCATCCTTGGAGTGGCATCGATGAGTCTGAGAATTGTGTCTATCGTTGGACACTCGGCTTTGTGTGATTAATGTTGTCTCATGGCGGTGGCCTCCTGTGCAGGGGATGTTATTGCAACATATTCTTTTCCTTCAATTCCATCTCCACTAGATGAAGCTCAGTTAGATAAGACTCTATCGTGGAACTTGTGAGGTTTGTGCGTCTATCCAGAGTTGGAATTTTTTTTCTAGACCACCTCGGTGTCATCTTCTTCGGGACAAAGATCTATCCAGTTTGAGGTCACCGACGTCTTTCTTCTACATCAGCGACTTCCCGACACTACTTCTACAAGCTCTTTGGTTTCAACAAGGTTGCACCGGTGAGACAAGGACCGAGAGGCGGCAACGAGCTTTGCTCATGCCACACTGCCACTGGATGTGAAAAAAACGATGATTCCTTCATAGACTTGCGTCTAATTTTTTATTCATGTAAAGAAGTTCTTGTAAGAATTGTTTTAGTTTAACATATGGCCTGCAACCTTTTGCAAAAGATATCATGCTACAATAAATACAACATTTGGAATCAGTTTAATAGTTATTGTATTCTGTTTGGAATACAAGCGGTTGCCTTGGCGAAAAAATGTTGTTGCACCCTCTCAAAGTTGATGCGTCAGGGCGCACGCCATTCGGTGTCATTTTTCACGTAGTGTTGACCTTTGTGCATGCTTCTTCTATTCTAGTGAATAAGGTGCACACACATTCTAAGAATCAAGTTTTTTGCGGAAATCTAAGAGTCAAGTTTGACCATCAATTTAATCAACAGAATGTGTTTTATGTTCAACAAGAGTTATACCGTTGAAACTTACCATTGGCATAATCTGTAACTCATACTATCACTTACATATTCTTTGTTTGATATGATGGTCAAAGTAAAATCTCAAAATTCTCACGTTTTATTCACTACTCCCTCTGTTCCCAAATAATTGTCTTTCTAGCCATCTCAGATGGACTACAATATACGGATGTATGTAGACATGTTTTAGAATGTAGATTCACTCATTTTGCTCCGTATGTAGTTACTTGTTGAAATCTCTAGAAAGACAATTATTTAGGAACGGAGGGAGTAGAACGGAGCGAGTACATGCTAATTAGTGATTCCGAAAGAAAGAAAGAATAGAATAGAGTAGAATAGATGTCCATATTTCCACCCAAGGAAATAATATAGCAGTCCGTGCGAGTGTCGTGTCATTATCGCGGCCGTCGACTAAGTCGACCGATGAGATATTTATTCGCCGGGACCCTGTCAAGGCGGAGCAGAGGTTTCAGAGTGATCGGTTGCATTGCATTGACCGGCCGGAAGGCATTTGCTAGATCGATCGACATCATGGATTCTGGTTCCACAATGCTTGTCTCGTTGGTTCAAAGGTTGGACCTGACCTGACAGCTTTGCTGCATGGAGGAGTCGATGGCGCCATCTCTCCTACTCACCATAATGACTGCTATTTCAATCAAGGGTAACAATGGCTCCATCTGCGGGTCAAAAAGAAAAACAATGGCTCCATCTGACCATCAAATTTCTGAACATTTCTCGAAAGTGCTATTTTAAGCCCGAGCTCATGTGAGCTCGGATGAACAGTAAAAAAATGAAAATAAATAAAATTCTGATTTTTTGTGTGAAAAATTGACAAATGTTTTCATAGCTTACAAAAATTCACCATGAAATGACATTCGTGGAAAATATAGCAAAAAAAATGATGGTCCAAAATGCATTTGAAAATAACATTTTGGAACATCGATTTTGTATTTTTTGTCACGATTTCCTCGAATGTCATATGGTGATAAATTTTGCAAAGCAAGCAAACATTTTGTCATGTTTCACAAACAAAAAAACAGAATCATTTGATTTTTTTTCAGTGTTTTTGATTTTATTGTTCGCCCGAGCTCACATGAGGTCGGGATTAGAACAACCGCGTCCAACATTTCTTTCCTTTTGTTCTCTTTTTGAATCCTGGACATTTCTTTCATGGCCGTGCGTGACGGTATCACGGGCATGTATTAGCATAAGTAAATTACTTTATTACTAGGAAATCTTTATATTCTGAAGACGGATCTGTCCAAAGAATTGAATAAAACCTTCTCATAAAATAATAAACTAAATAAAACCTCATATATGTAGCAGGATAATTGATGTAAAAAGTAATGCACATCAACTCCGAAGCCCATTCAGAAATCCACGTTGATTTTCCAGCGTGTCCCATGAATCTTTTGGTAAAAGAACATATTTCATTCTACTGAATTCACATTGAAATACATAAAAAATGGCATTTTCTTTTCCCTCTAGTGCCAAAGATTCACCTCCCATGTGCCTGCCACTCTGGCGGCTGATGATAGAAAAGCGAATCTCAGTGCCTCATGGCCGGCTAGTAGATAGGTTTGGGTTTTAGTACTCACAGGCACGGTGTCCGCGTAGATGGTGGCACTTCAAGTGTGTTTGGTTTGAGTCCTGGCACGAAGCTACCTAGCCTGAAGCGTCCCTGGAAGTTGCCTGGGCATTGTTTGGTTTGTGTCCTCGTGAAAAAAGAGCTAGCCTGGCCTGGGCCATCCAGGCAAGTGCTTAGCCTGATGAAAAACGTGCAGGCTTGCTTAGCCTGGCCCAGGCAACCGGAATGGGACGCCTGGGATGACTAATGGCTGCTGCCTGGGTGAAATGAAGAGATTAGCTGCACACTTTTCCAGACCAGCACCCTATCATTGTTTAATATTTTCTTCAGGCCACATAGTAGAACCAAACAACATCACCGCAGGCGTGCCTGGCCAGGCCAAAAACTAGCTGCTTCCCAGGCTACTTCCAGGCTTCGCATTTTCCCAGGCATACCGGCCAGGCCACCAACCAAACTAGCCCTTCATCTTCGGATCGGTCTTTCGGGCTATCATCTTCCATGAGTTTGTGCGTCAGGACGGATTCGACGGAGCTCATGTGTACGCTCTTGTCGGTTCCTCGAGGCGGTTAGGTTAGGTTTTTTCGTCATGCGTACACAATGATGGAATTTGTCGTCAGAAGATTTTTCAGGCCGGCTCAATGTTCAATGTTCCAGAAACTTTGATTTTTTTAATCATGTTTGAGGTGCATTCTACTTCGGATGAACATTTAAGATCCGTTCCTTTTAAGAAGAAAAACAAAATGCATAAGCAGTAGCCAAGGCCGGAGACGTGCAGATTAGGAAGTTTTCGTATTTTTTTCTGTGGAAAAGCATATTAGGAAGGTCGACCGGTCAGCTCGGCGTGGCTATATTTGCGACTACGTCTCGCCGTTGCATTTAGTGGCCGTTTGGCGTGCGTGCTCGTTTCCGGGTGGCTCCTGCCCGGAATGGGTCGACATAGATTCGTCGTCGACTCTGGTTCGCGACGGATGGATCCGATGCATGGCCATGGATAGGAGCAGAGCGCCATTAAAAACCGGAATTATTTGGAGGATGGCACTGGCAGGGTGGCAGGGCCATTGACTCGGAGGAGACCTCTCTCTCGTGAGTGTTCCTCCCTTGTATTCGTACCCTAAGATGAGATGCCAAGGTAGGAGTACAATTATGGTAGGGGTGAGTGATGAGATGCCTCTGCTCTTAGCGTCAAGATATTGCTGTGCACACCCTGCAGAAGTCACATGTACTCCTACGATAGTCTTTTTTCTTTCTTTCGGGGTAGTCGTATACTGCTACCATAGGGGTATGTATCGTATAGTCGTACAGCAATCGGCGAGATACTCCGGAGGCATATCACGTGGATTTTAAATAAAGCGAGATTTCTTTCGTTGGTTTCTTATCTCGCGGAAGAAATCCTTGCAGAAACTAGAAATTCAGTTTATGTTGAGTAGATCTCGTTGTCTTGGCCGGAGCCCGGAGGCCGATGATAAACCGCAGCACTACCAGTGACACCAATGCACACTCGACGAAGAATGTCGTTTTTCTGTTTTGCTAAATACTCCATGTGTCCCATAATATAAGTAGTGTAAAAAACTGACTTGTATTATGGGATGGAGGAAATATGACCATCTGAGGGGTTTTCATGTCTAATTTTTTCTTTTGCTGGTATTTTTCATGTCTAAGTTGACGACTTGAACCATTTCATGTCTCATTCTAGAAAAAAAGAGGGGGGGGGGGGGGGTGCAATTTGATGTCTTATGTTTTTTAATACAGTACAATCGCGTATGCTCACACGTCAGGAAAAAGAATCGCCCCCACGTCATCCTTTAGCAGCGCGGCCGCCATCTCCTTCCCGTCAACGGCCTTCCCTGCTCCGCTCCTTCTCCTCACCGTTGTCGGTAGCCGCAGTCGGGCAAAGCCCGTGCATGGTGGCGGCTATGGGGCAACTTTGCTGGTCTCCTCTCCGTGGTGGTTGTTGGCACACTGACGACAATGGATGGTAGAGATAGGGCTCCAGGGCACGACCCCTTATCGAGGCGATTGCAGCTACGGCGGCCGCTTAGGAGGCGTCGTGGCTTGGCTTGCAGGCTACACGCGGTGAGCCATAGCTGCAGTGGTGGGGCTGGGAGTCGTCGGATCCGGCCAGGAGTGGCTGGTCCCTGTCTCCTGCCATGATTGTCGTCTCAGCAAGTTCGGGCCTACGCGGTTGCGGGTGGCACGATGTGGCGCCGCTGACCTTTGTCTGCAGGTCTGGATCGAGAGGAGGGCGATGTGGGGGCTACTGGCTTCGTCCTAATAATGGTGGTTTGGCCCTAGCGTTCTTTTTCCGTCAAGTCGTCTTTTCGCCGGATGTCGACCTCTTGGATCCGGCCGCCGACGAGTTCTGGTCTTTCCATCGGAGATCTATACGGATTAGCGTATGTCGCACTGGATATCTATATCGAAAAGGCTCCCGTCGCGTGTGCTCGTATTATCAGCCAACACAACCTCAAGAGGGCGCAACGTGAAGCTTCGTTTTCTCATCGGTGTCATGAGACATGTCTAAGTCAAGATTCCCAAGGCATTGATCGATGTGGAGAAAGTCATCACGGCTACAATTGGAGGTTTTGAAGCTTTGGTAGAAGGGTGTATTGGATGCGATGAAGACTATGTGCCAGGTGTTTGGTGACTTGCAATAACGTCCTCGGCAAGCGGGGGCGGCAGCACTGGAGGACTGCATTTTTGGTGGCGCTCCTCCGGTACTGAATCTTGATTCCAGGGTGAAAACCTAAGGGCCCGCCCTTTATTTGTTGTACCTGGCATGAACTTGTTGAAACCATTGTTTTTGGGTGAACTCGGACTTTCTCCATGATGAAAATCCGAGATCTTTGATTGAGCAACGACAATGCTTGTGCATTGTTTTTTTTGGAGGCGTTGCTTTTGAAAAATCTCTTCGGTAATCCGGGTGTTGTCTTCATGGTGGTTAGAGTGCTACTGATCCTAGTGATTGATTACCGTGGTGGTATCCATTTTCTTCTGTTCCTTTTATTTTATTTTTTGGCTATGTGTATCATTGATGCCTTTGAACATTATGTTGGTATATAGACCAGGTATAATTGGTATCTTCGCCATATTAATACATTCCTTTTGTCAAAAAGACAAAAAATTAAAACCAAATAAGTTTGCACGATGAGACACTGCACTTTCCTTTGGACAAAAACCACTGTACCTTTTCATGTGGAGTAGAGGAACGTACTCTCCGGCAGCGCATCTCGGCGAAGCCCGTGGTATCCGGGGACCGTGGCCATAGCGAAATGTGCAGGCAGATGTGATAGGAATGGGACAATAAAAAGCACGTACTTTTCAACGTGCGCCAGTGTGTGATTTGACTTTCGCAGCGCGCTGTTGCCTCCTCCTCCTCCCCTCACAGTGAGCGCCGGTTTCCGGGCTACACCCCACTACCCTGCCCTGCCCTCCCTGCCGGCCGGCCGGCACGCGCCGCAGATTTCTTTTCTTTTGTTTCTTTCGCCGTCAGAACCCATTCGAGTTCAGGTTCAGGGTTCAGATGTCATGGACTTTTCCGGCTTCCTTGTGGCCTTTGCTCGCTGAAGCAACGAGGCCTTCGCAGGCTGCTGACACGGCAGTAGAGGGGAGATTACGATGGCGAGGATCCTTCATCAGAGAGAAAAAAAAAACTCGGGTTAAGCATTGATCTGAAAATCTGCAGTTAGAGCATCTACAACCGGATACACCCAATCCGACCTCTCAAATGCGTCCGATCACCCTTTAAATCTCCGCTTTCATAATCCGGTAACTCATTAGCAAATCCTCAATTCCATACAACCATATGCATAGTAAACTATCTCTAGTTAATTCACACGCAGCGTCCAGCTACTACATCAGTACATGCGATCGGATTACCAAAAGTTGACATGCACTACTACATCAATACGTGTCGTTGGACTATCGAAAATTGGCACCTTCTACATCATAAATGTCCGCTTCCATAAGAGCAACTCCAACGTGCCGACCCAAACGAACGCGCGCTTTGTCCGCTTTTCATTCGTTTGTGTCGGCCAATCGACGTCTTGGATCCGCTTTTGATTTGGGTCGGCGAGATCGCCCAATAGAAGGCATACTCAGTTTTGCCGACGTGGCGAAAGCAGACTGAATAAAGCATAATTATACATAGATGGCCAGTCAAACGCCGGCCATCTATGTTGCTCTTTAATCCAAGTTGGGAAAAGTGTTTTGATACCCTTTTATTGTTTTCTTCTCTTTTTTTTGTGGGATTATAGCCAATTTACAAAATAAAAGGGGTGGTCTTATCTTACACTCGGTTGAGATGTTAAGTGGTCTAATTTGGAACTGCAGAGGGATTGGAGAGAAGAAGAAGAGAAACTTTATTAAAGAACAAATTGAGAAGAATAATTTAGATTTTGTAGGTATACAAGAAACTATGAAGACAGATTTCAACAGGTTGGATCTATCGACCTTAGTGCTTCGTGAAAATTTTGAGTGGGAATTTTTGTCATCTAGAGGAAGATCGGGGATTTTAGCTGGCATTAATAGTGCCACTCTCATTACGGAGAAAGTGGACCAGAAGAATATATTGTAAAGATTAAAGTAAGAAACATTAGGGATGGTTTTTGCTGGGATCTGGTTGTAGTATATGGAGATGCTCAACCAAAAGGCAAACCAAAATTCCTAGTGGAGCTGGTTCACATTTTCAAGAATTCGAAACATCCCATGCTGGTAGGGGGAGATTTCAATATGACTAGGAAAGATAGTGACAAAAACAAGCCAGGTGGCTATAATAAATGGAGCATGCTTTTTAATTCAGTAATTACCTATGGGGAAATGATGGAGCTTCCATTAGTGGGGGAGGAAATACACCTGGTCTAATAACCATGAGGATCCCACTTATGCCTTATTAGACAGAGTGCTAATCTCCACCTCATGGGAGAAAAAATATCCTTTAGTCTACATTGAAGATTTACCCAGAGAGCTCTCTCATCATACCCCACTGCTCAAAAAACTGGAAATGCACCTATGAAAACTCCCGTTTTCAGATTTGAAAACAGTTGGTTTCAAAGGCCAGATTTAGATGAGATAGCCAGGAAAGTATGGGAAACAAAATTTCCTGGGAGCTCCATTCTGGACAGGGTTCATAACAAATTGAAGGAGCTAAGGAAAGTGTTAAAAGGGTGGAATTTTAATATTGAAGCTATTCTTAGAAGAAAGAAAAAGAAATATTGGAGGAGCTGAATAGATTAGACAAAATGGAAGAAGAAGGGAAAATATGCGATGAAGACAAGGAAGAAAAAAGAAAATGCCAAGAGACTCTGAAGGAAATTCTTAAAGAAGAAGAAATCAAATGGCTTCAGAGATCTCATGACAGAGAGTTATTTGAGGGAGATGCAAATACTAAGTATTACCATGCTAAGGCAAACGGCAGACTTAGAAAAACAGAATTATTAAGCTTGTATAAGATGATGGGGTGATTGAGGCGTGATAATTTGAAGAAATATATCACTAACTTCTACAAAGAACTTTTCAATGGGCCTGAGATCAAGACTTTAAACATGGACTCCAGTGGTGTGGAAACACTCACTGCAAATGAACAGGAATTCCTTGTCAAGAAATTCACAATGGATGAACTGAAAAAAGCTATTTTGAGATGGAGAAGAACAAAGCTCTTGGTCCGGATGGGTTTAATATTGAATTTTATCAAAATTTTGGGAACTGGTTAAGGAGGACTTGTTTGCATTGCTTGAGGAATTTTATGAGCATAATTTAGACCTAGACAGGCTGAATTATGGAGTAATTTCTCTTTTACCTAAGAGGAGTGATGCAGATAGGATACAAAAATATAGACCAATATGCCTCCTGAATGTTATCTTCAAGATAATCACCAAAATTTTGGTGAACAGATTGATTGTAAAATTTCTGGAGTAATCAGAGCCTCTCAAACTGCTTTTATAAAAGGAAGGTACATCTTGGAAGGGGTTCTGGTGTTGCATGAAACTTTGAACTCTATGCACAAAACAAAGAAAATAAGGGTGCTTTTTAAGATTGATTTTGAGAAGGCCTTTGACAAGGTTAAATGGCCTTTCCTTTTTCAAACCGTTAAAATGAAAAAATTCCCAGATAAATGGATTAACTGGGTGATGAAGACAGTGGTGGGAGGAAAGGTAGATGTCAAAGTAAATGGATAAATTGCGCCTTATTTTAAAACACATCAGGGATTGAGGCAGGGTGACTCGATGTCGCCTTTGCTTTTTGATCTCGCGGTGGATAATTTAGCTATCATGTTGGATAGAGTGTTTCAAGGGGGCCTGGTCTGCAGCCTTGCCAAAAATCATAAAGATAATGATATTTGCATTCTACAGTACGCAGACGACACCATTCTCCTTTTCCAAGATGACTTGGAACAGGCTAGAAATATCAAAAGAATCCTAAGTATTTTTGAAATTATGTCGGGACTGAAAATTAATTTCCATAAAAGTGAAGTGATTTGTGTGGGTTTAGAGGAAGATAGAGCTAAACTTTTTGAGGAGATTCTCACTTGCAAAAGTGGGGAACTCCCGTTTAAATATCTTGGAATCCCAGTTGATGATCATAGGCTGAAGAATAGTGATTGGAATCCTTCTGTTAACAAAACATAGAAAAGAATGGGAGGCTGGCTGGGGAGGTTTCTTAACATGGCTGGGCGAACGACCCTGATTAACTCCTCCCTGACTAGTCTAGTCCTCTTTATGCTCTCCTTTTATGGGTTACCAAAGGGAGTCAAAAAAAGATTGGACAGACCCAGAGCTAACTTTCTTTTGGAGTGGTGAGGAGAATAAACATAAATACCATCTAGTTGCCTGGGAAAAAGTGTGCAGACCAAAGGAATTAGGTGGTTTGGGGATTTTAGATTTGGAATTCATGAATATTGCATTGTTATCTAAATGGTTGTGGAAACTTTTTAATGAAGAAAGCCTATGGCAAAGATTGTTATGGAATAAATATGTAAAGAACTCCACCTTTGGACAGGTTGATAAAAAACAAGGTGACTCGCATTTTTGGCAGGGACTGCTAAAATGCAAACCTTTGTTCTTAAACTGTTGCAGATTTAAGGTGGGAAATGGGAAGAAAACTAGATTTGGGGAAGACATATGGATCGGGAAAGCGAGAGGATATCCGACACTTTCCCTAGTCTATATAATGTTTCCCTTAATCAACACATTACAAAGGCATGAAGTTATTTCCTCCAAGATGTCTATTCTTCAATTCAGAAGAGCGTTGGTGGGGGAAAGAGAAATTCAATGGCAAGATATGGTTGAATTATGTAGATTGGTAAACTTAACCGAGGAGAATGATAAGCTGCACGAGATACCTGATAAAACAGGGATATTTAGTGTGAAATCCTTCTACTCTGTTCTTCAAATAGGGAAAAATGGCCTATGTATTCCTTTGGAAAGTTAAAATCCTCCGAAAATCAAAACTTTTGTCTGGTTGGTCTTGAAGAAGAGTACACTAACTAGAGATGTTTAGCTACATAGGAAAGGGAAATGTGAGGAGAAATGCCTTTTTTGCAACGAAAAAGAATCAATCAATCACTTATTTTTCCGATGTCCGCTTGCCAGATATATGTGGAACGTAGTCAGCTATTGCACTGGATTCCGATGTGATTTCAGTGACATGGACACGTGCATACATACCTGGTTAGAGGGCTTTGGGAAAGAGAATAAGAAGAAAGTCTTTGTCAAGGTGGCAACACTAATATGGAGTATTTGGAAAGCTAGAAACTTAGCATGTTTCCAGCATATGTGGCCTAATGACCCTAGTGTTTTGATGTCCAGGATGTCGCATTGGATTAATGACTGGAGCTGTTTGCAGGTGAAGGCGGACGCAAAAGTGGAGTTGCAACGGGGCGCAAAGCTGCTGGATCGAGTCACCAGTGAAGTATTTCAAGAAAGACGAGGATGGGCGACCTGGGTACCAGGACTGGAGAATGGTTGAGGGCAAGTTTTGATAGTTTGTTAATCTTGTTGTCTGGTGGTTAATCTGGAATCTCTCTTTGTAATAAGGTAGACCGGAGAAGGAGGTAGTCTCATTCTCCTCCTCGCCTTATGTGCTATGTTAAATCGGTGCATGATGGGGGTGCTATGCGCTTGTGCAAAGGGCATGTTTAGCGGGCGTTGAGGAGGTCGTTGTTGTGTTTTGGATGTATCGAACTACTTGGTTTCGTTAATGAAATCGGGGGAAAAGATCCCTTTCTTTCACAAAAAAAGTCAAACGCCGGCCAAAGTTCACTTAAACATAACTAAACATTAAAAACACTCTAAAAGCCCGTACTCTGCCCTAGTAGACCGCCTTGCCCTTGCCCTTTCCATCGTCCTCGCCGATGGTGAGGTCGATGAAGACGGGAGGCGGCCCAGCCCAATCGAACACCGCTTGGTAGGCTGCAAGGGCAGCCTCCTCCAGCGTCTGCTGTGGCGGCGGCATAACGGCAAGGCGGGCACGCTCCTCCTCCTCCTCAAGCCTCAGCGCCTCCTTGTTGCGGCGCATCTGCCGCTTGCCGTCGGCCCCCTCCTCCGCGATCCAATGCGCCTTCTAGCGCTCAAGGTGGGTCGCCTCCTCTTCCGGTGTGGAGGCGTAGTAGCAGGGAGGCGCGCTCACCCACTCGCAGAGCTCGCCGGTCCACGAATATGACTTCTCGGGGCAAGTGCGGGGCGGTGGTGACTGCTTCCGCATGGGCGTTGGCTCACGCTCTGGCTCGACCTTGGGCTCGACAAGGTGCGGTGTCGGCGGCGTTGGCGGCATGAACAGGGCCACGTGGATGGAGTCCCCCGCCGCAGACAAAGAAAGGGCATGCTCCAGCCCATCCCAACGGGCGTCCTCCTCGAGCCGAATCGCCTCCAGCGCATGCTGCAGGGTCTCCTTGAGGACGGCTTGGTACTCGTACTCCGCCTCCTCATCCTTCGGCAATACCTGCGGGGGCGGCGGTGGAACATCATGGTCGATGTGGACGCCGTGGCGGCGCTCCTCCTCGTGCTCTAGCGCAAACCAGCACTCCTAGTTGGGGGGGGTGCTGGCGCGTAGGCACGAATGGCACGCTACTCCGGTGTAAGGAGCTCGTGCCACCGGTGAACCTCCTCCGCGTGCGCTCGCGCATGCCGTGGCATGATGGGGATGCGTTGCGGGTCCACATGCCACCCGTGAGGGAAGTTCACATCCGGGTACTCTAGGGGCTGGCAGTACTCCCAGTGCCACCACGCCTGGTGGACTGGAATGTCTGACCGCTCTCGCTCCCACGGTGGCATGCCGTATCTAGCCGGCGGCAATGGAGGAGGGATCCCACGGGAAGAACTTGCGCCGGCGCTGAACCTCCCCTTCCTCCCTCCCTTCCCGTTGAAGAAACCCATGGCTTTGCTAGGGTTTCAGGCTGGCTAGCTGGCTAGGGTTTTGTGGTCGCTGACGAGGGAGCAAAGGTGGTCAGATGTGGATGGGAAGTGTATGAGGCCGGCCCCGCAGCACGCGTCCATTAAAAAGGATGGGCACGTGACCCTTCCACACACTGTCAGGCGGGCCCTCGGTAGGTGGCCGCGTTAATTACGACCACTTGGGGTTGTTGGCCGGCCGACATGTGGGGCGCGGTGGACACCTAGGGGATGCACATCACGTCCGCTTTGTGTTTGCGCCGATGCATTCCAGGCCCAAATTTGGGTCGGAAATGCATCGGCGCAGACACGAAGCAGACGCATTTTGGGTTTGAGTCAGCGCGTTGCGCCAGCGTTTTGTTCTGTGGCGACCCAAACGATCATGGGCGAACGAAATGGGTTGCCTGGTTGGATTTGCTCTAATCAGGAAACTCATTAGCAAATCCTCAATTCCATACAACCAGATGCATTGTAAACTATCTCTAGGTAATTTCACATGTGGCTTGGCCTCCCTTTGCGCCGTCATTATTCCTAATCTCGGTGTGTGATGGCGGCTGACCTGATCTACCCGTATGGGGTCAGGATCCTCGATCTGCTTCATGCCAGCCTCCCCGATTTGGACGTCGGACGAAGTTTCGGTCTTCCTCTCGAGATATCCGCTTATCGGCGCATGGCTCCACCGGGTATCCAGATGGGAATTGATTCGGTTAGGCGCGCCCTTATCTTCAGCCGAGAGGCTTCATGAGGGTGTGGCGTGAAGTTTCACTGTCTTGCCGATGCCATGGGACATGTCTACATATAAATTTTCATGGCATTGACAGTGGTGAAGAAAGTCATGGTGGCTACGATTGGTGGCTTGTAATGGTGGAGAGGAGTTTTGGTTGCAATGAAGACTTGCGGCACAGGTTTCTCCTGTGTGTCGGGTGGTGAGGACTTGCAGCAGCGGCCTTGGCAGGAGGGGATGACAACATAGGTGCACATTTCTAGTGGTGCTTCTTGAGTATCGAGTCGCGATTTCGTGGTGGTTGTACCGCAATGACCTTGCTAAAGGCATTGTTTTGGGATCTCGGACTTTCTCCAAGGTGAAAACTCAAGATCCTTGATTGGGCAACGATAACGCTTGTGCATTGTTTCCTTTTTGAAGGCGTCGTTTTTGGAGAATCTCTTTTGTGGTCTGGGTGTTGTCTTTGGTAGTGGTTAGAGTGTGGCTATGGTGAGTGTTTCATCACTGTGGCCGACGGGGCCTTTATTTTTTTCTTTGTTTTATATTTCTCTTTTTTTTATTTTGTTCTTAGTTGTGTGCAACCTTGATGTCTTTCGATGTCTTGCTGGTGCAGAGGCTGGGTGTAACTGGTATCTTCATGATATAAATATATTCCCTTTATCGAAAATAGGTAATTTCACACATAGCGTCCGACTACTACATCAATACATGTCCGTAATTTCACACATAGTCTCCTCGCCATCTTGTCCTCGTCGCCTTCGCCATGCGTGGGTACTTATGGGTACCCAAGGCTTTCCTTGACCTTTAATTAGGGTTTTCTACCAATGCTGTTGAGATCCATAGCTCTCATTTCCCTCTTAACTGCCTTGCTCCTCTCCCCCAACCCCCACCCATCCCTCATTTGTTTGCTGATATCATGGCCATGGATGGCTCGTGTGGGTCGTCATCGTCAAGCATTACTCCAACGACAAGCGCCATTGGCAGGCTCTAGTGTGGTGGCCGATGATTCGCTGGCTATGTGATTTGTTTTCTTACATAAGCTA
The DNA here is from genome assembly GCA_021605145.1 of Aegilops bicornis. NCBI lineage: Eukaryota > Viridiplantae > Streptophyta > Magnoliopsida > Poales > Poaceae > Aegilops > Aegilops bicornis. The sequence continues at coordinate 169,969,803 of CM038671.1, forward strand.
GTTTTATATATGTATATTATGAGGTGATGCCCAACCAATAATTCTACAATTACTCTATTCTCCCACCTTGATCATTCACCTTCACTACTGCAGGATGTTGCTAATGTGACACTATAATCAAAGACCCTTCAATGAAACTGTGTGTGATGCATTAAATGTAGATGGTGTTGTAAGAAAACCGTCAAAAATGAAATGAACTCTTTGCAATGGTGGAGACATAAAACACGATTTAGATTAGAGGTGTGTGTGCGATACGTGGCATATAGTTGATCCACACGAACTGTTTGCGATGAGCACAACAATAGAAGCGGTCAGCCAGATGAAGGTGTGTGCAATATACGGCATACAGTTCACTCGGATGAACTATTTGTGATTAGGCAAGACAACAGAAACGGTGAACCAGATCAAGGTGTGTGCGATTGATGACATACAGTTCACTCGGATGAACTGCTTTCGATGAGCCAAGACAACAGAAACGGTTCAACTTAACAAGATGTGTGTGATACATGGCAAACAGGTTCGTTATCAGAAACATGTGTGAAGACTGATAATAACACAGACGATTGTGCTAATAAGTTGTGTGTGTGTGTGTTGTCGGCAAATGATTGGTGGTATACAATTGTCATCGATTGATGAAATTATCACCGACAGTTCCCTAGTTTAGTCCGTGTGCAATGCGATTTGCTCTGCCTAGAGAGCAACAACATGTATACTTATAAGGACACGATTGCAAAACGAAATTATACATCCAATTACATAGGTGGCTAGTACACACATGACATTTGCACACCAAAGTAAACTATTAAATGCATAATTAAATACATTAAACGATCATCTAATCATCATCTACTTCTTCTTGTGATGCTTGCCGCCACTGCTCTGCCGGTGGCTCGATCCCTCGTCGATTACTGGAAGGAGCCACTCCCTCATGTCAACGATCTTCATGTGCATCTCGTAGCATGTGTACATGTTCTTGGCTACGAACTTGAGGTGAGCTTCATCCAGTCTCTACATCCAGGACCAGTGCCAAGCTTCGGGATTTTTCTTGGCAGGGGTCGATGACGGCCGAGGCGATGTCAACAAGGGACTCCTTCTCCTTCTTGCTGCGCCAGACCCTGTAGTGGCCACAGATGTTGTTGGGGAACGTAGTAATTTAAAAATCCTACGATCACACAAGATCTATCTAGGATATGCATAGCAACGAGAGGGGAGAGTGTGTCCATGTACCCTCGTAGACCGAAAGCGGAAGCGTTTAGTAACGCGGTTGATGTAGTCGAACTTCTTCGCGATCCAACCGATCCAAGTATCGAACGTACGGCACCTCCGTGTTCATGACACGTTCAGCTCGATGATGTCCCTCGTGCTCTTGATCCAGTTGAGGACGAGGGTGAGTTCCATCAGCACGACAATAAGTGACGACGGTGATGATGATGTTACTGGCGCAGGGCTTCGCCTAAGCACTAATGCACGATATGACCGAGGTGTGTAATCAGGAGGGGGCACCGCACACGGTTAAGAGAAACTTGTGTGTTCTAGGATGCCTCCTTGCCCCCGTATATAAAGGAGGGAGGGGAGGCCGGCCGGCCAAGCTAGGCGCGCCGGGAGAAGGGGAATCCTACTAGGACTCCAAGTCCTAGTAGGTTTCCACCTAAAGGAGAAGGGGGAAGGAAGGGAGAGGGGGGTCGCGCCCCCAACCCCTTGCCCAATTCAGACCGGGCTTGGGGGGGGGCACCACCTCCTGGCCACTGCCTCTCCTTCCCACTAAGGCCCATCAACTCCCCGGGGTTCCAGAACCCCTCAAGACTGCTGCTTACCGAAACTATCCTAACACTTTCGGTGTCCGAATAACATGGTCCAATATATCAATCTTTATGTCTCGACCATTTAGAGGCTCCTCGTCACGACCGTGATCTCATCCGGGACTCCGAACAAACTTCGGTCATCAAAACACATAACTCATAATACAAATCGCCATCGAACGTTAAGCGTGCGGACCCTACGGGTTCGAGAACTATGTAGACATGACCGAGACACCTCTCCGGTCAATAACTAATAGCGGAACATGGATGCTCATATTGTCTCCTACATATTCTACGAAGATCTTTATCGGTCAAACCGCATAACAACATACATTGTTCACTTTGTCATCGGTATGTTACTTGCCCGAGATTCGATTGTCGGTGTCATTATACCTAGTTCAATCTGCACGGCAAGTCTCTCACTACAAAAAATACACTTCCGTGATGATACGTGTGTGTCACAAGAGGTCGCGTTTTTGTCATGCATGTACATCCATGATGATTTTATGACGTAATCAAGATATTCATACCGTGCCGTCAGACGAAGTGTTCCATGACATTACCAAAATTATCATCACGGAAGTGTCCATTTCCATGACAATAAATCCCGCGTCACAGAAGTGCTTTCGTCAAGGGTGACCGACACGTGGCATCCACCGTAACGGAACGCCGTTAAGCTATCGGGTCGTGTTTTGGATCCGATAACCCTTTAACAGCCCCGACCAATGGGGATTTTCCACGTGTAAAATCAGCATTGGCTGGAGGAAACACGTGTCAGCTCATCGTTGGGACAGATGTCATCCACTCATTGGACAGAAGGGGCCTATGATACGTCGACACGTGGCATGGCCCAACAGAGGCCCATTCCTGTGAAAAGGCCGGCCTATTTGACTTGGTCAAAAGGTGGCGGGCCGGCCCATGGAAAGCCTGTTAACGACCTGTTCGCATATAGCCCATTTACAGCCCGCTAACCCAAGGCCCGTTACGCCCTATCCGAATTAGGCCCAAGAGCGTCATCCGCCACCCAATATGATTCCAGCCGTTTTCACTTCTGGCCCATGTTTGGCCCATGACGCCTTTTCGCCCATATGAGGCCCTATGTAACTCTTGGCCTATTAACGGCCCGTGGTGAAACCGCCCGTAATGAACAAAGGTATCACTTTACACCCATTAATGGCCCGTGGTGAACCGGCCTATAATGAACAAAGGTATCACTTTATACCCATTGACGTCTTCATATTCCGCTAATGCTTTCCCATGTTATCTTATCTTTCGGCCTTCTCGAGCCCATTTATTCTTGGGCTCATTTCAAAGATTCGCTTACTTATGGCCCGTTCTTGTCATTTTTCGCTTAGGGCCAAATTCAGCCCGTGGTTACAATCGGCCCGCTTGTGGTCCGTTAATATGTTGGGCCGCTTTTCATAGCGTCATGAAATACGGCCTATTAACGATGGTTCGTTATGGTCGGCCCATGAACGGACGATTCCAACTCTAGCCCGCTTACGGCCATAATGCGCCTCGTTATTGGCCCATGTTATCATACCGCCCGTGATAAGGCCCATTGATGATACGCCCATAGAAGGCCCATTGTTTCACGGCCCGCAGAAGGCCCATTGTTTCTACGCCCGTAGAAGGCCCACAGCTTTCTATGGCCCGTAGGAGGCCCAAAGGTCACTACAAGAAATATTAGCCCATGGTTATTGTAGCCTAGTTTAAAAATAGGTTATTGCAGCCACTAGCAAACCACGGAAAAAGAACTGCAATGACTACAAGCAAACAAATAAACAAGACAACAAGGAAATAAATAAGCAAGCAACTTACGCTAGGCTATCACGACTATCACATATTACATCCACTGGGCATCAAAGTTCGCCACCAGTGCAAATAAACGCGCCGACAAAAGAATATACAAAACTGAGAGCACTTCAGAAGGCACTAGGCCTGGCAAGCTCGGGCCCCGCAAGCAGCTGAAGAAGCTGAGTAGACCTCAGTTGTGTCAACGATAGATGCATCAACACTAGATTTAAGGCATGATGGTGCGCACGGCAGTCCTCTGACATCTTCATTGCATCTTTGACTTCAAGTCGGAGCTGAGCTAAAACAAGCCTTTCCGCTTTAAGTTGAGACCAAGAAGTCGAACTGATTGAGGCAAATGATCGCACGTAGGTTGTCTCACACCGCTAGTGAGTAGCTTCAACTCACTGTCTTCATCAAGACATGACCTTGGGGTCATCTTGCTGTCCTCAAGATGGTTTGGCTCACTATCTTCCCTAAAGTTCTCGCCGGAGTAAGAGATACCAACTACGAAAGAGAAACAAGGAGACACGTAATGTGTTTCACAATTATATAAGCAAATAAATGGATCTGCTTCAAGATAAGGAACATGTTTTTACAACTACAATTTGAAACTGGTAGTTGTTGCAAACATCCAATCAAATGTAAACAGCAAAGCAAACAGCAGTGGAGGAAATGATGCCTATCCAAATCTATACTAGAACAAAGATTGAAGGCTTGAGAAGGATGAACTTACATTACATGAACACGGGTTGCACAAAGCCCTTCTCCATGTTGATGGAAGGATAATTCAATAAATTCCCCAAAGAAAATTCTTTATAAGCGTTGCCATTATTCTACATTTTGCAAAGAGTAAATGTAGATCAAATAATATTGGAATAAACAAAGGATAATGAAGCTCAGGTGCAGACTGATGATACATAATCAATAGCAATTAATTAAGTACAGCGTTACAAGGCAAACGGGAGAGAGGTACCGACAAGAGCAATGCAGAGCCCATTATTGTTTTGAGATCGTATGATCCTTTGAGCAAGGAGATTCATCTGAAATTAGTTTTCATACAAGAGACAAGGTAAGGCACAAGCGTAAATTTAGGAGTTCAAATTTTGAATTGATATCATAGACAATACCCTGACACTGGGCTCCTAGCAGTTCTAATAGGGGTTTGGCCAACGGATTAGGGGTAAAGTGTGGTACTTGGGCCTGTGTTTTTGTGGCTCTTGATCTATCTGATTTAATGTGTATCACTACCTTTTCCCAATACCTAGTTTGTACTCCTTGAGGATCTGCACTCACCCTCTTCCTTTTGGACATCTATTACGAAAGAACAACATTTGACTGGAAAAACATAGTGTGACGACACATGGAATAGGTACAGAAAATGGATAGGTATGGCATATAATCATATATGATGCTTAAACTAAGCATATGGTGTAACAAAGTGGAAGTAATGCAAGAGGTCAGATGCAAAATATGTGCGACCAATACAACTTTGCAAAGTTAGAGCAAGCACCTTGATGGGTGAATAAGATAGGCCATCCTCCACCATGCCAAGTTTGTTAGCCAGTGGATCGTTTCACAATATTCCTCTCGTGCACCCATTCTCATATTCATTTTGATAATGTTCAATATCTGACATGCATGAAAACATAAAACAAGTGAGATTTTCTTTGTAATGCGTAAGTGATTCTAATCCAATCTGCCTCCTCAGAAACCCCTTTGTGCTATCTCGCAATTCTTTTAAAAGATGCCATGCATGCTGTAATTTGTTGTTTGCATTAATATAATGTGGCCTACTACTCAAAATATGAGAGCTCCGTAAGTGATGACACTTCACAGATGATAGCTTCAACATATAGTAAAGAAGAACAAGTCGACTGAATTCGACCTATTGCATTCAAAATATACTAAGGGAGAACAACTCGACCGACCAAATCGACCGCAAGAGAAGAGTATCATCTTAAAGAAGAGCGTAAGAGCAAGCAGATTGAAGATATTACAAGTCTTTCAATACAATGTCGGTTGGCCACGCATGATGAACCAGAGCACACAGAGAAATACTATTCTTTCCGGTCTCTCCATATGTGGCTCACATGCATTTCGAAACTAAAGTAGGAACATTTAGCTCACCAATTAAACATCTCTCAGTTTTACTAATATCATATATGAATCTGTACAACTAAGCTTGTTTAGCTCGATGGGTGGAGCAGTGCTATTACGACACGAACCACGTAGCTGATTGTGGTCATCATAAAATGGGGAAAACATAAGCATGATGAGTACAAAGGTTGACCGTGGCGCTTAGATGGCAGATCCGAAGCTGCAAACCGCACAAAGGGTAGTTAGCAAACCGATGTTTGCTTTGAAATAACAACTAAGATTTGGTATGGACAAGAAAGTATGCAGTCAATAAGTGACAAAGAAATGCAATTATCTTTGTCTCTCTATATGTCGCGACATGCATTTGGAAACTCAAGTGGGACCTTTAGCTAACAATTTAAATGTGTCGGTTAACTAATATCAAGATTATATCACAATCATATTTGAACAACTAAGCTTTGAATTCGAAAGTGTTGTGTTGTTTAGCTTGAAGGTGGAGTAATGCTAGTACTACGTAAAAGCACCTCACGCAGATCATAGTAGAGTAGATAAAAGGGAAAACCCTAAGCATCAAGAGAAAAATCAGGAAAGTGGAACTAGCTGGACGATTGGGTGGCGCACATGCTTTTCGAAACGAATATAGGAACATTAGGTGACCAATTAAACGTTCTCTATTTTAGTGATATGAGCATCATATCAGATTCATATTTGAACACGTAAGCTTTGGGTTGAGGTCTTGAGGAGCAGTGCTAGCACGACATGAAGCACCTACGATGATGGTAGTGAATATAAAGGGGGGAAACCATAAGCTTTACGAGTATAGTGCCCGTGCGATGGCGGATCTAAAGGTGCAAACCGGACAAAGCTACTTGCAACCAATGTTTGCTTTCAACTAGCCACTACGATTTGGTACGGACAAGAAAAGTACAGAAACAAATTATGATCTATTTTCCCGTGAGATCAATAACTTAAGCACATATGGAAGAGTACCACCTCTCTTGCGACGCCGCAGGCCTATCTTTGATACATTGAGGGTGCCGCGGGTGCGATGGTCATCGGTACGGGGAAGAAGTCTTTAGACTGGCAGACGGCCGGGTCGGGGATATATCCTGTTGCCGTGGACGAGGCGGTCGAGGAGCGGAAACGGCAAGGTGGACGACGGCGCCCGATGAAGCAAGAGGAGGCGATGAAAGGATCTGGTCCAGCGCCGTGGATGAGAGACGCCCATCTCTTGCGATGGGACGACGGGGTAGGGGTAGCGGCTCCGGCAAGGTGGAGGATGGGGTGGCGGACGGAGGAGGCTGACCGCAGTGCGGAGGTTGTCGTGCCGCCGACGGTGTATGAATGGGGAAATGGAGGGGAGGGGGCGGATCTGAAACTTTGGGACGCGCTTCTCTGAAATGGGGGAAAGTTACAAACTTATCCCCCGTTTAAAATTTCGGACATCGCGTCGGTTGGGGATAGGATGGTAATCTCGCATCTCCCAAATATTTGCCGGTAACTATTTCGAGCGAGGAGAGGGTGTTTTTCCGCCCACTGTTGGCGCCCACGGTGTATGAACGGGGCTGACAGGTAGGGCGGTTGTGTCACGTCTGATGGAAGTTACACATCTGCCCCTATTTAAAATATTAGCCTACATTGATTTCGGACGAGGAGAGTTTGTTTTTCCGCCCACCGTGTATGAATGGGGAAATGGAGGAAGAGACACATGTCTTTTGGACGAGCTTGAATCAAATGTGTTTTGCCGCTCACGCTTACGCCCACCGTGTCTGAATGGGCTCAGAGGCCGTCGTGTCACGTGTGATTGAAGTTACTAGTCTAACCCTATCGATAGCAGTGTAAATCCGGTCGATAAGGATGTCAAGTGTCAGGGGTAGACAGTAATTTCCATCTCGCAAACACTTGCTTCGGGCAGCCCACAAATTATAGTGGGTGTTTAGCCGCTTCGTTCAAAACTTGGGAGAATTAGCATTCACGTTTGCCCTAGGACCTGGCAAACTAAATTCAAATCCAATTTGTATTCGATTACGAATATCCACAGATAATTATACGTTTTGTTATTTATTTCTTCCAAACCACAACAAAGATTTGTTCCACCTTTATATATGATTATGATTTAGAAATGCCGTGATCTTCGAATTCAAAGAGGTTGGATACACTCTGATTCAAACAGTTATTTCATCCAATACAATATGCTCACACGAAAAACAGTTCACCTTATGTCAATCATACAAGCAATCGAGGATTACCTCACCTAAAAAATTCGGATCATTACAACACATGGACAAACATAGGGGTCTTGCAACATAATCCATTCAGAGACATGACACAACATGCAAGTACAATAATCTAATGACAGTTTCAACTGGTATCTAAAGAAGAACGGAATTACCTTCGCTTTAGATAGCATAAACATCAGACCTCCTCCGGTCTTCAAACGCAACATTCTTACTTCCTCCAATTCTTGGGTTGCTTTCATAATGCGTGCCGCTAATTCCGTAATTTCCAAATTCTCAAGATAAAGATTACCTCATTCATGGCAGCCACACCATCTCTTTCTCGCCTCTAGTAGAGCCTCAAGCACTATAATATCCGTACTCGACCGCTCTCAAGCGGTGTTGCCTCGAACTGCTACCATCTCGGTAACATGGATGGCACATCGCTTCCACAAATAGATTCCGGGTTGTACATTGTGTCCTAGTGTGAACAACATCCTCGAAGGTTTCATTGGACATAAGTAAGAGATAGTTATCAGTATGATCCAGCAAGAAGCTTACATGGTAAACGACTTATCTAATTATTGCCGAGCATCGCAAACTATATTTAAATGGTTCAAGTAGCATCACCAAAAGAAATTAAAATGGTAAGATGAAACTAGGGATGTAAGTGGCAAATAAACGACATCCGCTACCTCATCTAGTTAGTTTTTGCTACCTCCCTAGTTCATTTTCCTCAAAAAATAAAAACTCTTTTGAACTATCATACCACTAGTGGACTTTAATCGGGATTAAACGAGACCCAGTTGACATCCCTAGTTGAAAGGGAGTGTACAACCGCTATATTTAAGTTGCCAAGGCATCTAAGCAGTTGAAATAATCTGAGAAAGCACTTAGCAGTGTGGCCTCATATAAACTACGAAGACAGTCTTGTGATGAAGTTGAGAGGAAAAGTTAAGGACTCAAATGAAATAGGTATGCATTTCTTTACATTAGTACAGCAGCACTAGCGACATATTGGCCAACTCTGTATAGCGTAACAACAAACAAGCATTAGAATCAAGCAATACAAAGAAAGCGGAACAATCGAACTATTTGTAATTCGGTAGGATTACACGTTGAGGGCACAAGCCAAGAAAGCAGCCCACTCGCATTACATTTCACATGTACTAAAACACACCGCTTTACTTACCATATGTTGCTTTGTGAAGCCCTAGCTGCTGTTGCAATGTTCTTTGAAGATATCACAAGATCCCATGGTTGCAAATCTAGTTGTTGTAGTTTATTCTGCACCTTCTATTTAGGTAAAACTAATTTTAATCACATGCACCGGGTCCGAATTGATCATCAATGGTTCATCTAAACTAATGAAAGAAGGGTGTGTGCATACACGACAATATATCCGCTTCCCTCTATTTTTATGCTTGTTCGAGGTGCCAGCCCTAAAAGAACAAATATTTTGCTTGATGGGGTTGGCAGCTCCATAATTAATAGAAGCATCAAATTAGTCGTGCAACTTGGGAAGATCAAGAACACACAAACAAGTAATGAACAAAGGCTTGGAAGCGGTGATGTAATAGCTAGCATCGAAAATGTAGGGTAAAACGAACAAAAGCAACCGAACCACATGCTAGTTTGCTGATGTGTAATTAAGCATACGTAACATTAAGCGATGCAGGTGGAACCAATAGGTGGCATCGAGAACAAAACTAAAGCATTGTGCAATCGGAATGTAATTTAGCACATGTAACATGTTCACCGCCGTAAGTATGGCCCTGCTGTGTGCAAGCATAACGCATCTCATGAAAAAACTAAATGATGCCTTGAAGAAATTCAAAGGTGCGGTGCTTATGCTAGGAAAGTGAACGTAGGCGCTTGACCGTTGGATAATAGTACCGATTCTCGGTGGCGTATGGGTATCGTTGTCATACTTGATAGCTAAGGATCGCCGATGGTGCTCGTGTTGCGGTTAAGTTTGGGCGGTACTGTCATTGCCGCCAAGCGGCTCGGTTACTCTGATTGCGGCGCTTTGTCGATATACAAGAAAGCTCATCGTGGTAAGTGAACAGCTTACCGATAAAGAGAAAACCGAAGGAGTACAAATCGAAATAACTTTGATGAGGTTGCGGCGTCGGTAAAGTAGGGCGGTGGAGTTGAATATGGCGTCCGTGGGAGCGGGGTCCGATGCAAGTGGACGGCAGAAGGCTTGCCCGGTAGCGCTGTATGCGTTGCTTTCGGTGAGGCGATCTGCTGTCAGCAGACGAGGGCTTGTATGAAGTGCCGCTTAAGGGGCTGACGAGGGAGTCGATGAAGGGCCTACGCTTATGGTGGACGAGGGCGCCGGTTAAGCAGATCCGTGCGGTGGACCATGATGGCGGCCAAGGAGATCTGGAGCGGTGGACAAGCTGTCGGCTAAGCGGCTCCGGTGAAGTGGTGAGTTGGCGGTTGGGGCTTCCAAGGTGCGGAAGGTAGATCCGGCAGTGTGAGGTCCACCGCTGCGGTGGAGGACTAGATTCAATGACTTGCCGTGGTTAGAAGGTCGGGGAGGGAAGGGGAGGGCTGCAGGGAAGAATGTTGGGGGCAAAGAGGGAAAACAATGGAGTTACCAAAGCAGCCCTTTTCCGCTCATGTGCCGTGGGTAAAACAGGAATATCGCAGGCTAAACTTTGGTAGCGTGATATTTCAATGTGAGCAGGAAGTTTGAAAGCTTTTGGCACCTAAAATTATAAGTATTCTGCTCTCACTGCCGGTAAGCTATGATATCATGGTCGACAGTTTTTTTGCACGCAAAAATGTGCAAGTTTTGAAAATCAATGTCTCAACTCGAAACTTAGATTGTCCATTCAATTCAAATATGGATCATTGAGCTACTACAAGAAAATACCATCATACGGTCCAATTCAAATGAAATTCCAAATGTGTTTATCCTAAATATGATGTCAAAAGCAAAATGTGTATGTGTATGAATAAAGTGAATGATTATAAAGTTTGAACATGCCCGTATGTGTATATCTCTAGGTTTGATATATGAATTTGAAATCACGAAATCCCGGCTTAAAAATGTACCTCCATTTAAATGAATTACAAAGCTAATGATGGAGTCGAATTCCAAAAATTCCAATATTAGGTTTGTAATTCTCGTAAATCATGGTATATCACTCATGTTCAAAAGTATTGTTATCTCATATTAAAAACTGTGAAACAAATTGATCAACCATGAGTGCACAATATCTCAATTACGCTTAAAGTCCCTCAAATATAGACACCCTCACTGTTTATCCGAAGTCAACCCCCACCACCACCACACACATACACACATAGATAAGTCAGTCCTCTCCCCCAAACACCAACACACGAAAGCACATTAACACCCTCTCTCTTGTAAAGTCCGGGCCCCAACATAGGTCTCTCTATCACTTTGTCTCTCGGGCATGCACACATCTCTTCCCTCACTCTCTAGGGTCTCCGCTATCTCTCTTACCCAAGCAAACGCACTATGTAGAGTGTATATTTCCCATACACACAAACGCCGCCCCCAAGCCGCCTATCTCCCTAGTTATGTGGTTCTCGCAAGACTCACCTCACACACCACCCCCACCGCAAACAAGCACACTTTGTCTCCTTGTGCACCACTCTCCTCTTTCTATCTCTCCCACATGCGGACCCTCCCAGCCTCCTTCCACCGTATACATATATGTCGCGACTCTTTGCATAGCTCCCTAATGTATACTCGTTCTCGATTTCGCACATTGTTCTCTACACCATCTATTCTAGATCTCTCATGAAGTCCCTATCACACACACGATGACTCGCTTCTCTTGCGCTCTGCTCATAGGCCAATTTCTGACAACATCAACATTGTCTCCCTATCTATACGCCATTTATGGACACAAACGACCCCTCTCGCCCCTCTCTTCCTCTCTCTCTCTCTCCGCTTAGCTCTCTCTTTCTCTCGCTCTCACCCCTCTCCCACACACACACTCGATGTCTCTTCCAAATAGTCTGCCTCCCCGCCAAGACCCGCAAGCTATGTCGCTACTACACAAGTCACACCATTCCCCTTCCCTTATACTAGGTTTACATCATCAGTGGTCTCTCTACTCCACATACACTCTCTCCCCACACATACAAACGCATGCACAAACACACATGTACACGCACAAACACCCATTTATCCTGATCCCTCATCTTTCCCCATGTCCGCATGTGTATCTCACACACTCACTCTCTAATTATGTATATGTGTCTCCATGTTACACAACACAAAGCCCCATGTACATGTCTCTCTCTATCCTCCACACACATAGACACAAAGAATCTGTTATCATTGCCTCAGGTCTCTAACATATTACACACGCACCGCCTCTCTCTCTCTCTCTCACAAACACGCTCAACAAGGGTTTCCTGTGAACAACTTACCGCCTATTCATCACTCGTGGCAAAGACGGGCCAAACACGAGACGTGAAAAAACAAATCTACACGCAGTGCTTAGACCACCTAGTATGACTACTAGGACTAGAGCAAGCTGTGCGCCACTGGCCACACCCCCTCCTTGTTTGCCACACGGGAAAATCTTTGTTTTACACAGTCGAGAAGTCATTGTGCTAAGGCCCCACTTGCTGAGGCGTCGAATAGAATGTAGATGATAGTTTACGAAAATAAGTAACTATAATATGTTTGTATCTCCATACTTATATTTCTTCTCTTATAAAAAACCGAGTTGGTGATGTTGGTGCGTGTGCCATCTTGCAATGTAGACCGTCCGATCTATATCTGACAGATGGAAATTAAACTAAAAGATACCCGCACCTCTCCACATTTGCGCACAAGGCCTTCTCGCTCATCCTTATCTCTAACAAACCTCATTGTTGAGCAATTAAGAAAGGAAGCCTCCGAACAAACTAGCTCGGCAAATTACCGCCGGGCGTCGTCAATCCCCATGCCTCCGCTCAGTCCCGACCACCAACCACCACCACACCCCACTCCTCTTCACCTCATCCGACATTTCTCGAGATATCATTAATTTTTACACATGGGATTACTCTCGCAAGGGTCAATCACAACAAGTGTTTTATAAAAAAATGCATCTTGATGTTCCGTGCAATGCACGGATCTTGCTAGTACTCCTACACAAGACTAAGTTGGTGATGCTGGTGTGTCTTCCATCCGTCGTTTCTGACCATTAGATCTACATCTAATGATTGTGAGGTAAGTTGTTGCCTTTTCTCACCAACATCCCAATTGCCTACCAATTTGCGTAAAACCCCATAAATAGTATCTTAAAACCAACCACATCCCTCCCCGACCTCACCAAAACAGCCCAAGGAATATATTCTAATTGAAACATAATATATCTCTAGTGACATATGTATATCAAAATTAGGTATTTTGTACCAAGTTTGTGAATAAGTATTATTCTAATTATGATTAGGTAACGGACATGAACATTGCTAGTATTTCCAACCATGCATTTTTTCCTAGTTTTCCACAGTTTGAAGTTTTCCATCAAGATATTAGTCACTCATGGTTGATATTTACTTTCAATCATGTACACATATGCACTATGTAACTAGCCTTGCTTATTGGCTTCCAAAGCTTAACTTTCACTCCTACTTACAATATGTAGAGTATTTAACAAAAACTACCACTTTCAACCAGCCCTAGGAAGAATCTATTGTACAAAAAATAGCAAAAACATACCCAAAATTTCTTAATCCACGCGAAAAACTACTACCTAGTACTCCTACCGATTAGGTTCGTTTAAACCCATTTATGACCGGGTTGGCCCACACGTCCGCGTCGACGCAGGCAGCTTAAACCAACACATTTTGTTCGACCGTTGACACAAGGGACCCACATCCGACCTTCTATCCTCGTTATTCCCCTCAAATCATTATTTTTTTCCCGAACATTACTTCAAACAAGATCGATGCGTGTTCGCTAAGGTGGCGCCCGGTGATGAGCGAGTTGGCCGCCGCTCACCGGACGCGTCGGACACCGCACCGGCCTCCATCGGGTTAGCACGCCTGGCAAGGCGTGACCCACTAGCGAGCAAGTCAAGTCGCCATGGCCTTCGCCGAGCTGATGGTCAGGCCTTGACAGCGCCGCAGCACACGAAAGCAAGCCGCCCGGCTTGCCGCGCCAATCTAGCTAGCAAACCTGCAGGACAATGACGTTTGGAGCAGACTATCTTGGCTAGCCTAGCGCCACGAGCGTCCGGACCTGAGGCGGGCATCCCGTTGCCGCAACATGGGCTCCTGACCAAGCGGTTTGACCCCTTTCGCCACGGCCAGCGTAGCGGGCGCCCCATGGCCGAGGATGACTAGGTGGACGGGCCGGAGGTAGGAGGTCACTGAGGATTTTTGTTGGTAAGAGCATGTACAATGGTTGATAAGGTAGTCTTATCTTAAGTCTGCCACGTATGCAAGTGGTAGTAGTTTCTTGGCATTTTAGTGGTTTCTTGCATTATTAGGGGTTTCTTGTAAGGAACAATGTATCGTACTACTAAGCTAAAAAAAGGCGATTCTAGGTTGCGTTGTACTCCAACGAGTACTACTAGTGGTCGCGGAGTGTATACCTCATTTTGTGGGTTCGATCCTCACCAACGCATTTACGACGGCCTTTCTTTAAAAAATAGTACTACTACACTTCGCCGCGAGCCAATATTTTACACGGGTAGTTTGAGTTTTGAAGTCAAACGACGTAAGGGCGCCCCACAATCTGGTGCATCGGACAACCCAGCCACGTGAACGGGTTTTCCTTCCCAAGATCCCGTGGCTCACAGGTTTCGCTTCTAGCCGCACCTCGCTTGCAGCCTTCCTCATCGCCTAGTAGCATATTAAAACTAGCACCTCCCAATTAAGCCCGAGGAGCCGGAAAAAGTTCGGCGGGCCATTGGGATCTGTATAATATGGCTCAGAGTGTAAAGTGCTCTACTACTACTCAGAGGCTTGTGGCGTTGCACGCATGGACTTCACTCCATTATCGGCTCTACTATAAAAGAAATTCCTCTTGACGTGTTTTTTTTAAACGGAGGCAAAAAGCTTTGCTTCATCTCATTCATAAAGAAGGAACTACTAACAAAGTTCGACGAGATCCATTACACCTCCACAAATGGAAGCGAAAAAGCCTAGTCTCATTGTGATCAAATAATCCCAAATGTTCTGCTTCCTTCGGCCTCAGTCATCATAAACAGTCGCTAGTGTGTGTGTGAGAGGAGCGCTCGAGTAGGCCAGCTACGTGAGAGGAGCGGCCGAATAGAGCACCGAGAGTACCCACTAGGCCACTACGCAGTGTACTTCCCTGCATTGATAGTACAGTGATGGTTCTAGAGAAACAGAGTACCTCCACTTCCAACCTGTAGCTCCTGGCCCCGAGATTCAAGAGTTCAAAACTGGTGCACTATACTACTAGTAGACTAGACTAGAAGTACAGTACATCGCACTACTAGTTGGAGAAAAGTAGTACTAGTATCGCTACGCATGCAATCGTACTCCTCCATCACATAATGTAAGACGTTTTTTGACACTAGTTGGTGTGTACAAAAAATAGCAAAAACATACCCAAAATTTCTTAATCCACGCCAAAAACTACTACCTAGTGCCAAAAATTTCTTACTAGTGCTATTATTTACAAGATAATGCAATCCCATATATTCCATAATGCTAGTACTTAGTAGTAAATAATAGCCTCACCCCTTACGAGGAACGATCTACAGCTTGAAGGGACGAGGCCCTGTGGTTATTACACCTTATCTCCTCCTCGCGCTTCCCTCCCCCAGAGAAGGCAGTTCATCGCTGCTCCCATGGATTCGCCAGCGGTTCTCCTCCTCGTCAAGGCTAGGGAGACCTTGGGCGACAATCCTCGGGAGAAATGCGACGCCACTCTGACGCCCTCAATGGCCATGAGACTCGGTGCTTCATGCACCAACTTTTTCAAGACGCCGCTTAAATGAGGCTTGGGAAAAGGCCATGCTTGTTGGTCTTCCATGCGTCCTCGAGGAGAAGGTTCTTCTATGGGACAATCCTTCGAGCAGGTCCACCGCCCCCGGCCATGGTTGCACGTTGACTCCGCTTAGAGTTGCCGATGTTGAGAGGTAGTCGATTTTGTCCGATGAGAAGGTCGATAATGGAGTTTGATCATGTAGTACTTAGTTATTCCATTTCCATCCTGTAATTTCTCCGCTGCCCACCGTCTTATATATAGAGTGCAGGTGAACCGTCGGTGCCAGCGAAGATTGGTTTGCATTCTCCTCTACGGCGGATACCACCATCATTTTGCACAACATCCACGGCCGTGAAGTTCGACTCATTCCGCAGAGACCCTTCTCCACCATTGGGATCGGCTCTTCCTGACCGGTCACTGGGCTTATCATGCGTATGATGATGCTTACATGAGATTGAAGAAGATAGCAATTGCGGACCCGTCGACAAAGTTTACGGGCCAGCGACTCACGGCGATTACTATCTCTATCGCGTAAGTGTTCGGACATAAGGATTGCCATCAATGTAAGAGGTAGTAATCTGGCAGTAGGGGCTCAAGGCGCATGTGTGGCGGCGCAAGCAGATTTGTACCCCTGCATGCCTCGTCGCCGTGCACCAATTCTAGGGACGCATCTTGCAGGATGACAAGCGATGTCAGGACTTGTTTCATCTGGTTGCACATCCTACGATGCACGGGAGATTACAAAATGGAATGCACAAAACCATCATTTGCATCTCCCTAACGGTACTCCATTGATTTTGCGAGGACTAGCCATCCCCGATCAAAATAAGATCGCCGATCCTCGATGTGCATTTGCATCCGCGATTCGGCCCTTTGAACCCGAAACCTTGTAGCTGACTTTGGCATATTGGGATCAACTATCTTAGCAATCGTTACCCATGGAACCAAAGTAATGTGCAAACATGGTCACACAATCTACCACACGATTCTGGACCGTCACCATCTACCCAGTATTCCATTTTTTTAAACCCTCTACGCCTTTTCTCTCTTTCATTGTTGTACTTGTGTAGGTATACTTGAAGTAGTACTAGTAGGAGTACTTTTTACCTTGGAGGACGTTGCAGAGAGTAGCTTCAGGCTATAGGCCCTTGAAGGACTTGAAACCCAACTAGGCTGCCACCATTTTTGTTTTCCATGTCTTTACCATCTCATCCATGTAGCCAAGAGTGGCTATATATAATAAGTCTTTTGTTATTTTACTTCCTCTATACCGGAGTAGTACTATTTGTCACCCGAGTCAATGTGACATCGATCGCCATATTTGAGAGTTAACAACATTATTATGTATGGACCTTGACGCTCAGCTGTATGTCACCATGTGTCCGAGATACTGATGCCGTTGCGTGTATGACCACATGAGCGGTAGAAGTTCGGACCCACAGTGATGCTACGTGGGTGCCGGAGGAACACTCTTGGAGAGTACTCTGCTTTTCATCGAGGGACAGCTACCCCATTGTGAAGCCTGGACATGCCACCTTCCGTGGCACGGCCCATAATCGGGAAGGCTTCCGCTGCCGATTCAGTGAAGTATGGTTGTGTTCTTGAAAGTGCGCACCGCCGTGATCAACGGCTTGGCGTCTTTGAGACCACTTTGACTATCCACGATTTATGCCGCTTCAGCCTTTGCGATGAGTCTCCATCGTGTGGAACCTGACTCAGAAAGCTGCGACAATGATTCCGTTGCCCACCTCTATGGATCATGCCATCCATGAAGAATCACTCTGACCGGAACTCGGAACACGGAGGACAATGTAGCCAACGCATCTATAACGTGTAAGTGGAGTACTTGCGGTAAATGTGAGCGATGAGCGCCGCAAGTGGAATATATGTAGACTCAGTCCCTGCATAAAATTATCACATGAATTGAGATGAACTTGTGTGGCATACTTGGCATTTGTCCTTTAGAATTTATTACTAGTAAATGTGTTATGGGTGTACGCGTGCAACTTGTGGGGTGTGGTTGTTTTCACGGGCTCCAACACGCTCTTTGAGAAAAAAAGGTGGCCATGTACTGCTTGGATATAATACGTGGCGTGGCGGCATCATATAGTAGCATCGTTACGTTATAGTTGTAGTACCTCCTACTAGGGGCGCACAACTCCTATAAAAAACCTTTGCGCCATTTCTTTTGCCTCTTGGAGAGGTTCAACGGCAGTTCGTACCGTGGTGAACTCTTTTTGCACCGGATCTTTCGCCTTCTAAGGTCCAACAATGATGACTCTAGCAAATAAAGACAAAGATAATGCTTCACGGCAATCGACACCCGATTGAACTGCTGTATCGTCACCACGCAGGGCAAGGACAGTAGGCGGTAGGGGCGGTGAGAGGAGAGGGAGAGGGAGAGGAGAGGGCATTATATAAAGTTAAAACCTCTCTCCTCGCTCCTGCGAACTGATCACCCAGCTGTTGCATAATGCAGGGAAAGGCGTGGTAAACAAGCTTCTCCTTGTTCTGGGCATGTAAGGTTGACGGGACACACATCAAGCAAGCAGTACTAGTACTAGTAGTAGTCCATCACCTGCATATTCTTTCCGATTAATATGGCTTAATTTGAAACGAGAAATTAAGGACCTTTGGCGGGTCAACGTATGTGCCGAATAAATACGATGCTTTTACTGGCCACTATATATAGTTTTGCGTCGATTATAACGATCACTAGCTCATCATAGAGCACCGTATTGCACTCCTACTAACGGCCACATAGTCGACGTGGCACTGTTGTTGACCGGGTTACAATTGTCACACTGGTTTACGGGTCCCACCTATCGGTTAGGCAGAGCAAATAAATCAAGTTAAACAAAACACTTAGCGAGTCCAACCTTTCTTTGGGCCCGAACCACTGGCCGGTACTGTGTGGAAGTGCATGCCACGGTGTCTCCTCCCTCATTTCCTTCCAACAAAGAGTGTACATCGAAATCGAAACAAAAGAGGTAGTAGTATATGATGTACATCTACACTTCCAATGCATTTAGCCTTTAATCT